>OZ020267.1:23966515-24433410 GCA_963971225.1 Melieria omissa | reverse complement strand
AACAAACAACATGTGCAAAATTGCGAATTATGGGGAGAGCAAAGTTCAATCTTACTGCATGTTGCAGTGGTCTCTTGCCGTTAGTGGAATTTGTATCTAGGCCTACTTTTTCCAGATTTTTCTCAGATTTCGAGAACATCTTCGTCTCGACGAATGCCCGCAAGTCGGCCATCTTGACGCGTTTTTTCTTCTCGCTGCCACGACGCTCGGCCGTGGGACTGGATTCCTCTGTGTGGGATGAGAAGAGAAAGGGGCTTAGTTGTGAGATGGTCAATGCAGTGCAGTGCAGCGCAGCTACGCACCAACTAAGCAGGCAGTTATGGAAGGCTCTGGTATATCGATGTAGTCCTTTGCCATGGAGCTGCCCGGACTGTCGCGACTGTTGCTGCCGGGTCCTTGGTACAGCGATATCTCGATTTGCGGTATGGGCAGCGAGTTGGAACGCTTGCGCGGCTGATTCAATGTGATGGCAGCTTCTTCGCCGATTTCGCTCAAACTGCAAAGAAAACCCATGCAGTTCCTGTTGAATGTTCACGGGATGTTGGTTGCAATTTACCGATTGTACATGTACTGCAAACTCCAGAATATGCCCTCCTCTTGCCAGTGCGAAATGAACAGACACCGCAGCACGGCCACGTCCAGGAAAGTGGCCGCCGAGATGTCGGCCTTCAGGCTGTCCGACTTCTCTGATTCCGTTTCCTTCTCGACGGAGGCGCTACGTTTCTCCTTCATCGAGGCACCGCGCATCAGTTCCTGCTGATCGAACTCGAATTTGGTGGCCGGTTTGTCTTTGTCACGCGAATGAACCGACTGGCGACTGCCGCGACGACTTTGCGAATATTGTTGTTGCAGCAGACTGGCATCGGCCTATAATGAAAGGAGCGGAGATCAATCGACTCGATTTTGGAATTGAACTACTTGAATTGCTTGAACTATTTACAAAACCATAGAATCTACGGCGCTAAATAAATTTATATTAAAATTTCTAACCAATGGCAATCGGGAGTTACGTCGGATTTATATACATATATATAGAAATAGACAATGCTTACAGTAAAAAATGAATTATCCATTAAGTGTGGCACCGAAGGCAAGCGGAAAATTACCACCCGTTCATCTTCGACACTGGATGCTTCTTCGGGTATGGTTTCGGGAAAGGCAAAGTCCTTCGGCGATGACACCCAAGAGTTCTGAAATTAAATCGTTTAATTCAAGTGGTTTTCCATATTAGGTAACACAATTAATTCCTCACATCCTCATCCTGCTTGGTGAGCTCTGAGAGGATGCTCTGTGGCGAGTCCGCCTTCGGTGACAGTGTAGTTTCGGCATTGGCCGATTGCTTGCCTGCTGAAGGAGTAGTAACAATTTCAATTGACTGCCAGTTTTGCCATAATGAAGTGACACTTACGACCGGGAAAGACATCAGTCGAACCCTTCGGTGTGGGCGCACAGAGTAAGTTGCGCGCCTTTGGCTTGACGGGCGCAGTAAAGCAGGGTGCGCCTGGTGCACGATTATCCCACATGCCCTGCCACAGCTTTATGCCATTCTCCAGGCGAAAGTTCTGAAAGTCCGATTCCTTGAGATGGTGTATAATCGGTGCAAAAAGATACACGAAAAGCTGTAACGATGCGAAGTTAGAACGAATTAGGCGAATGCGGAATTAGACGAATGTCGAATGTGCACATTACCGTTATTGTGGGTACCGAGAATAAGTACTGATCCATTGATTTATTTTTGGGCAGACTGTCGCCGACCAGCTCATTGCCGCCCTCGTCGTCGGCGCACTCCTCGGCTGCATAGAGCAGAATCCACTGCATGGTGTAGAGCAATTTGGTCTCGGCAAAGCCGATGGCCTGCATGTCCTTGACGCGATTGTGCAGCAGCGCGGCCACGCAGTGCATGACGTGCGGCAGGGCGGCCTGCAGCAGCCGCCATCTGGGTATGACGCCAAGCGCTTTGGTGAGCGGCGGTGATAAGCCAAATTGGATATTCTGTACGAGCACTTTTTCAAACGACTACAGTACGGAAGCAACGATGAGTGTTAGTGTGAATATAAATTAATGGAAGAGGTAGTTTGGGTTGATCGCGACAAATACAAAGTGCACTGCGGCTTAACCCTTTCGACCCCCAATTTTATCGTGTCTCGATATTACCTTTTGCTATTTAAATCATGAAACACTTGTCTAAGAAGTGTACACACGACATTTAAAGTTGCCACGCCTCTTTTTTAGAGTTTTAGAGCTAGTTTACTTTTACAATTTTAGCTTAAAACGGGTTAAATAAATTTTGTACCAATATTCTGTAATTACAGAATAATTTTATAATATTTTTGGAAAAATACAAAATTATCAGTTTTTGATTTTTTTTTTAAGAAACAGGGTTTTGATCAAATGCGCCCAATGCGTAGACTTCAATTAGAACACAAAATTTCCCTGATATCGCTGCAAATTATTGGAAGTTATTTTGGAGATAACCGTAAAATTTTCGTAATTTGCTTTGAACTCACTTCCATAAATATTAATTTGTTGGTGCCTACTTAAATAAAATCCATAAATCAATCGTAGCTTTTGCTATAAAACGACAAATAGGTGAAGTTGCTCTTAGGTAACTTTGGGGTCGAAAGGGTCAAAAGGAAATTAACAAATCAAATTCCTATCTGGCTCATTGTGTGTGCATTATAAGAACAAATTTATATTGGCATTAACGATTTTTAATCGATTTTGCTTCAAATAAACGAACAACTGCTCATTAAAGCATTGTTTTCTCGATATAAAATGCCTTTTCAGTGGTGTCAACATGTCACCTGGAACCATTAGATCTCCGTATACCAAAACTGTGCCAAATCAGGTTTCGAAAATAAAATATTGCTTTGTCGAATTAAACAAACATTTTGTTGCAATATCTACCTTGCAGGCTTCCCTCGATTCCTGTTCCATGTGCAGGTCAGTTGGTGTTTCGAATAGAAAAGTGATCATTATTAAAAGCGTTGATTGATCAAATTGTGTTAAGAAATCAATAGCTTGAAAACTTGTCTTTATGTATAGAAAAGTATTTGTTGTAAGTAAAGTAAAGTATTTGTTGTAACAGAACACAGAACATAACATAACAGAGAACAGTTTTAAGGTAAAAAAGAATTATATATTTACAACTGCTATAATGAAAACATGACACTTGCGAAACTTTATTTCGTTTTTCGAAAAATTTTCACAGTCATACAGTGACGCAGAATATAATCAATGAAAAGGAGTTTTGGTGGTTTTTAAAAACAAATATCAAAATCTAAACCAATTTATTCATAGGTATAAGTATCCGTATATGTGCTGTGGTAGTGATGATCAAAACTAAAAGAACCAGTTTTGTACAATTAAAATTTTTGTTTATGATTTTAACATTTGGAATCGAATTCTGTTAAATTTGATCTCACTACATCCACAATGTTATATTCGAGTTGTAAAATGTAAATCATAAGTGTCGTCAATAGCATGCAAAGTGAACTAAAACCAGCCAAACTCTGTGCTTGCGGTAATGCATGCATGCCTTAAGTTTTAACGTTGCCACTTACATGATGTCCTGGTGCGTGTTGGCAAAACTACATCAAATTTCACATGTACGAGTAATCGGAATTTTGATGAGCGTAATCGGTTTTGTTTTATTTTGTTTGTTTGTTTGTAATTAGTACGAATATTGTTTTTTACAGAATTTGTTTGTGTAAGCATTTGACAATAAGATAGATTGTATGAAGAGAAAAAATGCAGACAATGAACATTTAGGTACTTAAAAATACTTTCATAAGGTGATGTATGATGTGTGAGAAGAGTGTGAAATCTGAAGTCAATTATTTGTGCGTGTTGGATGAATGTCAGTACAGATGGCGCGACATAAAGCTTGCAACATTTACGGTTGTGTTTGATGCAATGTTGAGCGCCAAACGATGTGGAAAACGCGCCAACACTCCCATTCGCAGTTTTTTGTTTGCCCGAACATTTATAGCTTTATTTACAGCAGCTGAGATGCGTCCATCCAGTTTGATATTTACAAATGCTTGAAATGTCGTTGCATGTTTGTTGCTCAAAAGTAGTTGTGTTGCTGTGTAATAGCTGACACATTGGCAACACGCAAATACGAATCGTAATGTATGTCAAGGGATTTTGTGTATGTGTGTGCAGAGGAACAAACCAGTAACGGCAGCAGAAGCCACACTCACCATGCAGCTGGCCTCGTGCAACTTGCCCAAGCGGGGCCTTATGAACGGCGCAATCTGACGCCAGAGAAAGGTCTGCACCGAGACGGGCAGCCCCAAGTCTTGTAGCCCGTCATCCTGATCGATGTCGAACTCTTCGTTATTGTTGATGGGCAGATTATTGTTCGTTGTGGTGGTGACCATTTTCGTGGTGTGTATTCGTTGTCCTTTGGGAAAACTTAGTTGTATGCGTGCAGCCTGTTCAACAGCATTGCAGATAAGCTGAAAGCAAGACACCATAGTGAGGGTACTTAGGCTCGATTCAGGTTAGAATAGGTTACGATTCAGGGTCATAAAATCGGCAAACAAATGTCAAACAGAAGTAGAAGAAGAAGGCTGGTGTATAGCATTGACTCTAATTCAACGTCTCTCTCTCTCTCTGCAATCTGTATTTTTTTGTACTTCAATTCAAATATCATTAAAATAATTCACAAATTTCTATATCACTTTCATGTTGAATTCACCTAATGCCTGTTGTGTTAAAAAAAAAATTTTCTGCATACTGGCTTTTCAGTGTTCTATCAAAATTATAGGTTTTTTTCGAAACCTCAATTAACCACATTCCGAGTTAAATAACGTTTTGAAACTTTGCACGTCCGCACAGTGATTCGACTCCATACAACCGCGGGACAAAATTAGAAGGAGTGGTCCGTTCTTCATAAAATTTGGTATACTAGTTAAACGTGGTCTGCTGAAATTTCTATTTGGTTTTTCTGAAACTGTTGTGGTTTGGCAATGCCTGAGACTTAAATTTGCACATTTCGTCATTTTTGGAGTGCTATAGTGTGTTGGCTAGATTTTTCAGATTTTACGTTTAATCGGTAACGTCAACATTGATTATTCCAAAGAGTAACAGAAATTTTCTTAGAACCCTCTGGTTTTGCAGTAAAAACGATAACTATAGATGTATGTTTTGCATTTTTGCAGATTTTATCATTTTTTCGTGCTGATTGCATACTTTTAGGCATAAATTAAATAAAATTTGTCGAAAAATACGTGTTTAGACCACTTTTCAAATTGAATTATTTTCTGAGATCGGAAGATATCGGAGGATGTAATTACATTATCCGACAAAGAAAGAATGCTTCTTAAAATAAAAAAATCCAGGAACATACTTTCACATACTTTTTAGATATTTTCCTCTAAGTTTTGCTAATTTTCAGATTTTTAATTTAGAAAAATATTTTGAAATAAAAGTGAAGTAAAAGCCTCAGTTTGGCAAATTTTGAGAAAACATTAAAAGCGAATAATGCGACCATTCATCATTTCTTATTCTATATTGAAAGTTAAAGTAACTTCTTGGCAACCATTTAGTTTTACAATTTTTTTTACTCAATAGACTAAAAAACAGAAAATATGAGTTCCAATTTTTTTGAGGAAAAAGTTTCAAATTTGAGTCGCTTTTGCTCAGGCACTAATTGATTTTTTGCACAGATTTTTTGGGGTTTTCTTAGTTGGAGTTTTTTCTTTCAAATGACATCAAAATCGTTAGATTCTGAGACCATAAATTTTTTGAATTTTGTCTATGGAACGAATCACTGTGGTCCGGTTTCATCAGTCAAGGCACTGTTGGGAGATTTTTTATAGTTTGTGTGTTGGATTTTGAGTTCCGCCTCAGTCACCAGTCACCTGTCTTTGACTTGCGAAACGTAGTGAAAGACTTAATTAAACCGATTTTGTGTGAATTATATTCAATATACGTTGCCCAACAAGGTCCATAGGGCCTATGACGTTTTTAAAAGCAGTTATTTTGTATTGTATACGCTTTCGCCTATCTGTCTCTAGTAAAAAATACATTTATGTTTACTAAAACATATACGTCCCTGAGGACTTTGTTGGGCTTTGGCCGTTTAGGCTCATTTAATTTTACTTGTTTGATTAGAAATTCATGACAGCACAAACTTAAAAGTCCGTTGCATTTGCCAAATCGTACTTACAATGTTTTTTTTTTTAGCAAATTTAATGCAATTTTTTATATACACATTTTTCATACATAATAAAAATCGTGTCTGCACTTAGCTCCAACTTTACAAAAACCTTAATCACTTTGACATATCGTTCACACCAGCAGCCGCACACCAGCAAATGCCTTCATTCACAAATTTCTACATGCCGTCCTTCATTCATTTGGCCGACATTCCAACACGTGTCGGCCTGCGTGTTGCTCATTTAAATTGTAAAGCAGCCAGTCGGCAACAGGTGTTTGCGTGCGCCGACGTGGCCGCAACGACGAGTCCATTATGTCAAATGCCAGCCACCATACACACACACACACATTTCGACTTGACTTGTTGACAACAACAAATTCCGTGTTTGTTTTGACCCCAGCATTCGCAGCGTGCAGCATTCAGATGGAGCCCGCATGCAGGCCGAGCTGACAACAGCTGATGACAGCTGATGCGTTTGTGGCGCTGGGAGCGCGCTGAAAACGCAGACTCCACATCTTCGGCTCCACGTATAGATACAAATTTGGGTATCTCGGTTTTGGATAGATGGCGCTACGAAATGATGAAAATTTTTTCCGTCACCACTTTTTCGCGACTTACATAATCAGACGAATGAATTTTTGGCCAATTTCGACTCGATTTCTTATCTAATCAGCTCGTAAATTATCCGTTATGCAGCGCGGTGGCAATTGGACGTCACTGCAGCACTTTGGCCCTGTCGCCAGTGCTAATTGAATAAGTGCGCCGCACCCAGACAATTAAATTTGCTGTCATGTTCAAGGCGAGCAATGCGCCGCAGCAAGAAAGGGTTTGGCTTTGCGACGCTTTCGCACTGGGCCCCGTTGTCTGTCGGCCTAATTGCGCGTTATTTGTTGAAGGGATTCTGCCACTATATAGTTCTCACTTAATGGAATTTTGATTTTTATTGGAGAATTGGCTGCCGTTCGCTTACCGTGATTTGGGAGCGTTGTTAACGTTAACAGGCTGAGGGTTCGGATGCAACTGTTGTTGCCAGGAGTCGAGCGACACAAGGCGAGTGTCGTTCCACGCATGGGCACAGGGCGCATACAGGATGCTTCAAGGCGGTGTGCTGGCTTAACGAAAGGGACGGAGAATAGGAAATGGACTACTTTTAACGAAATTCGACTTTAATGAAAATGATGCCGAATGTTTTTATTTACAAAATGCAATGCGTTGGTTGGTTTTTGTAAACCAATTAAATAACCAAAACTAGTATTTGGTAAATTGAAATTTGTGACAATATTTTTGGAATTTCATGGCAGGAGAAGTGTTGGATAACTTTCAAAGAAACTCAACTATCGTAATGTAATTTGATATGAAGTATGTACAGGTTTAGCGAAAACATGCAAAAATATTGATCTTCATAAAAAATGTTGCTTATTTTCGACTAGTCCCAACTTAAGAGGGTATTTTAGTCTAGAGGCTCGATTTTGAGATGATTTTGCGGGCGTATTAAAAAAACAGAAATAATTTTTACTATCCACGCTTTTATCAGTTTTTAAGTGATACTTGAAAAGTATAAAAATGTATAGTAAGTACAGTCGTGTCTGGGTATAGTGAGCCCCCTATATAGTGAACAACTCGATATAGTGAACACCCAAATTTTGACATCGAGCCTCTAAATATAGCAAAAATTTTTAAGCAAAAGACAAAAAGTGTATTTTGAGCAAATAAAACAAATTTTTGAACAAAAATGTTGACCTTGATATAGTGAACAACCTCAATACAGTGAACAGGCCTTGCAATAATTAGTTCACTATATCCAGACACCACTGTAGTTGAAAAAAAATTAAAATTGCAGTTGGTAGAGGCCGGCAAAGTGGGGACTCAAAAAAAAGGTGCCTCCTGGTTGACATGATTCCAATCCTTCTGGTTATTTGAAACATAAGATAAGGTTTATTCCTATTAAACAAGGATGTAGAATTATCTGGATGTAGCCGATTTGAAAAAGGATTTTTGCACAAAATGGCGTATTTCTAAAAATAAAGGTAATTTTTTGACTCCTGTTTTCAACTTTTGTAATTTTTTAAAATAGTAAAAACAAAAAACAAATTAAAAAACCTCTACGTCGAGACAATTTTGATAGTGTTATAAAAGTATGTTACAATAATGAGATATCATGTGAACCCTATCGAAAAAAGGAGTTTCGAGAAAAATGTGTTCAAATTTTAAAGTCTCATTTCCGGCAGTTTTAGTGGCGCGTCACAAAGTTAACTATAACTCCGAAAATAATTCAAATTTCCGTAAATCCTCTTAGAGGCTCATCTTAAAAGTCTAAACTTTAAAAATATGAAATTAAAAAAAATCGAATTTTTTCAAATTTCTAGACTAGAAACCTCCTTAAACAAATTTCTTCATTGGACCTTGGAACTTGTAGTCTTTAAATGGATGGAATGAAGATATTTGTCATTGTGAATGTACTTAGTCAACATTAACAACGGCACATATGACTAGAAATTCATTGCACTACTTAAATAGTTTAACACTTTTCAGCACTCTTGATCTCTTCTATAAAGCCTTCATAGGACGTTTCTACTGACTCAATGCCTCAGAGCTATGAATTCCTTACCATTTCAAAGGCAACAATAGAGGATATAAAATATAAAATAGTTAATGTGTCCGTTTTGGCATTCCTTCTGCACACCCAGTATCAGCTCTCACCCCCGACCGCTTTTGCGAGAGATAAGTGGAAGTGGGGGCGCTCGGTGTGTTCGGTCGCATCGTCTCAACTGTCGGTATTTAGCAGTGTGCAGCATTTAGTCAGGGTTGAAAGCCGATAAGCACGACGCACGTACGAGTATACTGAACGTCGCACAAAGTGGGTCAGTTGGTGTATTGTGCGAGCGCGCACTTGAGCGGGGGTGGATTTTGCGATTAATTGCGGATTGTAAATAAACCGGCGATGCGTGCAAACGAGTGATAGCATCGCGCGCCCAGTGCACAATAAAGTGAAATATGAAGTTAATTGCTGCTACCGAAAGTGCGGACAGATAAGCACGAAGGGAATATAAATCATTGCGAGCAATGATAGGTCGTAAACGATTGAGCAGCATTTAATTGTTTGACTGCCCGAACGCTTGCACAGCGATTACCAGATGATTTAGGAGGCTGCGCAGTGGCGGTCCATGGTCCACGGTCGAGCTGTGCAATCAGCTGTTGGCTCTGGCCAAGCCGAAGTATACCGAATTCGAGGAATAATAGAACAAAACAAACGGCAGTGAATACGTAGTCAAAACGTAGTAGTAAAAATTTGGAGGCTGGCAAGCAACAAGTACTCATTCAGTAGTTTTTATCAATTGCGGTGAGTTTGAAAGTGAGAGGCAAAACAACAACTTACGTGGCGTATGAGCAACACAGCTGATGGCGACAGCCGACACCTGAGGACGAGCACCGTAATGCGACTCGCACATACACATAGACTACAGTACATCCGGCTGACAATTATACATGTAATGCTTTAACTTTCACACATACATTCATTAGTTTTACGCAAGTTGTTCTAACAAAAATATAATTTTGTGTCAGATTTGTATATATTTTCATAAATATCTCATATCCATAAATATGTGGCAGCTGTGGTTTAGTGATTAGATTTGATTAGAAATTCGTTTACTTTGCTGACTGCCTTTTCAGTAGGCAATGGCAATCGTCTGAGCGCGGATTGGTGTTCCTGTCGTTTATGTTTAAAGCCGCACCTACCATGTGAAAGAACGCAGAAAGCTTGGCTCTAATTCTTCTTTACCGTATTACATGCCAGTTAACCTTTGGAGATCACACTGGGTCATGTAGACCCATACTAGTTTAAGCGACAATACTTGTTTCGAAACCTATTTCTCCGCCAAATTTTTCTGGAAATAACAAAATTAACCTAAAATATTTATAAATTGTTAAAACTATGTTCAAAGTAAGTCGGCATCGATAGCTCAGCGAGTAGCGCGCTGGCTTCTCATACCGAGCGCCCCAGGTTCGACTCCTGGCTTGCGCTGGAAAAAACACTCATGTACTTCTATCGCTGTCCACATGAAGGGAATGAGAATTACAAGAATCGCACAAGTGCGCTCTTGGCAGGCAATGGCAAAACCTCCAAGTGTGAAAGAAAAACTGCCAATCGCCGTTCGGATTCGGCGTTAAACTGTAGGTCCTCCCTCCCTCTCCCCATCCGTTTGAAATGTGTGTTGTATCACATGTTGGAAAAAACTGTGTTGCATACACATTTCAAACGGGTGGAATTTGTGGTATCACACCGGGCCTATAGGCCTAAGTATGTCTTATAACACTTCGTTCAATAATGTGTGTGACTAACTAATTAAAACACATTTTTTTGCCAAAATTCGTTTTTATTCATCAACATAGTCCCCTTTTAGGGAGATACAATCATTCCAACGCTTTTCCAATCTTTCGATACCGCCTTTGTAGAACGATTTTTCTTTGCCTTCAAAATAGGCGTTAGTTTCGGCGATTACTTCATCATTTGAGCCAAATCTCTTACCACGGAGCATCTTTTTGAGGTCTGCGAAGAGCCAGTAGTCGCTAGGGGCCCGATCTGGAGAATACGGGGGATGAGGAAGCAATTCGAAGCCCAATTCATGCATTTTTGCCATCGTTTTCATCGACTTGTGACACGGTGCATTGTCTTGGTGAAACAACACTTTTTTCTTCTTCATATGGGGCCGCTTAATCGCGATTTCTTCTTTCAAACGTTCCAACAACGCTATATAATAGTCGCTATTGATTGTTTTCCCTTTCTCAAGATAGTCGATGAGTATTATTCCGTGCACATCCCAAAATACTGACGCCATAACCTTGCCAGCCGATGTTTGTGCCTTTGGACGCTTTGGGCGGCTTTCACCGGTTGCATGCCACTCAGCAGACTGCCGATTTGACTCTGGAGTGAAATGGTGATGTACCGACGCAAAAACTCCGACTTGTTGCGCGTAAACATGTCCAAACAGCTCTTTGAATCATCGATTCGTTGTTGTTTTTGCTCCGGTGTGAGCAAACGCGGCACCCATTTCGAAAACACCTTTTTCATAACCAAATGTTCGTGTATTATGGTGTGTACACTGCCTGCTGATATCTTTAGAATGCCAGCAATCTCCCCCACTTTCACTTTACGGTCGGACATAATGATTTTCAGTGTTTTTTCAACGTTTTCCGGAATAACAGCGTCATTTGGCCGTCCAGTAGACGGAATGTCATCGGTGTCTGTACGACCACGTTTGAATTCGGCACACAAATAACAAATGGTTCTTTTTGATGGAGCAGAGTCCGAATAATGTTTTTCAAGCCATTCCTGGCATTGAACAGTATTTTTTTTCATTAAAAAACAATGATAAATCAGCACACGGAATTGCTTTGAATTCATTTTTTTTGAAAACTCAAAAGTAGTGTCACTTAAAGCACTGTAACTTGTAAACTAATGGTCGGATTGACATATAATTTTGACAGTAAGCCTAAAAAGGTTCACAATTTCGAAAAAAAATATTGATTTAGTATTAGTGCCGCCATCTATGTGTCAGTCACACACATTATTGAACGAAGTGTTACAGAGGCTCTTTTTGAAAATTTTTTATTTAAAGTACTTTTTCTGGGGAAAAAAAGGTGAAAAACGCAGTAAATTTTGGACTTTTTTTTCAAAAAGCTCCTATCCTTTTATTTTTAGGGTTTACTTAATTTTTCTGGTGAATTCCTGTGTCCGAAAGCTTAATAATTATGAATCTTTTTTGTTTTGTTGTGTCAGATTAGCCAATCCGGAGATTAAGTGTCCGTAATGGAGGATGTTTTTTTTTCTACGCGACTTCAGCTCGACCTATATAAGCGACAATATGCTAAAAAAAAAATTTTGTTTGTGCTCTTTTAACCTTCAATATATTGTAAAAAAAAGATTGATAATAAAGGAGCTGAACGATAAATAGTTTTGTAAAGCATTAAAAATTTGCCTTTCTAACGTGCCATGCTACCTTAAACAACCAACCATGTTCAAAGCATACCTCAGAAGTTTGTATAAGTCAACACTGTAAGTAGTTATGGAATTATAGACAGAGTGCTGTCGATCATTGAAAAAATTAGTGTGTTCTCTGCAGGTTAAACAATGCTTTAATGCCCCTTTCTCTTCGCAGCCCGAGGTCTTCGATTAGTGTCCGGTCGGATTGAGTGGTTGACCTTCAAAATCTTTCCGCGCATACCTTTTCTATCTCCTTGTTGTTAACAATTGTCTTGTCATAAATTTCGGTTGCTTCAGCGCAATGAGCAACACACAGCAAATAAATTACACTTTTTAGCTGCTCTGTGCTCTTTTCTGAGTATCTAAGGAAGGAAAGAATTTCGATCTGTGTCATCGCTATTAAAAATAGAACGTCCACATTCACTGCTAAAAACAACATAAACCGCAAAAATAATATAGCCTCGCGTACAGGCACTTGTTGTATTTGTATTGCGTTAAGTTGGCTGCCAATACCAGCGCAATTCGCTCTTCAGTGGCGTGGTTCTTGAGATATAAACAGTTCGTTTAGACATACTCGTACATACATATTTTCATTTCACGGTTTATTGAGTGAAAGGAAAGATGGACAGTCTACACCCCACCAAAGAAATCCAAGTGCGCGTATTATCAGCCAAGGTTGCAGTGAAAAAAATACATTTCCATAAAATATAACATTTAATGAAAATTTCGTGCGGAATTTAAGTAGGTAGTTTCACTAATGATAAATATGTATGAATGTGAAAATGATAATGAAATTTTTTATATGAACTTTATAGTGAATTTTCCATTCAAGTAAAAGTTGTACACATTTTCGTAGGCGAGCGCTATTTTTTTTATAGAATATTTTACCAAAGTTTTTGTTGTAGGTTATTGTGTGTGGGGGAGTCGATTCAGTCATAAATAAAATACAACGAGATTATACTTGGATACGTGTCTTTAACAATATTTTTAAATAATTTGTGCTTGCAATTTTGAGTTAAACTCGCACACAACTGAATAAAGATAACTACATATGTTGGATTTTACAGTTAACCCTTTCGCTACAGATTTTTACTGGAAAAAGTTAAAATTTTAAGTTTTACGTTTAACCCATTTCTAGGGGGTACCAGTTCCGCTCAAACGATTTTGATAAAATTCCCTACAGGACCTCGAATTGACCCAAAATGATCAGAAACAAAATTTCAGCTTTCTCTCTCCGCACGTTGCAGAGGGGGTATTTTGCACCCATTAGGCAGCAATGGTCGCTTTTTTCCACACTTTTTGAAGTGATCAGCTAAACACGTGAACAAAAGTTGTATTGTTTACAGGTGAGTTGGGAGGCAGATTTTTGTTAAGTTCTAAGGCCACTACGTTTCACCACATTTTCCAACTCCGGAACATTCAGTCTGGTAACTCTAGCCAGATGGCGGAATTTTAGGGTGACCTCCACTAGACTAAGGTAGTTCCATCTTTACCCCAAGCATCCCTATGAATGATTTTGAGATATCTCTACCACGAACTTTTTTGTGATTTTTTTAAAAAGTAAATTTTCATGGATACAATTTTACCCATTAGGCAGCAATGGGTTAAGCTTCTATGTGGTTATATAAGCAACATTCCATAAGAACTTTTTAATTTTTATACTTGGACACTGTATTGAGGGTGTTTTTTCTAATAGAGCAACCACATCGTTGTGGCTTTAATAAAATTTGAAAATTTTTTTTTATTTACTTCAGCCAAAATTTAAAAAAAAATTCTAAATTGAAAGAAAACATCAAATTAAAAAGTTATCTAAAGTTTTCTGCTTCTTCTTCCTTTACTATGTCAAGATATACCATTAAAAACGTGTACAGTTCTCTTCTTTAAACTTAAATATTCAGTTTATTAATTTCGTATTTTTCCTAAAACTTCAAACTATTTTAAGAACCAACAAAAAATGAAATCTTCTAAACACAGAGGGTTCAGACGTCCACAAAGTAGCATGTTACCTTATGGCAACAAAATAGGGAAGAGGTTAACAGTTACATAATTGTAGGTGACCATATTGTTTGACCGTTACACTGACAAAATGAACTTTTACAGTTTACAATACAAAATAAGTAAAAAAGTTTGCAAAAAAAGGATTTTTGTATGAGAGACGTAAACAGCGCTTTACTCTACTCTCAGTTCTGAGAGACAAAACTGTCATAAACTCAAGTTCATTTTTCATCTTTGTGATCTCATCACTTCTTGTCATGCTAATCTTTGGCTCATTGAACTTGTATCGCTTTGATAAACGCCTCACAGCTGCTTCTACAAATCTGTCGTTTTTTTTCAAATTGCCCCATGATTGATTTCTGTACATAAGTTCTGTCTGGCGCTAACGTTGATTGAGGTTTAAGGTATTTGGTGCAATATTCGACACTCTCAAAGTGCTCACCAATAATTCAATTGAATGTTTTGTATCGTTATTGACATAAATGTGCTGCATGGCTAAATATATTTGCAGCGGCAGCATTGCCAGCCGAAGCCGTTTCTCATTGCCGTAAATAGCGCCTCCGTTCAGAGAGAAGGGAAGCATGCCAAAGGCGCATAGCACGCTGAACGGAACGATCAGGGTCAAAAAGCAAACAAGCCAAAAACTGCAAATCTACATTGGGTGTGTGTGTGTGTCAAGAGTGGGCAGCAACGATGTGCAGCTAAAATACAATATGGCGGAACTGCTAGACAGCCCAGTCAGTCATATCGCGTATGCGTACTGTGCGCCGACAATAGTCGCATTCAAAACATTCGCAATCTCAGCAAAAAAAATTATCTTCGACATCTGTAATGATATTCAACACTACGCGATTATTAGGCATTTCGTAGAGCCGTTCAAAAATAGCACAGCAACGTAGCAACAGTCACCAGCGGTGGCGAGCCAGCAGCACCGGTGTGAGGGTGTGGAGTCGCCGTAAGAGGGGCCGCTAGGGCAGGTAGCAGTGTAATCATGTGGGAAAAATTGAAAAATGTGCGGAGAGTGGAAAAGTGCGAGAGTGCGAGCGCAGCATTCGAATGGGTGGCGGAAAAATATTGTATTTGGGATCGGAACTATCGAAAGTGTGTATATTTTCGTACGAAAGTAAGTGACGGTGAGCGAAGGCGCCTGCGGTGGCCGGGGCAGCGCAGTGGCGGAAAAGCCTAACTATCGGCACGGATCGACTCGTTCGTTGCGTTCGTGAGGTCGCGCACACCAATACAAGCGACACGCGAGTTTTCAGATTTCGTCATCGGTGCGCTCGAGCCGATGGCCGACGGAGTGGAGTGGGGTGGGGTGGGCGCGCACCAGCCGATCGTGCTGGTGTGTTCGTGAGGATCGGCCATCGCGCATCGGGCACTGGCTGGTGGCGCTGCTGACGTTGGTGCGTCCACCGCAGAATTACCTTTCCCAAGCGCTGTAGACGAGAAACGTTCAGTCGAGACAGAGCTCATCCGCGAGTTAGTTGATTTTTCTCATCCAACAGACAAAATGGTGAGTGTCCGCCTGCGTTGCTTGGCCCACAGCTAAAGTGGATAATAAATACCAAATACAGACGAGCTGACCCAGCAAAAAACCAACTGCAATACATTCAATTAAAATGTAATATTTTCTTTTATTTTTCCCAAAACCGCACGGATGTAGGCCGATGTACCAAAGCGTGAAGTTGAAAGTAAGTTGTTGTTGCAGGCGCAATGTTTGGAATATGAAAAATACGCTATCATATACCGTTAAAATCCTAACCTAATACCTGATGGAAACTGATTATACAAGCAGCAGACAAGCCGACATAACAGTGGACGCCAATGTTGAGGGCGCAATCGTGTCGAAGCGAAACCGTTATATGGCGCATTGCGGATGCTTACATAACGGACGCAAATGAGTTTTCGGTTACAATTGAGGACGTCATGTGACATATGTGAAAGCAACGCCAAGCCTTCATTGGCAATGCACAACGAATAACTTCCGTATTTATTTTCGGTTCAGGTGTTTTTCAAGTGTCGTAAATGTGCAAATTCCGCAGTATCTCGTAATGCGTCGAAGTTGCATGGAACATTCAAAGTGCCCGTCGAGTTTGCCTCGCACCGAGCGAGACGGCACGGTCGATAATTGCCCAAAACGTCGGCGCGTAATTTTCGTATAGTCGCTTGTCATCTATTTTTAAATGGTCCGATCGCCACCAATAAAAGTCTGAAAAAAAAGCATGAAAACAACCAAACACGCGCACACTCACACTCACACAGCTAAAAGCAAAAATATGTACAACAACCACAACGGAGACAACGGTCCAGAGAAGAGGTGAAAATTCTAAAAGCATAATAAAGAAAAATCGCCAAGAATTTCGAACAAAAAACGAAAATAGTGTGCACACCCCAATGCCATTGAGTAAGCTCGCCGTTGGGCCCGATCGGCCGGTCGAGTGGTCGGTCGGCTGTGCTTGTGTGCAAGCGTCGGGTTCGTTCGATATACGAAACGTAGAATGCGGCCGAACGCATGTCTAATTTTGGGAAAATGTTTTGCTTTTCATTTTCCGATGCCGATGCCGCTGCTCGACCGCACACCCATGGTCCGAACTCGTTCGCAGTCGCTGGCAATGCGGGCCTCGTCATGGCGATCGCTGCGTGTGATCGTCCGAATGCCGAAGTGCTGAACCCCCAAAAGAATGGGTGTCAAATTTCTGCGCATCCCAACTACGTACGAATTGCAACCCATATTCAAATGAATGAAACATGAATGTTCAAATTGACTGGACTCTGGCAATATGAGCAGTTGAGTTGCTGTCAGAAATCCATTTGGCATGATTTTGCAATGACAGACGGATATGTTAGCCGGATATGAACTCTGAAAGTCAAGTGGATCATAAAGCCACAAGGTGGTGTGATATAATGACAATGCGTACCGCGGGACGGGCAGCTTTGCGCTTCGAAATTCAGGGCTATCGCTTTGGCTCAAATTGAAACGGACAAAGTAGGTGACACTGACTAGTTGAATTTTGGGGAATTTTGCGCAATTTAAGAAGTCGTGGTTACCATAGTGAGGGCTGATTATTATGAATTGACCGTATCTATTAGCTTACATACGAGTAGTCACATCAGAGAACCATCAATAAGTTATATTTTCTTTGGTAGTTCTATATAAAATTAAATTTTGCAACAATTTAGTAGTTTCAGTTTATTCAATTCTAAATTGGAAAATCAAAACATTTACTTAACCCTTTCAGTAGCAATGTCCAATATATTGGACTACAGCCCATACAATTCATACAGCCCGGTTTATTTTGATGTCGGAAAGGGTTAAATGCTTTAAGGGGTCAAATGCTTTAACCCTTTCGGGACGCAGTTTAATTTTGGAATTCAAAATACTCTCAGTAGAAATATTCTCATTCTATGAAAGTTGGGGTTAGAAAATTATATTGGATGCTCACAAGCTCTGAAATCATCCTTTTATGCGGGAACACTGAAATCGAAAAAATATTTTGCGTGGGTCGTAAGATTTAAATAATTAGTTTGAAGGGCACTAAAAACTTACTGGGACGTATTATCCCAGTAGTCCCAAAAGGGTTAAGTAAGCCCAATTAAATGAAGCCTGGCTAGCAATGTCTATACAAATTGTTCGAAAAACTGACTTATGTTAACATTTTTACTTGAACTGACTTCACTGATTTCAACTGACTTGATTTCATCTATTTTTTTATGAGTGTCAACGTATAAAATTAACTCTGCTTTAATCAGTTTCCATTAGCCATAGCTAAAAAAAATCTGCAGATGACAAAATGATTTTATGTAATTTTATTAAAATTTCACTCAATTTCATTTGTTCGCTGCTAGATGTCGAATTCGTATTCGAAGTCATGGGCAGCCCTGGCGTCGGCATCGACTGCGTCGATCTTGGTGATGCTCTCCGTGCCCTCAACTTGAACCCCACCTTGGCTCTCATCGAGAAAATGGGTGGTACCAAGAAGCGCAACGAGAAAAAAATGACCATGGAGGAATTCCTTCCTGTCTACTCGCAGGTGAAGAAGGAGAAGGAGCAGGGCTGCTATGAAGATTTCATTGAGTGCTTGAAACTGTACGACAAGGAAGAGAACGGCACCATGCTCCTCGCTGAATTGCAACACGCCCTCCTCTCACTGGGTAAATGCCACATTCGACTTTCCTAGCCGACAATCGTTTGACAATCTCGACGTCTTACAGGTGAAGTGTTGGATGATGAACAGGTTGAACAACTCTTCGCTGACTGCTTGGACCCTGAGGACGATGAGGGCATGATCCCATACTCCCGTAAGTACAGGGGTTTATATGTTACTCGGACCAATCTGGTCTTGTACATTTCAAGGCAATGTGTGTTCAAAACACTGGCTGCATACATTTGAGTAAAATCATGTGTATGCAGTTTAGTTCCAGAGTACACATTTGTTGAGAAATTTGGGCATTTCTTGGGGTCTTAGCTTAAGTAATTGAACTATAGTATTAACATAATTTTCCACATGTTTTTCCATGTAATTTTGTGTTTCATGTACTCCAAATGTATGTTCAAACCCCTACGTCAACTGCACCAAAAATCAAATCAAAAAATGCAAAAAAAAAATTCACCACCTGTTGCACCTGTTTGAATAACTTGAAATGCACAAATCACGCACTTTGCACAACCCTTTGCGTACCAAATGCACATCGAACCATATGAGTACAGAGTTTGTCCAGAGATTCATGAGCGATCCCGTTGTCTTCGACTAAACAGTAAGTACGAAACAGTAAGCACTGCGCTAGGTGCTTCACATATGCGCCGCTTAAGTCACACAACTCCTAACTGCGCCACGTGTGGAGTTGTTGCTTCTATGGTAGTTGTTAGGATCCAGAAAAGCAATTAACAACTAAGCGAGAGAGCTAAGTAGCTAAATGTTTGTGTAGTTCTGAAGATACCTCAATGTGTCGAGTCGTAACTACCTAAAGACGCTTGTTTGTCAGAAGGTGTGCCGAGGTAGAGAAGCGTAGTTCCGTGAATTCTTGGGAATGAATCTGAAGACTTGGAGGAATAACTACTAAAAAGACGTCGTCGAGAATTTTTATTTATAAAACATAACATGGGTTTTCAATCGTTTTTGCTTTAGTATGTTTATTCGGAAGTTTTTGGCGTTTAACCCTTTCGCTACAGATTTTTACTGGGGAAAGTTAAAATTTTAAATTCTACGTTTTAGGTTTCTATGTGGTTATATTAGCAACATTCTATTAGAAAATTTTTAATTTTTATACTTGGACCCTTTATTTTAGAGTGTTTTTATATGAAAGCAACCACATCGGTGTTGCTGTAATAATAACTTAAACATACAAATTTCTACGCATAACAAAAATTGATTTTTCAGCCAAAATTTTTCAAAGCAAGGTATTTAAATTGAAAGAAAACGTCAAATTAAAAAGTTCTCTAATTTTGTTGCTTCTTCTTTCTTTACTATGTCAACATATCGCATTAAAAAACGTGTATACTTCTCTTCTTTAAACTTAAATATTCAGTTTATGAATTTCGTATTTTTCCTAAAACTTCAAACTATTCTTAGGACCAACAAAAAATGTATTCTTGCAACCACAGAGGGTTCAGACGTCCATAAAGTAGCATGTTGCCATATGGCAACAAAATAGCGAACGGGTTAGGATTTTACGGTATGGAAATTAACAAGCAGGATTTTTCTATAATCATATGCAATTTTTTAAATGTATTTAGGCGAAACCCAAACTAGATCTAGCGAATTATAAAACTTTAAGCCCTAAAGAATTCTACAAAGTAGTTGTTAGCTTTTATTTTGATAGCAAATCACTTTTAATGAATAACAAATACAAATGTTATCAACATTTAATTGATTTGCGCTACCTCGGCATTGTGTTGGTCGGGTTATAAAAACGTTATACACTTTTCGCAGCATTTGAGGTGTAAAGTTGCTATCGTAGCAATTTTCCAATTTTCACATTGTTTTCGAAAGCAGTTGTAGCAACAAATTGATACTTTACACCTAAAATGGTATGAAGAGTGATCTCTACTAATATTTGTATTCGTCTTGTTTGAAACTAAAACACATTTTACAAAGCAATTTGATCTTCTCTAACCAGCGCTTTTGATCGCAACTCACCACCCAAACAATTTGAATTCATGTTGATTTTTTTGCTAACTTTTGCAGCATTTCTCGCCAGAATGTGTGAAAGACTCGATCAGCTATAAAAACACCATCCGAGTATAGCAACAACCATTCTCCATAGATGTTACAATCATCTCTCTCTCGTATATTATTTATTTTAATTAAATACTATCTACTTCTGCTACTACTACTGCAATTGAAACTTCAAAATAATACAATATAATTTTTTAAAAATAAAAAAAACAAACATTAAATTATAACTGAAACGGAAAAAGTGAAAAAAAAGCTTGAAAAATATTTTTGTTGTTCATTTTTTTAATTTTAATTACTTGAGAAATTTATATTAAAAAATTGCAAGCAAACAACAGCAACAACAACCGCATAATTTATTGCAAATTAAAGTAGAACAAAACACAGAAAAATTCAAAGCAATGAACGTAAAGTTGGAACAGGGAAAAATAAACAAAACTGTATTTAGTTGTAATTTTGTTTAATATGCCAACAAGAAGAAGCACGATTTGAAAAGAAGAAGAAGAAAATAGCGATTTCGATTACGAGCCTCGTCCAGTGTGAAATGTGTGAGTCGCTGCATGGAAAACGGGAAGAAATCGTCACAAATTTTCTATATATTTAATATATTCTCTCTCTCTCTCTCATGCCATCATATTACAAGCGTACACTCATACACACATACATACATACACAGACTTGAACCAGTCAACCTAAACCTTTTTTTGTAAATACATGCAAACGAATATTTTTAAATATAAACGAAACGGTTCGCGAATGTGCAATACGCAGTCGTATGTGCCATGCAACACGCTGTCGGCCATTTTGTGCAACTGTTCTAACCGAAACGGAACCGGATACCAGCACCAATCCGCTCTCGATGCCAGCCGACCGCAAACAGCAATGCGACACAAACTTGCATTCAAGACAAATCGGTTCCAGTCAACATCAGCGGGCGGCGCTTCGAAGGCGAGTTGGGCAGCGGGTACGGATGCGATGAGAAAGTCACTACGACTCGATGCATAATTGTGTTGTATGATGGTGCACAGTGTATTGTACAGGTCGTTGAAAATGCTAAAAAGATACAAGCAAACTGTAGTTCTTGGATAAGTAGCCTATTTGTACTTGACGAATAAAATTAGTGCAAAAACGTTGTAATGGTTTTTTCAAAATAAACATAAGAAAAAAGAAACGAAAACAAAAAAATCAGCAAATACAAAAGAGATCAAGAAAAACAAAAACAAATTACCAGCTACGTTTTTTCAAGATTTTATTACGAATAAATGAAGCGTTGAAGAGCAAACAACATCTTTGCCTAAAAATTGAATGATTTTTAATAGTTTGTGGGTTGATGTGATTAGGGGTAACCATTTTTTCTTGGAAAATGTAGCATCCATCATTAAAAATTTCATCGAATGGAAAAAATGTTTTGAAAGCCTTATAAGGTTATGTTTTTCATGCCTGAACTCAAGTTTATTGAAAATCATTGTGCAGGTTTGAAAAGTTAAAGTTCCAATTTTTAGAAATTTGTTTTATGTTCGAGCAGCGACAATTGTGGTGATTATTTTCTAAGAAAACTGTTTGATGTATAAAAATCAAAAAAGAAGTTGTGATTAATTCTTTAGATAATATCGAGTATACAGTCGTGTCTGAGTATACGTGGGTGGTCCTATAAGTACTTAGCCTACAAAAGAAAAACGAAAATTTTGGAAAAGTGGCGATTTATTTCTCAACGTAGTCTCCTTTCAACTCGATACACTTGACCCAGCGATGCTCCAACTTCTTTAACCCGTCTGAAAAATACGTTTTCTGGAGGCCTCCGTGGCGGCGATAACCTCCTCATTCGACTCAAATTTCTGCCCGGCGAGTGACTTTTTCAAGTTTGGAAACAAAAAGAAGTGACACGGGGACAAATCTGGAGAATTCGGTGAATGGGGCAGCTGTTCGTAGCCTAATGCGACCAATTTGGCGAATCACCGACCGATCAAAATCAGCTGTTTCCTGACCTTAGTGGTTATGTTTTTGGTCGAGTGCAAACCGATTGTAGTTGAAAGTAGGGTTTTTAATTTTTATTTTAATGATATTTTGAGCAAATAAAACGAGTTTTTGAACAAAAATTCTAATCTTGATATAGTGAACAACCTCAGTATTGTGAACAGGCCTTGCAATAATTAGTTTACTATATCCAGACACGACTGTACTATCGATTTCATTCAAATGTTGATGTATGTTAAATGTCTTTGCCATCTTCCCATATTTTAATTCAAATTGCACTGACATACCAGTTGATTGGCAATGCGATATTTTCAAATTACTTCCATCTAAAGCTGGTTTGAGCTCATGTCTATGCCTTTTGTAAGGTTATGTTTTAATTTAAAGACTGATGCCTTTCAGCGGGGCTCGACTGCTGCTGAAACACCGAAATCTGTTTCGGAACAATCTTTCTTTCATAATCGAATAACCCAGTCGTAGCCAAACTCTTGTGGCAACCAATAGTTTGCATTGAGTGTACTATGAAACACATTGCCAACAGATGGCGCTGTGTCACAACTAACGGCACCACCCGCACTGCTCCCATTGCGAACACACTTTCCGCCCGCTGCTTTTGTACTAAAAAAAGCTTCGCCATTCAGTGGAACAAAGAGCGACAGAGCGCTTGAAGCGACAGCCACTCTTTCGCCAGTGCTCATGAAGCTGCTCGCATTCGGACGTTAATTACAAATGATTTTTTCGCTGCGAAATCAGTTGGAGACGAGATAACAGACCACTTGGATTCTTCGGTGTACGCAGAGCGAATGCACGGCGTAGCGCAGTGCAAAGGTGTAAATTTCAGAAATCAATTGACAAATTAAATTGAAAATTTGCCAAGTCGTGGCCCCGAATCGAAGCGGTTGAGTGCAGATATCGTTATCGTTGCGGCCAATACAACGCAATACAAACGCGCACCGGTTGAATTCGAATTCACAAAAGTGTAAACATTTTCAACAGCGACCAATTTTCCAGAACGTTTTTTTTTTGGTATACCGAGAAGCTGAACAGCCCAAAGTGTGTCCGGTTCCTGTGGCGTTCAATACGTTTCCGGCGTCGATCAAGTGCAGCGTTTCAATTTGAAATTATATAAGCGAAATAACATTTGAAACGGCCAATAAAATAGTAAAGAAAGTGAAAAATTGCATTTTCGAAGCATAAAAGATACACACACAAAATATACTCGACCGCAATCGGTCATAAAAAACAGCGGCCAAAGTGTGAGCAGGCAGCGCCAGTGGCCGAAGAAGAGCAGGCGGAAAACGGATACACAACAGCCGAGACGACAGCAGCGACCGCGGTGTCAGTGACAGAAGCAGAAGCAGCACAGTACGCACGTATCCTGCGCTGGCAAAGCGGCAGACTCTCTTTGGCTGAGAAGTGGGATTCCCATACAATTTTTCAACATGGCGGAAGTAATGGAGAAAAGCTCAACGGTTATGGAAGCTGCGGCTGCGGCTCCCGTTGCAGCTGTTGCTGCGCCCCCGGCAGCAACAACAGCACTGAATGACTCACACTCATTGAAAGAGCAACAGCAACAGCCAGAGCAGCAGCAACAACAACAGCAGCAGGACCAAAAGCAGCAACAGCCATCGCTGCAACAACAACAACAACCGCAAGCAGATGCAATACAACAAAAACAGGTGCAAGCAGAGCAGAAAGGTACGTGAGAACAACTGAGAATAAATTGAATTCAATTGCGAAATAGATTTGTGCAACAAATGCGCTGGCGATTGCATTTGCATAAGGTCGCCCAAGTCGCACTGGGACACAAAATTTGAGAAAAAAAGCAAAGGCAGCTATGCACATTCTACACACATACATATGTGAGGTGAAGCGAGGTGAAAACAAAAATTAGAAAGCAGTACTCACTGCAGAGGAAAATGTAAAAAGTAAAATTGTTGATGTGTTGTACGAGTTCAACTATTCAATACGTTGAAATGAGTAAAATGCAACAACAAAAGGGAATATAAACAAAAATGCAATGAGCAATGCATGTCGATGCTAGGAAAATACATACATACACGAGTATGTAGGAAAGCGAATTGGCAAAAACAATGTTCACAACTAAACAATGACTTATCATATGGTTTGAAGAGGTTTATACTATATAACAACAGGTTGCGGATTAGTTAAGGATTATTGCTTCTTGCTTCAAAGGCCAATCGAGATAATGCGGAAAATAGTTACTGAGGGAGTGCGGTCGATAACTACGAGCGAGCTAAGAACCCCAACAAGTGGTCTGTTTTGACTAATTCTTTGGTTACATACGTTGATTGATATGGGTTAATACCACTTGCAGCCGGTCAAAAGTTTTTAATTTAACCCTTTCCGGTCAATTTCCACATTTCTTGAGATAAAATTTGACACTCATTGAACATTTTAGCAACAAAATACAACAAAATATCAAAAAAATTAATTTAGAATGAAAATTACAGCTCAATAAATTTTGTACGATATATCGTAAAATGATCTACAAAGGACTAAAAACGCATACAATTTTCGTTTTGTTTTCTTAAGTTTTATAAACAATTCATGGATTTTGTTTATAGAACACATAAATTATAGCAACAGAAAACCAAAATCTGATTTCGTTTTGATCAAAACTTATATAAATAATATAGATAAATAATTGAGTCACATTTGTTTAGCCTTACACAACCATTGGTGTTGTTGCAAAGTCCTTTTGCCCTCAATAAAACACAGATTCAATTAAAATTCTTACAGCTTACAGCTACAGATAGATACTGAATATAGCCGATTCTTACTATCGTAGTGGGAGTGGCAAGTACGCATGTCTAACTTTGCATAGCCTGTGTCTGTCCAGTAAAACAGAAACTTGTCCAGTAATTCTTACTTTTAATTGAAAATTGCGGAATAGTCTAATTTTATTAGTCACGTGGTTCACAAATGGGCGTGGCAGGCATGCAAATTATGTTACTAAAGCCATAAATTAAAAAAATGCAAACATAACTTGCAAACTTTGCCTTCCATTTGTTTGATATAACGTACAAAGCTTTACAACCCTTGTGGTCATTTGTACGATACATCGTAAAATATTTTGAAGGTTCGGAAAAAATAGTTAGATACAAAAAATTTTCAATTTAATAAGTTTTATAAATCAACTGAGATTCAAACTTTCAAACTGTTTAGCTTTTTGCTACCAAAAAGTATTTTATATTTAAAAATTCCTTGGCAGGAGCACCGTCACTTTCTAGTTTTTCAAATTCTTACAAAAAGTTGCTTACAAAACACACTCATACTGTGTAGCCACGGCTATAATGATTTATATTTTTAAACACAATGATACAGCAAAGCCTTCTTAAAAGAATCAAAAAGCCGTTCCATAAAAAATGCGTTCGCTGTCAAATAAAAAATTAAAAAAAAATAATTGTACGATATATCATACAAATTTCTGGAAAGGGTTACAAAACGGCTCAATGGACGCATCAATCCCCGGACATATATGTTATTCATTCACATATACTCAGTAATACAGGAACAGGTATTGATCTGACATTACTTTTGTGGGTCAATAGTGCAACTTAAGATAAACTCTGCATAGGTTGATTTAAAAGTAGGGAGACTCAGTATCGCTCGAGTAGCACATAACCATTTTACCAATGGAAACTAGAACACTAGAACAATAATAATAATTGACTGGCAAGAACACTAGAACACTTCTCAGAAAAAATATAAACGTAGACCAAAACCACAGAGATAAATTTTGCTATTTATTTGTTTATTTAAACTTAAATTTCTGAGCTAATTTATAGGCTGACACGTTTTTTGATTTGTCAGCTGGGCATTTTTGATCCTTTGGAAATCTGTATCCCTCCCAGCAGAACAGGTCATTTGTCCTTCAAGTTCACCTTGAAATAACTCATTCTTACTTAAGCTTGTGACATGACATTTCTGTTATCCAGCGAGCACTTGTACAGTGCCGCAAAGGGAGTCTTTATTAGTGCGCTATGCATGTTGCATGCAGCAACTTGGCCGGCCACACATAAAACACACCCACAGCAATGGATATGATGGCATAATCAAGAGAACACGCCTAAATGGTTGCATGGAAAGTATGAAAAAGTACAAAGTAACGACCAAGTGACATTCAGACAATACCACTGGATGTTGCCGGTTGAGGCGCATTTGCTGAAAATGTAACCGGCAAGTCAGCCCGTTGGGCAGCCGAACAAAGAACGGCAGTTAGACTGACATCATGACAACGAAATTGTGAACAGTAACCGCTGGGAGGATGGGTAGTCCTTGAGCACTGGCAGGCAACGTAGACGGAAGTCGAGCACTTAACTGCGAACATGACAATTGTCTCAATGGCTGCAGCAAGTGTGAGTGGCATAAGCGGCGTGTCTGCAGTCGCTGCTTCATAATAACAAAAACAAACAGATACCTTACAGCGTGTGCTTCACATTTCGATTTCTTGTTACTCATACGCCTGAAACTCGCCTGCCGCTGACTGACATGTTTGCGCCCAATCGGTTGCATTGCATGTCGGCGGTGGGCGTCGATGGCAGAAAAGACAAAAATGTCACATTCGTAATGGTGCATGAGTTGAACGAACTCGCAATGTGACAATTGCAGTTTTGCAGCATTCAATATGCGTCTTCTTGTTCTTCTTGTATAATACATGGTTGCTGGATGGAGCCATTGTCTGTGCGCTGCTCGCTGCTTGTACGCAATGCCAGCCTGGCAGAGCATTTAATTACGCTTCATGTATCTAATGTCATGTCAGACGCACGTTCGTGTCACTCACAGCGTTGCATGATAAACGAGTTGAAGAAGAAGGAGAAGAAGAAGAAGAAGCGCGCTGCCACAAGACAAGCGTTATTAAGTAATTTAAGTCATTTGCCAGACGACTGCAAATCGCTGCACTCAATCTTTGCACTAATTTGAGTTATTTGCGAAAATCACTTGACTAAATTCAAGGCTCTAGTCATTTTCGTAGTGCCACTCGGGGCGCTTAGATTACACTGTGCAACAAAAAAATTCACTTTTTGTTTAGACAAATGAAAAGAATTTCCTCAACACAAAAATTGTGTTTGGTTTTGGCAAAATTTAAAGTCTGTTAACACTAGGTAGCCCAAGGTAGTTATATTGTCTACAATGAGGTCGTTTATTGTAAATAACTTTTATTGCATCGCTTTCTACAGAAATATCTTACGTGACTTTTACTAATTTTTAAAGCTATATGGATTAAATAAATTAAAAATATTGTAAAAAAAATAATTTACCCCAATTTTGCAACATTTACCTTAAATGCCTCAAAGGAGTCATTTTCATTACCTATAAAAAATTTTCAGCAAAAATTAATTTTTTACTGATAAATAGACAAATTCAATTCTTCAATTGCGAAATATAAAAATTTAAAAAAATTGCAAACATTAAAAAAAAATATAGGGGAATAGGTTCGGTTGTGGGCACCTTTTTGTTTTTGGCTCATAACTTCTCACCATGTTCTTCTTAATCGGACATATAGACATCGATGGAAAGCTAGAGATCTTAGCTAACAAGTAATGAGAAAAATAAATCGATTCCGTCAAATAGAAAAGTTTTTTATTTAATTTTGTAAAGTAGTCATTTTTAACGAACATTTGTTTTTGGTTCGGTTGTGGGAACCCTTGGAAAATCTGCTGGAATCGGGGAAATATGAAGAAAAACCAACACGAATATAGAAAAATATTACATTTTAATTAGTTGAAGCACAATGCACGGATGTGAAGTAGCTGGTACGCATGTCGGCACACTTTAGATGGACGGTCATTTCAAAATGTAAGTGACCAAGTCATTCTCCTGGGCTGTCGAGAAGACCTAAAGTTAAATGAAATTCAACCTAATTAATCAACACTCTTCAAGTGCTGTGACGTGAAGAAGGTGGAAAACACCAGTTAACCTGATTCAATAACATCCACGAACAAGATCTAAGAAAACACCACCTTCGACGACTTTGATGTCTCCGAAATTTTCTTCCACCTTCTTCATGTAGCGTTGAAGAATCGATTTTGTGGTTAGCTTATCTGCAGAACAATGTTTAATTACATCCAGCACATTAAAAAAGATATCGGGCGATTTTTTTTATTTATTTCTTCGGATGATATAGCTAGAACAACCAAAATATGTGTAAAAAGACCATTTCAGATGATATATGTTAACTTACCATAACTTACCAAATCACAAATAACGGGTGCCCACAACCGAATTTGGGAGCTATTTTGAGAAGTAGAGAAAAATTTGTTCGGGGTAAATATATTGGTTGTAATCAATATTGGATCACTAAGTATAATAAATTTACTAAATAAAAATGTAATTTATTCGCCTTCTCGATGGATTCACTTCGATTTATGACACCATTTAAAATGTTTAAAACAATTTTTGTCTTTTTCTTTAAGCACAGAAAGATATATATGGTCCCAGCACAAAGCAGGAGTGTCTGTTCGATTCAGTATTTGGCACAAAAAGATCGTGCTTCCATAATGAACAAATGGCCTTAGTCAAAAAACCCAGCCTGCTTTCTATCAAGAGATACGAAGGGGTGCCCACAACTGAACTATGCCCACAACCGAACCTATTACCCTACTAGTCTGTTTTTCAATCCAAAATTCACTCAAAAAAATCATTCACAATTCCAAATTTACTTTGTGAACCATCAAAAAATAAAAATGAAATACTTATTTTATATTTATCTCATTAATTCATACTTAAAAACCAATAAAATAAAAATAAAATCAGTAAACAATATTGTAGTCAAAATTACTACATATAGACATATTAGATATGTCAGATTGTCGGGTATTCTAGTGCTAAAGTATTGTAAAAACTTTGGCAATACGTGACACTACTCGTCTTTTCTGTGATATATTCTAGAAATTCCCCAAGTTCCATATTCCCTCTGCATGCTTATAAAGTTTTGTTCATCTGTGCCATCTGTGTTGCACAGTGTTGGGGCACCCATTCACCAATTCAATCAATCTGGGGCAGCTTATTTTGCGACAGATTGCTCAATAGACCACCGACCATATAGTTCGCATACATTTCTCACTGCTTCGTGCTTCAGTGCTGCTTGTCAGTGATCTCACGAATTTAGCTCTTTTGGCAGTGAATAATGTTTTTGAGGTTTTTTTGCTGCTCTCACAACTAACGAATACGAAAATAATAATAAATTTTAATTTAAAGTTTGCGATTTTATTGTTGTTTCACTGTGCGACTGTCATAGTTTGTGTGAAGTCATCAGCGGGAACTACGCGCCCGTAGACAGCAATAAAAACAGCAACAACGCCAGCCAGCGGTAATGTTAACGTAAATGACGGCAACTGGTGCTGTCATTTATTGCTGCTTACGGCTTTTTGCTCACTTATCACATACGAGTATTCAATATGTTTTGTTCATTGAAATACCTGTTTTTGCTTTTGTTGTTATTGTTTTATGCCTAATTTCAAATGATGCTAGAACTTCAAGTTCTCAATTTAAGCTCATGTTGCCGGCTATACCGGTCCCTGTGGGCCCAATGCAGTTGTTGTTGTTTACGTTTTGCGCTGATAATAACAGGTGACTGCCAATGTGGCCCAGACCCATTATCTCTTGCTTTCTTCATTTCTTTTATTGCTCTCTTTTCTCACTTAAATGCGTTGCCTATTTGACGTTCTGGGTTATTTGCAATTTTTACGTTTATGTGGTTTGTTTTATTTGTTTTTATTTGCATTTGTTGAACAATTGAGCGATTACAATCAATTTGTTTATTTGTTTTGATTATAGCTGTGAGTAGCATTTGATAACTGCTGCAGGTGTTGTTGATTTGTCAAAATTTAAACTGGAATTTCGAGCACAAACAATATTTGTTGGAATGATTTTAAAAGAATTAATAACTTTTTGAAGCAATTCTAGAATCTGGTTCATACATTCCGGTTTTGTTGAACAGTAGGTAGGAATGCATGTAGGTAGAAGTGGGGATCTCACAGTAGAGATGAGCGCATTCGAACGAACTGTGGTAGGGTTTTGCATATTTGTTTCAAAACTAAAGTTTCACAAAGAAAGCGACTCTTACTTTTACTCATTATATGTATGTTTGTATATATAGATATTTGTATATATAGAAATGTATATAAAAACATTTTGGTTCTGAAAAACAACTAAAATATTTGTTTATCAAGACCAGGCGTTGATAAAATGCTAACAAAAAATTTGTCGCATGCATGAAATTTATGTAAATAAACAATTCCAAGGTTTATTTAGACTGAAAACTGGTTTTGCTTCGCTCTGTTTTGATGTTTTTGTGTTTTTTTTTGGCTAATGCCGCTTCAGTTCCAGTAGCAGCGTATACAGTCTGTGTGAACATGTCTGTCGCTTCGTTTGGCTACAATTCCTGGCTCAATCGGTGGTTGCACTGCGCTGCCTTGTTTTTGTGGTAGCTCTTTATTATTGTTGATTTGCTATTTTGAAGTAAAAAAGGTCTATATTTATGCACCGATAACAATGGCAATAACAACAAGAAAATTACACGAGTTGCGTATCTGTAATCATAACTGCGAGAGGTAAATAGTTGCAGCCACAGAAAGGGAAATTGAAAGTGAAAATTAAATGCAAAATATTTGTGTCTGCGTGATTCATGAGAAACACAAAAAAAAAACAGTATTTTTCCAAATAAAATTCATCACCCACGTCAACAAGTTGAGGTTAATTGCTTGCAGACTTTCTATGAATTTCTTTCTACATAGTTTTCTCACTTATTAAATAGAAACTGTATGAAATACTTACTTCAGGCGCATTTATGAAATTTTCACAATTTAATAACATAAATTGCTACATAAATGCTTTGAAATTGTAACAATTACCGTTGCGTGCCAGTTTGTTTGCGCTTAGGAGAAATTAAGTTACCTTTCAGTGCTAATGTTGGTAGCGCAGCGTCGCACATTGGGGAAAAACAGGCAAAAACGCTCGCATCGCCTGTTTTGAGCTTTAGAATCTATAGTTTTTGAACTAGAGAACTGAAATTTCGCTATTAACTTCAGAATTTCTTAGAGAATTGTATGGTGTTTTTTTTTTTTTAAATTACACCTACCAGGAGCTGGTACCCTACAGTCGGAAGTTAAGAGTTTTAGAAATTTGCATAATCAGAAGCAAAAAAAGTCAATATTTTGATAACTGATTCTCGTAGAAGATCAAAAATAAAGTTACACGTGTTTGAGGGTTTTTTAATTTGAGCACTTTTTCGCAGCACGGTTTATGTTTTCCGAGTGTATAACAAAAGATTTAATAACTTCGGAAATAAAAAAATAAAGGATTGAATTTTCGCATAACGGTTTCCCATAAGTAGAAGATGATTTCTTTCAAAAATAAACAAAATTCGCCCACGGCCACGCCTACTCTCCATACAGACTTTATTTTTAACAATATTAAAATAAGCTAAAATTTTGCTGTCATGCATTAAAATGTTCTTTAGAGACACTAAGCCCATTTTTATAAAAATAGGCAAACTCTTTCTTAAAAAAAATCTAAACTATTCATTTAAATTTATAAAGCACGGAAAAGGTTAACAAGTATAACTTTTCTCACTAAAAGTTAAACTAATGACTTATTATGTATCTCAAGGGGTTAAAGAGGCATGTCACACCTATTTCCAGACAAAAATCTTCCTAAACGGATGGTAAATATTTAAAAGTTCATATTTTGAAAAATATCTTCAAATGGCAACCCTGTTTAGAATGGGCAATATGTTTTTCTCATGATTTCCAAAGTGTTTGTACGAAATTTCAGTATCATGTCTCAACTTTTTCGAACGTTATAGTTTTGCTCAGTAATTAAAAATATATCGTTGACCACCAGAACTGAGTATAAAAAGTGCTTGGGTTGGCATGCAAAAATTCGCATTCATTTAGTCGCAGGACTCCGAAGATGAGTTTGGTACCATCATTTAGCTGAATGTTCCACCTAATCAGTGTATAAGTATTTCGTGGAATGCTGCGGAATCTCAAAAGTTACAGTCCAGAGAAAATCCCGATTTTTCTCATTTTTATCAAAAAAATAAGGAAAATGTTAGATTTTGTTTTTTGTCAAAATAAACATTTTTTTAATACAATTTTTGGATATATTAACTGCTTAAATATCATAACCACACATGTGAAAAATTATGGGATTTAATTAAAAAATATAGATTCTACGGGCATCTGAAGACAGCCTTGTTAACGACAATTTTCTAGAAGTGAAAATAATATAATAAAACGTTCAACTTTGAAAGGCCGTTATGTCCAGATCATGGGATGAAGAGACTTGAAAAGTTGATTTGCTGTCTCGCTAGTCTATCTATATTACGACAAGTAAAAAAAAATCAGATTCGCAACTTTTGGATTTCCTCCAATGCGAGCGTTTTTGCCTGTTTTTTCCCAACGTGCGTCGCGAAGGTTGATGGTAGCAAAGAATATGAAGTGTTTATTTTCTTTGATGGCAGATAGACATTAGAAGTGGACAATAAAATAATTGTGGGCACATTTAAACGCCGATTTCCGTTTGAGTTTGAAAAAAGTGTTTTCACTACTTATGGGCTCCGTTGATGACTCGACGACATCCGGTGCGAGTGATGCCAGATTCAATATTAGAAACAAGCGCTCAAACATTAACAAACATTAGCTAAGCAAAGACTTGCAGTATACACATAAAGTTACATATAAACATTTATATGAATTCTAAAGTCTTTGGTTGAATCGAAACATTTGAAGCGCCTTTAATCGAAATTAAATAAAGCGCGCATGTGACTGAATTTTTCAATGGTAACTGTTGTCATGTCAGTGTTAATCCTAAAAGCATAATCCAATTTTGGAAAAGCTACTCAACCTTCTTCAATCGACAATTTGGTATCTTCCGCTGGCTGATGTGAAAATGTGTATTTGCATAATTTCGTGTGACAAGGAGTGGTTTCCCTCCACACAGACAGAGCGCAGAAAAAAGAAATTAATTTGAGTGCAATTCGACATTTCAATTAAGTGTCGTAAGATATAAATATACAACTTTCGTGTCTTATTGACAATGACAGAGGCCTTAAAAGTGATTTTATTGCGCATTGCGTTTGGTAATTAAATTAACCAGCGACTGACGGCGCCCATCTCAGGCGGTACGTCGTTGGTTCACTCGTCTTTTGTGGTCTTTAATGTCTGTGCAATTGCGAATTCTACACAACGATCAATGTGTGTGTGTGTGTGTGCACCAATTTTTGCATCAATACCACTGAGTCGCTTAAGTGTTTAAGGCACACTTTGTTGTGCATTAAGTTGTATGCAGCTACAAATACCCTCATTCGACACCTTCTTGGGCAAAAACAAAGCTAAGCCGCTTTCAATTTACACTATCAAAGCCAATTTACATACACATTGTGCATTATTTCAAAGCGCCTCAACAGCGTCGCATTGAAGCGATCCTGGACGTGAGAAATGTAAATACCAGTTTGTCTGCATCACAATTGCTTAGTTGCTAAGTGGAGCATGGCTGCCGGTGTCTACTTTTCCCTGTGTCTAAGCAAATCTTTTGGCAGCGGCAGACAACACGTGTGGCACAGTGCCCGGCTGGCCACTTGCTGCAACGGCAACGACAACGGGCAGCTGCGTATAGTTTCAACCATAAAGTATCAAGTTCTGTTTTCCGTCGTTGGCGAGTGAAGCGCAAATTAGTGCTCGGCACCCGCGCTCGACCACTTCTGACATTCACTTTCTTCTCATTGGCAACCTTTCGCCAACGTTTTTCCATTTTCTGGCGCTTGCATTCATGTCAATTAGCGGCAGCGACAGTTGGTCGCTCGGTGTGTGTGCACTTTGCAGTGAGTTAATTTTCATATTCATGCAAATTGTTTTCATGTTTCATATGCTGAGTTTCTGAGTATAGTTGCGAAATTTTGTTGTTAAAAATGTAAAACTTGAATATGTCGTTTGATCAATAAATGCAAAATTAAATGTTTGCGTGCACATTAACGATGTAAGAAGACAAACTTTGTGTACATACTCAAAAATATGAAAACGGAACATAAGCGAACATAGGGCAGCAGGTTAAAGCTACAGTTTAAAAATTAAGAAAAAAAAATGCTGAAATTGAAAGCATCTTTTAAGAGCTTCGTAATGGAATGTTCTACTACTAAATTGTTTTATTTTCTTTTATTTATTTATTTATTTGGGGTTTGGAGTTGGTTGGTTGGTTAAGTGGCTGCCTCTGTATGAGACACACTTAGGCCTATGGGCCCATTGTGATACCACAAATTCCACCCGTTTGAAATGTGTATGCAACACTGTTTCTTCCAACATGTGATACAACACACATTTCAGACGGATGGTGGAAAGGGAGGGAGGGGACCTACAGTTTAACGCCGAATCCGAACGGCGATTGGCAGGTTTTTCTTTCACACTTGGAGGTTTTGCCATTGCCTGCCAAGAGCGCACTTGTGCGATTCTTGTAATTCTCATTTCCTTCATGTGGATAGCGATAGAAGTAAATGAGTGTTCTTTCCAGCCCAAGCCAGGAATCGAACCTGGAGCGCTCGGTATGAGAAGCCAGCGCGCTACCCGCTGAGCTATCGAGGCCGAGGGGTTTGGGGTATTTTTATGGGTTTTGCTGCAATTTTCTTGTAAAACTTTGAATTTTGTTTGCGGAGGTCTTGACACTTCACCCATGACTGTAGCTACAGTAAAATGTCATAAACATCCAGACTACGTTGAACTTTTTAGAAATTTTGTTAATTTTTTCTCAGTGTATATGTAGAAATCGACATAAACCCTCACACTTTTAGGTGTGTGAGGATTTATGATGGGTTAGTAAAAATGGCAATTCCGGGGGAAGCACACTTAGACTAAAGAGAGCCACTGAAAATTTGGTGACAGATCTGTTTACTAATGAAACCAGTTTGAGCTTACAAGAAAGCCAAGTACAGTCGTGTCTGGATATAGTGAACTAATTGTTGCAAGGCCTGTTCACAGTATTGAGGCTGTTCACAATATTAAGGCTAACATTTTTGTTCAAAAACTCGTTTTATTTGCTCAAAATAAACTTTTTGTTTTTTGCTTGAAATTGCTTTCAAAATTTTGTTCAATATTTAGAAATTTGGGTGTTCACCATAGTATAATTATAAAGTAGTCTAACCTGAACTCTCCCCTCTTTTAAGTACAAATTTTTTGAAATTTCTTTCACAATATTTCATTTTGATGTACAAAATTTGTCAACAGAAAACATAAATTCATATTGATTTGACACAAAATATTTTCAAAACTCTGTTCATAAAATTTTCTGCCAATTTTTGTAAACAAAATAGAAATACATTAGAAATACTCTCTCAGGTTAGACTACTTTATTATTATACTATGGGTGTTCACAATATAGGGTGTTCACTATACCCAGACACGACCGTATTTCTTTTCGCTAGATTATAGTAGTGAAGTCCTATCGGCTAGATTATAGATTGTCGAAAAGAAAGTTGCTCAAGTAAGTTTTACTTTTCCTAGAGAACACTTTCTTCTTCTTCCTCGTCCATGCAGCTCCTACAGAAATGATAAGAAGGCAGTCCCTTCTACCTCTTTGCGTAGGTCCTTATTAGGCAGTGATCCATTAAAACACACTAAGGGTTCTTAGCTGGTCCATCTTTAGTGAGAGAAGTCCCATAGAAACACATCTGTGTTCTAACACATCTGTGTTTCTATGGGACTTCTCTCACTAAAGATGGACCAGCTAAGAACCCTTATTGTGTTTTAGTGGATCACTGTTTAATAAGATATTTATAACTAGATATTTATTTTTATTTTTTTAAATTATTTTTACTATATTTTCTAAAAAAATATGTCAAAGGAAAAATATTAAAATGCGGAAAAATAAGTCAATTTGAGAAATAATCAGTTAGATTGAAATAAATCTACATACAACTATTTATTTAAAATTTGTTTAATTTATTTTTATTATATTTCCCAACAAAATATCTAAGGTAGTATATATAGATGTATCGAAAATTAGTCAATTAGAGAAATAATCTGCTTGATTAAAATACATATCTGTGGAATTTTGACAAAAGCACTTAAGTCGACTTAAGTCAAATTTCCAATTTTTTTAATCATAAAGAAACAATTTAAAGACGCTTCTATTGGTGTAATCGGTTTGTTTCTATGAGAGTTTCTAGTTTCTAGTTACAGAGATATGACGTGTATAATTTCAACTTTTCTCGAGTTTTGCATGAGATTTGGTCTGCACCTCATCAGTTTTTTCGCTCTCCTGAACATTTTGAAAATTTGACTTAGGTTGTTTTGTGAAAATGCCACAGATATATGAATCTACATACAATTATATATTTTTAATTTTTTTAATTTAATTTTGTGACATTTTTCATCAAAATATCTAAGACAGAAAATTTTAAAATGTGAAAAAATAAGTCAATTTTAGAAACAATCTGCTTGATTATCATTTTTAATTTTTTAAATTTATTTTTATTATATTTTTAATCAAAATATCCAAGATAGAAAATATAAAAATGTCGAAAAATTAGTCAATTTGAGAAAAAATATCCACATACAATTATTTCTTTTTAAGCTTTTTTAAAATTTATTTTTATTATATTTTTCATCAAAATATCTAAGACAGAACATTTTAAAATGTATAAAAATTAGTCAATTCGAGAATGAATCTGCTTGATTGAGTTATTTAAGGAGTTCAATTGCTCAGGAATTGAGGCAAACTTTAAGGGAAATGGAAAATTGCATGCACAAAAATGTTTGCTTTCGAGGTGATTTCGCGTTTGGTTGCCAATTATCAGCCGGAAAAAACTGTCTAGAATGAAAAGCTGTTCATGTCGAAAGCCTTATCGACGCGCAGTTTTGGTGCAATGCTCTGCATTCGAGTTCATTTAACTCGACTTGCGTGGTATGCTGTTTGTTTTGGCCTGCAACAACAATGCACAACAATAAACAACAACAGCATTAGCGGCTATCTAAGGCAAACATCAGCAACAGCAGCAGCAGTGGCAGTGGCAGCGGTAACGCCACCGGCCACCACAACGGCATCTTTTCGCACACACATGCTGGCATGCAGTCAACATCGACTGAATCGACAGTGCAACACAACGCCGCTTCTCACACCTAATTGTGGGGCGCACATGCTTGCGTTCGTATTCGCGATGCATTTGTGTGCGTGCGACCATAATTACGGCGCCTTGCCAAATGTGACCTGCACAACAACTCCCTCGAATTGGCAATGTGAAAAATTCCGCTTTTCACCTGAACGCGCGTAATGCCATTAAAGTTGGCTACGCAACAGCAACAATAACAGAAGCTGCAGCATCAAAAGAGACCAAATATTCCTTCACTTTCGTTTTTCTTTGACGCTGCTGGATTAGGTTTCCGTCAATCACACAATGTGATCATAATTTATGCGTGTCGAATACGGTTTTTGGCCGTTGAGTGCATTGGCCACATATGGCTGGGTTGGCGTTAGGCGAATACGCGTAGTTGCCACATTCGGCGGCATGTTAGGGCAGGAGACACCAAAACGGTGCGTCCAATCGATAATGCGCGGTGCGCGTTGCCACAGTCGCCACACGGCATTCTACACACGAAAACGTAGACCAATCAATTCTTGCGTTAGCTGGAAATGTCCATGTTTCGAAGTGTTGTATCTGAAATGCTGGCACGGTGCGTTGTTGCTGGGACTGAAGCGTGCGTAAGCAGTCGCTAATAAGCAGTTAATTCTTCTTTGCACGCAAGTACTTGAGTGGTATTGACTGACAAATGGTGAAGTAGTCAAAGTGAATGTTGCAGCCAAATTAGATTGGCTTATGTGTGGATGTAATTTGGTAGAATGGCTAAAACGCACGCATATGTGTCGACCAATTTGACTTAGATAAATACTTCCCATACTAATCGGTCACCAAAGTTCCATGTATGTAATTCTTTTCAAATTTACAGTGAAACATTTGACAGTGGACATTTATTGAAACATTGTTTACTCATTTCAAGCAGAATTAATGTTTATTGTATTTTATTTTATTTTATTTTATTTTATTTTATTATATTTTATTTCATTTTATTTTATTTTATTTTATTTTATTTTATTTTATTTTATTTTATTTTATTTTATTTTATTTTATTTTACTTTATTTTATTTTACTTTATTTTATTTTATTTTATTTATTTTATTTTATATTATTTTATTTTATTTTATTTTATTTTATTTTATTTTATTTGATTTGATTTGATTTGATTTGATTTGATTTGATTTTATTTTATTTTATTTTATTTTATTTTATTTTATTTTATTTTATTTTATTTTATTTTATTTTATTTTATTTTATTTTATTTTATTTTATATTAATTTATTTTATTTTATTTTATTTTATTATATTTTATTTTATTTTATTTTATTTTATTTTATTTTATTTTATTTTATTTTATTTTATTTTATTTTATTTTATTTCATTTTATTTTACTTTACGTTACGTTACGTTACTTTATTTTATTTTATTTTATTTTATTTTATTTTATTTTATTTTATTTTATTTTATTTTATTTTATTTTATTTTATTTTATTTTATTTGATTTTATTTGATTTTATTTGATTTTATTTGATTTTATTTGATTTTATTTGATTTTATTTGATTTGATTTGATTTGATTTCATTTGATTTCATTTGATTTGATTTGATTTGATTTGATTTGATTTGATTTGATTTGATTTGATTTGATTTGATTTTATTTTATTTTATTTTATTTTATTTTATTTTATTTTATTTTATTTTATTTTATTTTATTTTATTTTATTTTATTTTATTTTATTCGATTTTATTTTTTTTATTTAATTTTTTTTATTTTTGTTATTTCATTTTACTTTACAAAACTCTACTCTACCCCTGTAATGGCAACATTTTCTCCTTTTGTTCTCCTCTCCTTTTGTTTTATTTGCTTTATGCATAACAAATATTAACCCCAACCTGGTTTACACTGCAAAAAGTAAACAAACTTTCCAGCTACTTGCGCACTGATTTGTGAACTAACTGTGTCCCATTGTTGCCATTTAACTGTAATTGTTGTATTTGCCCTATGAGCGGACATTTATGAACGCGATTAGATTCTCGCACTCATTGCACTCACTTCATGCAAGCCGCGTCGCCAACAAAACGTTTTATTGCAGCAATTATAATTAATTTATTGTATATTCGCATTCTCTATTTTGGTCTGTGGCCACTGACCACTGGCCGCCATTTACCATTCAATGCTTCCCTCAATTTGCGTTCGTCGCGTCAGTGACACAATTTGGCGTGTTGCTTTGTGCATTGCGAGCATCGCCGCTAGTGGCGGCAGTGAATGAATGTGCAAAAGCGGCGCGCACATTAATGAATGTGTGTGCGTGTGTATGAGTGTTTGTGCCACTGTGTGTGAGACCTTCTTTGAGATATATGCAAATTTAATGTTTCAATATCACGAAACGGCAGCATTGCGTTGCTTACATTGCGAGACAATAAAACTTGGTGTTAGGAAAGTTTTTGTTTTTCAAAGTATGGTGAGAATGATTATTAAAAAATATTAACTAATTAAATTTTTCTTGGGGAGGGATAAAGTCAAACTATTATAATGAAAGTAAGTAAAGTTTCAATTTTATTGAGACGGCAGCAAATTTGCATTCATTCAAGATCCCAATGTGCCAAAAGTTTGTACATGAATATTTTGGCAGGGAGCAGAAAGAAGGGCAACATCTGACGGTTAGTGGTGCTGGGTTTTTATGATAGAAAATAAAAGAAATGCGCAACTTTAATATGAACAAATACCATCTATGAGATGAACCTTTCTGAACCTTCTGGAAAAAATGTATCAATAAATTTGCTAAAATCTAAAATAAATCTAGAAAGACCAAATTTCCAATCAAGCTTCATACCTGATCGAGCGGACAACACATTTTTCATTTCTGCGCCTGGCACATGCGCACTGCCCGGCCGGACCGCTGACGCATAGGGGTACTTGTCAAATTGCTTTGCATTCAGTGTGAATTCAATGTGACCAGCGCCGTAACCAACTCCACAGATTCCGCCAGTGTCAACGCTGAACGCTTGCTCCCCTCGTTTGCATGCCATCGTTTCCGCTGGCGAGGGTGAAAAAACATACACGAAAAAACACAACAAAGCGCACAATAATCAATGAAATTGTGCAAAGATAGAAATATAAAAGTGGGTAAAAAAAACACACACAGAGAATACGGAAAACGGACAAAGAGCGTGAAATATTGGAAGAAGCCAAGGAAAGCATTTGGTGGGGCGCTGATGATGTTACCGAACGCACCCTTAACACTGCTGCGGCCGGACAGTATTCACAACAACATAAACAAAAACAATATAAGCGTCGCTGAACGCTGAAAACCGCCCTGAAATAACGAAACGCCGGCATTGGGTGGGGAATGGGGGTGAGGTGGCAGCTGCTGCTTTCGAACGGTATTAGCCACTGTTGACATTTTTCAGCGGTGCTTGCTGTGTCGGTGGGGAGCGGCGACATTTGAAAAACAAAAATAGCGCGAACGAGAGAGAGAGCTTTTCGTTGACTTGCTGGGATGGGCTTTTAGTACATTTTCTCGCTTAAGGCAGTGCGCCCTCTGCCGGTGCGATTTTCAGTGTCTGGGTTTGGAACTTTGCTGTGACCGGTGACAGACATTCATTTGTTGCTCATACGCCAGGTGTGATATTGAATGTGGCTGCTTGTTGTGCATGAGGAGCGCTAATTTAGCATTTTAGTTCGGCAATATTGAATTTCCTTTGTACACACGCATTAATATTTTTATAATAATGACATATTTTTGTTCTTTTTCAGGTAAGTGTACACATTGTTGACGGTACAAAAGTGATCAAGCAGTGGCTTCAGCAAGTGTTGGGAACTGCACGTAATGTCCTCGGCTGCGTTTGGCTGTGGCAGCAGGAAGTGTTGTTGTGGTAAGCATTTAAAATTGCCGTTTTAAGTAATTTAGATAAAAAAGAGAAACAGGAAAATATCCAAATAATTTATTTCTTTTGCGTGAAATTGTGGATTACAAGCTTCGGCGTAAGAAAGGTTTGCTCTCCATAGTCAAACGAGGTTTTCTGCTTGTGTGCCACACTCCATTTTGCAATTATATGAAAAAAAATTAAGAGAATTAATTTACGAGAAATTTTCTGTACTTAGTACTACGTATTTTGCCGATACTTGAATAAAGACACAAAATTTTTATCATATTTCAACCCTTTCGACCCGAAAGTTGCCTGAGAGCAACTACACCTATTTGTCATCTTATAGCAAAAACTACGATTGATTTATGGGTTTAATTTAAGAAGGCACTAACAAATTAATATTTTTAGAAGTGAATTCAAAGTAAATTACAGAAATTTTACTGTTTTTCCCAAAAAAATTTGAAATCATTTGCAACCCTGTTTCTTTAATACTGGTTAAATAAAATCAAAAAGTGATAATTTTGTATTTTTCTATAAATATTATATAATTTTTCTGTAATTAAAAAATATTGATACAAAATTTATTTAACCCGTTTTAAGCTGAAATTGTTCAAAAGTAAACTAGCTTTGTTAGTAACTCTTTTTGTTAGCAAAGAGATGCGGCGACTTCAAATGTCGTTTGGACACTTCTTAGGAAAGTGTTTTCGGGACTAGATGTAGAGAAAAGTCATGTTTGGTGGTATTTTTTGGTCTCTGCTATTATTGGTTTTATTATCAGGTGTACAACTTTGCTTCCGCCGTTTTTTTTTCCAAAATTAAAAGCTTTATTGCGAAAAAGTGCTTACAGATGTATTATTCAAAGTATTGTCCGTCGCTAGCTACAACTTTCTCCCATCTTTCCGGCAATTTTCGGATCCCGGCTCGAAAAAAGGAGTCCTCTTTTGACGCTATCCATGAAGCAATCCATTTTTCCAATTCTTCGAAGGATTGACAATGTTGATCTGCCAGGCCGTGTGCCATCGAACGGAATAGGTGGAAGTCAGAAGGGGCGACATCTGGGGAATACGGCGGGTGGGGCAAGACTTCCCATTTCAGCGTTTCCAGGTACTTTTTGACCACTTTTGCGACGTGAGGCCGAGCATTGTCGTGTTGGAGGATGACTTTGTCATGTCGAAATCACCATTTTTAAAACGTTGAAACCACTCCCGACACGTTCTTTCACTCAGAGCAGCATCACCGTAAGTTTCTGAGAGCATTCGATGCGCTTCAGCTGCATTTTTTTTCGAATTGTAACAGAAAAGTAAAACATCCCGCAAATGGCGAGAATTGGGCACATAAACGGACATTTTCGAGCGTGAATAATACGAAAACAAGAACAACTGTCACTGAAACGGCGATGCCAATTCGTTAGGCACTGTCCACACTCACTTTAAAGGCATTACCATCTATGTATTTCAACCAGCCTCAGCCGGTACAGCCACCTATCGGAAAACGGCGGACGCAAAGTTGTACACCTGATAAGTTATACAATTCCGCGGCAATTAGACCTCAAAGTCGGAAAATATGGAATTTTAAGGCGTTTTCTTTGATGTTGAAAAACATGCACATTTTTCGTAAATCAACTATCGAGTTCGGTGTTAAAATGAAAGCGGAAACATGAAATAATACAACCCAGCCAAATTATTTGGCGCAATACACATTCGCATTGAAATAATAGCAAAAATTTACCATAGTAATTTTCATCACTTTTCATACTTTTTCCTTAAAAAATTAGTAGCCTCAAAATAAGCTATTTTATATGTTTCATTCATAGTCTGGAAGTCTGGGTTTAATTTAAGTAGGCACCAACAAATTAATATTTTTAGAAGTGAATTCAAAGATTCTCAAAATAATTTCCAATAATTAGCAGCTATATCAGGGAAGGTTTGTGCTCTAATTGAAGTCTACGAATTGGATGCGTCTGACAAAACCCTGTTTCTTTAATAATGATTAAATAAAATCAAAAAGTGATAATTTTGTATTTTTCCATAAATATTAAATACATTTTCTGTAATTAAAAAATATTGATACTAAATTTATTTAACCCGTTTTAAGCTAAAATTGTTCAAAAGTAAACTAGCTCTAGAACTCTAACAAAGAGGCGTGGCGACTTCAAATGTCGTTTGCACACTTCTTAGGCAAGTGTTTTCGGGACTAGATGTAGAGAAAAGTCATGTTTGGTGGTAGTTTTTGGTCTCTGTTATTGCTGGTTTTATTAGTATTGCTAACCTTGAACCTTCAATTCCTTAACATTTAATTCCTCTTCAAAATATGGGCATAAAATCCACTATTCTAGACCACACATAAACAACGAAACAATTATTCGGCCTTTAAAACTGAGTTTCAAAATTGTTTAATGCTTCGTAATCAGCTCCAGTTATCCATGTAGTAGTCCGACATGAGTTGAAAATTGTTACCATTATCGATACTAAGATCAAGTCATAAAACCTACAAGACTTGACACTGCATTCTTTAGGAAATGTTTGATATCCCAATATATCATTTTAATTGTCACACTACTCTGCTCATTGGTTGTTCTCATCAAAACGACCTTCTTCACTGGTTCGTGCTTAACTGCTCTTCATGCCAACATCTCCCAGCTCACCATCACCAATACGACAATACGAAATGACACTAGTAAGTAGACTAGTCATAACTTTTCAGCCTGAATACTTTGAAAATCAAGTTCATGTGCATATGTCGGCGTGTGGCAAAGGCCACGCTTAACCTGAACCGACGGTGAGAAGACGCATGTCTCGGGGTGAGCTTGGCTGTCGGCAGTGGTTAATGTTGCGACAGCAGGCTTTGTCGTAGTTGGGTTTTGTCTGCGCGTTTCTAGCTGAATATGTTGCATGCGATTGCGTGCTGTCTGTCAGTAAATATTGGGAGCTGCACGCACTAAATGCGGAGCAGCTACTGTCGGCTGGCGACAACAAGCGCACGATTCCATGGCTGGATGGAAAGTACGTCTTGCATGATAGCAAAATATTAGTGGAAATCGAGAACTTGATTAGCTAAACAAATTCAATAGCCGAAGGCAGCGATTTGGTGTCTTTGCGTTGGCGCCATTTGGAGTTGTTGGCACAGCTAAACTGTCTAAACTGTGACTGAAGCCAAAATGGCGCAGATGTACAAAGGAAAAGCATCAAATCAAAGCTAAATGTAGTTTTGTGAAAATGTAAATGTTGCTTTTGTAGACTTAGTTTTGACCGTTACAAAAAAACAATTTGTAATCAATCGCGCTTTTATTTATATTTACACAAAGTAAATATAAAATTCCATGCTCACTATTTAAGCGCGATTCTTAATCACTTTCATTGCTAGTCAGTCACCCTCGGCAAACACTATACAACAACTATCAAAACAAATGCTTCGCACCCTCACAAGCTGCTTAGTGCTAAATATATGTACTGTGGTTTTTGTTTTTGCACCTGCCTTACCGTTACCCATTAACACAGTGGAGTAGCGTGTCGCATTCGGCTCACAACTAATGCGATAAATTTGTAAGTCAATAGATATGCCGCGTCGTAGCCGAGAATGCCGCTGGCGCCGTCTTTGTTGTCGTTGTTGTCGTTGTCGTTGTGGTCGCGACCGCAGTCGTCTGGCTGGTGCGCGCTTTCGAACTGCGCAAGGACATTTTGGGGTTTGCGAGTACGACGACTCGGCGCTGGCTGACGTTCCTTGTACGCTTCCTTATTTGCTTATTCGCTGGTTTGCCTGTGCGCCCGCTTGGCCCCGAATCGCAAACGAAAATCAAAACAAATTTCTAAGAAATTCCTTGCCACCGCATTCGAATGAGTAGTCGAGTTTGAACCGTCGCATTTGGCAGTTGGCGTTTTCCGCAGTTTTTTCGTAAACGCGTCGCACAAGGTTTGGCAGTTTTGCCAGCAAATAAAAAAAAATAAAAACATAAAAAAATATTTGCATAGCTATTGAGCAATGTGGAAAGAATGCAGTTCGCTGCCAAAGTGCGCTTGTTGAAGAATACAAAGCGGAAGTGTGCAACTCAGCAATTTGCGGCCGTGTGCTGCAAAATTTAAGCCACTTGACTGGGTTAAAGTGCATTATCCTGGCCCGAGGTGACTGTTATTGTTAGTGTTATTGCCCTCAGTCATGTGCAATATGCATGGAAAATCGATAAAGTAAAGCAGGCGAAAGAGTTGGAAAAAAAATTAATTATTCAAGAGGATTTTGCAAATATAGCGAAATGCTGTGAAATCGATGCGATGTTCTAGTTTTCAAAAGAGCAAAGACGCAACTAATCTCGAGTTTCCCAACTGAAGTAGTGCAAGCGTTATAATTGATTTTGTGAGAGTAATTTTTGTGATTATTTAGTGCAGTGCGGCAATGTCCAGCTTTAGGCTGAGCAATGCAAAGACGAATGTTGTGGTCATTTTCTGTATGAATTGCTAAATCGACGCAACTTAACCCAGTTTTGCTGACCCACAACTCAGGGCATTAGTTAGCAAATTCAAGAAACCCACTTAAAATATGTGAAACAGTTAGCATTTTTGGGTTAATTATTCCATTTCAGTGGCGCATAGCATTTCATTTTAGGGGAGTTTCCGTTTCAGGTTTTGAACCAAATATATTTGCATATCGCACACACACAACAAAAGTGACAGAACTCAAAATTTTTGATTTTTCAGGAAATGCAAAAAACTGTTTTTGAGCTTAAAAAATATTTTTTTTAAATAACGTATAGAGCGTTCAGTAGAAAATCCTTACAGATTATGCTTTATGATAAGTTGCAAAAATTTTTTTTTATTATACATGAGAAAACCCAAAATTTTTAGTTGTGACTGTTTTGATGATATTTTAATTCAATAATTACGGAACTATTTCAAGTTATGCCACTTTTTCTGAATTTAATAATTATAAATGACAGTTAAAAAGTTGAAAGAAAAATTTTGAAAATTCATAATTAATTTTAATTAAAAAAAAATAAACAAAAACTATCAGAATTTTGCTTCAAATTAACTTTAACAAAAATTGATTTTTTCAAAAGTGACACAATTTGAGTTAGGACTCTTTTGCATTGAGCTGCAACAATCAAATCGCATCAAACTTCTGACATGAAGAGAGACCTAACTGTATTTTTGCAACAGTAAACAACAACAAAATATACTGAGCTTTTGCTTATTGGTAGATTTATGCATTGTGCACAGTATTTAACACATAAACCTGAAAATTAAAAATTTTGAGTTGTGTCACTTTTGTAGTGCGTGTGCGATATATGAGAGAAATTTTGGTGCTAAAGGCTGCGTGCAAAATTTGCCTCTAGCTCATATAATAAAATGTTCTCAATTGCAATAGATTCTATTTAATTATTCAAATTAATTTACAGCAGCTGGCAATAAATATTAACTGCCTTTAAATTGTATGTCTACAAGATTTCCATACAATATCAGTTGACATTCAATACTTTTTGTATCAACATTTTAACCTTTTCGGAACGGAGTTTAATTTTGAAAACCAAAATGTTCTTGGTGGAAATGCTCCCATGCTATCAAAATTTGGACTACAAAATAATGTAGCATGCTCACAAATTCTAAAATTATCCTTTTATCCGAGTATATATAATTCAAATTACTATTTTGCGTGGATCATAAGATATGAATAATTATTTTGAGAGACCTTAAAAACTCGTTGGGACGTATTATCCCAGTAGTCCCGAAAGGGTTAAACTTTTCAATTCATCAAAATGTGCAAGATACAGAAAAATCTTAAAAAATGTTAACAATTGAAAAAATTCTCAAATTTTATTAGTAAAAATTATATGTTGCAAGTAGACCAAATTTTTTCACATGCATTCCTTACCTCGCATTGCTAGTCTCAATTTATTGATACCAATTGCCAAACATGCTTGCTGCAGTTTTTCGCTTTTGAAAGCCATCGAGTATTGTCTACAATAAATGAAAATCAACAACTAAACTGCAACAACTAAACGACAACAGCGCCAGCCACGATTGCAGATAAAAATCATTTACCGCAGCGATGGCGTTGAAAACTTGGTGCACTCAATTTTGCCTGCGGCAGCAATCCAAGCTGCAGCCGGAAGTGAGCGACCAAGGAACTGTTGCAAACGCTGTCGATGCGGTTGCAGCGCTGCTCACACCAACACACACACACACACACCCATACACACTTGACAGCTGCACCCTCAATGCGCAAATACAATGCAAATGACATGCAAATCTAATTAAATGCCGCGCACACAGTTGCCGAGACATGTTCCGACTTTATTGTCAACAGGCTGCACTTGCAGCACTGACGCCAAGCGGCCACAATGGGTCGACACGCTGACACAAAAAGGACACTTGAGCCCGGCAAGTGTGCCGCTGGCTGCCTGCTCATTGAGCATTAATGTGCATTGCTGCTATTCTGAGACTTTTATTTTTGGCGCGTCAAGTATTTGCAGGGCAGTTGACATAGCAAATGGCCGTTGCCGGAAATTGACCCAAATAGATTAGACAAACACCAAAGCAAAGTGAAGGCACGCGTGCTGAGCATGTTTAGGTCGCTTAGAGTGATTTGCATTTCGCAAAAGTGGCGCAAATATTTCACATTGTTTTCAAAGGTCTGCAATAACTTTGGCGGTGGCTAATCTTTGCAACAATTTATGTAAATTTTACTGCTTTCAATGAGTCGCAAATGCATTTGACTGTTGCTGGCATCCTGCTGACACACGGCCGCCTTGCATTGCACCGCACTTCTGTCGTTTGCGGGCATTGCGCCAATTTGCTGGTTTTTGTGGTTTTTCTGTTTCCTTCTGCCGACACTGCCACGCTACGTTGTGGTTGTGGTTATATTGTTGTTGTTGTTATAGAAGTTTGCCATCTAGTTGCATTTCGCTTTCATGCAGCAGTGAAGAAGCAGCAGCAGGAAGTAGTGAAGAGAAAAAATAAACAAAAGGACAACAAACAGCAGCAGACACAGCGCCAAAACGGAAATCCCTCGTCAAGACAAGTTACTGACTTTCGCGTTTATCGTTTGTCGTCGCTCGTTGAGCATTTCACACGTGGTTCAGTGCTCGAGTTGTGCCCAAGTTGAGCATTTCTGCGCCTTTCGCAGGAGGCGGTTGGCACTTGTGTTGTGCGGTTTCGCGAAATTCGTTTTTTTTCACTGTGACGCAGTTCCGCCCGTCTGGATTGTGTCGTAATTTAATCGCTGCACTCCTGCTTATTGATTAATCTGCATAAATTGTTTGTTTGTGGTGGAAATTCGCACGGAAAACCTCTAAAAGTGTTGTAAAAGTGCCTCTGACCGGTAGCCCATAATCATAGCTAGCGTCAAGATGGGCGACGCCGATGCGGTAAGTTGGCCAAAAACAATGACAAGTAGTACTACATACATAGTAGTCTATAAGTAGCGGCACAAGTACACCAAAAATTATTATTTTTTTCTCAAAATTATTCAACAATCTGTATTTAATGTCAGCTTCCAGAGTATTCAAATTATGTATACTTATACAGTAAAGCCTGCTTAAGTACCTCAACTATAAATACAAGTTTGTTGCAGTACTTAACTCTATCGACCCCGAATTTTACCCTGTGTCTCGATATTCTTTTTTGTATTTAATTCATGAAACATTTGCTTAAGAAGTCACCACGCCTCTTTGTTTGAGTTCTAGTAGCTAGTTTACTTTTGAACAATTTTAGCTTAAAACGGATTAAATACATTTTGTATCAATATTTTTTAATTACAAAAATATTATTTAATATTTATGGAAAAATACAAAATTATAACTTTTTGATTTTATTTATCCATTATTAAAAAAACCGGGTTTTGATCACACGCGCCCTATTCGTAGACTTCAATTAGAACACAAACTTTCCCTGATATCGTTGCAAATTATTGGAAATTGTTTTGGGGAAGTTTTGTAATTTGCTTTGAATTTAGTTCTAAAAATAATAATTTGTTCGTGCCTACTTAAATTTAACCCATAAATCAATCGTAGCTTTTGCTATAAGATGACAAATGGGTGAAGTTGCTCTCAGGCAACTTTGGGATCGAAAAGCCTTAAGCGAATTCAGTATCTTGTGGACACCACAAAAGTTGATTACTTAGGCAAGGTAGCTACCACGAGTTGTAGTTACACGAGTTTGCGGGCGAAGAGCTGCAAGTACTACACAAACAATAAACAAGACATAATCGGTAGATACAAAAAATGGAAAAGAAACCTCTGATGAACACATTTCAAAAATATTGTCAGGTAACGAATATTGCATGTTCCATTGAGTCTAATAGGACATAGGTTGGGTTAGCTTGGAAGTTTGTGTTCAGTAAGTTGTTCAGTCCAGTTGTCCAGTAAGAAGTTCTTTCATAGTACTTACATACTTAGCTGGCCATAACAATCCGTTAACCGGGTACGGCCTGAAGCAAAAGCTCTCTCCTGGCGCCTCTGCTTTCTCCAGTTGATCACATCAAGAGATGCTAGAGCCTCCTCAGAGTTCCTTCATATAGGTGGAAGAATACTCAACTGCATCTTAATACTAGAAAGATCATTACGGTCTTCTTGACTGTTTTTCATTTTTAAATATCTGTGTTTTCTTTAGTATTTCTCTCAACTTTTGCTTTGATGACTTTAATATTTTATCGGGTTCTACAATTAGTTCTACAATTAGGGTTCTATAATTACAATTAGCAAAACCCGATGTATACTTTTCGAGATATCAACGGTATATCCGTTATGTAGTCTTTATAGGTATGGAAAACATGCAGTCTTCCTAGTTGAGTCAAAACCATTGCGACTTCTTGATGAAGTTTAGTAGGTTCAATAGTTCAGCTTTCGCTGTGTCGCCTTAACCAGACAGTAACTTAGACCCTGAAAAGGATAAATGACATCTGTTTTCTCAGCGACAGTTTGACCCAATGGAAATTAAATCCAAATCAACATCGCATAAAAGTAGAGCAGTGACCAATTGTGTAGCATTTGAGTTGAGAACCACTTGTGACACATTTTAGTTAAGACAGACTGAAATCTCATGTTACGAAGTTTGGTCGGATGAAACCATAGAATGGAGAGACCGTCACTGTCACTGCAAACCCCAATAATCTCTGAAGGTTTTCCAGATTAGCTAATATACCTCAATGTGTATGTAGCGGCATCCATAAAATGAAAGTGTGCAAATTTTATAGCATGTTGCCAGTTACCTAAAACATTGATAGTTGGCGCAAACATATTTGCAATATTTACATATAAATAGCACACAAAACCATATCAGCAACTTGTATTTGTATGCAAATGAGCCCAGGAAGAACTGTTCGCATTCAAATTTATTGCCATACCCGACCTTGTGCCAAGTGCTGTTCCAGCCAAAGAGTCATAAACGCTTTGTCGTTGACATCAAACCCTTTCGACAAGAAGAAGAGAAGTTTCGACGGCAATTCATCCACGCTGAACTCCTTCAAAAGACATCCTCGAGAAATTCTAATGCTGCAACCAACAGTTGTGACACAGTCAGCCAAACTTTGTTGAATCAATAAGCGATTTGTATTTGGTTACCAATTCAGTTCGTATTACAAGTAGCTTTTATTATTCATGGCAAGAAGTTGCGCTCGACTCCTTCTGAGTAATATGAAACCATTAAAATATAAACAATTCCATTAAGTTGGCGAAGGAATCAGTAGTGAATGCTTACAAATTAGGTTTGTTGCTTCGGCTTTGCCAGGAATCGTTTGATTTGCTTTCACGACACTCGCACATTGTTGGCCTTTGCCGGAATTTCTGTTCATTCACCGACGTCTCTGTGTTGTAGATGCGACCGCCAGGTCCGCCGCGTCCGCCATTTCCGGGCGGCATGCCGCCTCGGCCCATGGCCGGCCCCCCACGACCCATGAACATGAGCGGACCGCCGCCTCCGCCCAACATGGGCGCTGGCAATCCGCAGCGACCAATGCCGCCACCGTTGCGCACAACCGATAGTCGCAGCAATCTGCTAATGGGCCCCGGTGCACGGCCGGCTGCACCGCCACATCAAAACCCACAGATGCGACCACATAGCGGCGCTGGTCCCATGAGTCCGCCTGGTCAGGGTCCACCGCGGCCGCCGGGAAACTATCCCTGGTCTGGGCCGCCGGCACAACCGGTAGCGAATCGCCCGCAAAATCCTTATCCGGGAAATCCACCGACCCGCCCACCATTCCCCAGACCACCGGGACCCAGTGCACAGCACCCAGCTGCGCCACAGCAGTCACAATTTCGACCACCCTATCAGCAACACGTCCAGCCACCGCACAATCAAATGCAGCAACAGCAGCAGCAACAACAACAACAACAGCAGCACGCAGCGCCGCAGCAGCAACCGCATGCGCTGCAACGACGACCGTCCACTGCATCGAACAACAACGAGGATGACGACGATGTGGTCATGGGGCAAGCGGTGACCCCACTGAAATCGCTGAATCTGCGTGGAGAGGAGCATCCGATGGGGCCGGCACTGCTCGAAGAGTCGGAGCCAGCGCGCGATAAGTACAACAACTTCAAAGCGCATGATTTGCTCTCGTCAACAAACTTGACCAATGCCAACAACAATGCGAATCCGAAGGCTGACGCGAACGTTGTGAAATTGGCGCAGGACACTGCTGGCAGCAAGGGTGGCGCCGACAAAGCCAGAAACTCGAATGCTTACAGTAAGCAAACAAGTTTTGAAGCGTATGAATAGTGTTGAGGTTTTGCTGAAGCCATGCTTGCTACTTGATTTGACAATATTAAATCTGATGATAGATGTAAAGTAATTAACATCAAATTTGTTGTTTTCTTTTGCAGAAGGCGACAATGACAGCGGAGTGGATGAATCAACTCAGGAGAAGGTAGAATAAATATTACAACTTATAAATATTTAGAAAATAATTGGATATTAAATTAGGGAAATTTTGCTTAAGTACTCAAAACACGGAGCGCGTTTTAATATCTGGAAAAATTTGATCTTTTTAAGTCCTTCTTTTTGTAAGTTGAGGGGCCAACAAGATTCCTGAAGTGCGTAATGTTTTGATGCTAGTTGGACTGTTGGACCACAACAAAGAAAGAACAGATGAAGAAATATGGTTCAGCTAATTGTCTTCAAAAGTTTAAAACTCGTTAAAAAAACAAACTTCACTAGAAGCTACAATTACTTTTGATATTTGCGGCATAGAGCACATGGATGATGATGAAACCGCAGACAACAATTTAGATATTTGAAATTCGGTGATATAAAATAATGTCTGTCGCTAGCTGTGCTACGACCGATGATGGATTAATCTTTAAAACTATTTTTGTGAAGCAATATTTGTGGCAACATTTATGTGGCGTCACCGTCGCCGTCGTCGTTGCTAATACTTCAGCCCACTAATCGGTCATTTGCTGTTACTGACAGGGCGCACAGGAAACGGCAATGTTCTTCAATTAATTTGATTGCCTTTTAAATATTTGGCGATCATTTCGCTGTTACAAACCATAAAATTCCTTAAATGGCAGTTAAGCGAACACAACGCGAGCCATTAGAAGCGCGACGACAGCTCGGATGCACAACCCACGCACAGTTGAGCTGCGTCGGAATTAAAAAAATCGCTAATGTTGGAACGCTGAAGACGCTGCTGCCGATTCGCTGGCGCTGATATGCGGCGCCACGCTTCATTGCCAATGCCCGAGCTGCGTCTAGATCGGACCAGTTGTCAGTTGTGGCAGCAGTGCAGCGTTTAGTATGGTTGCGCGCGGCCCAGGCGATACAACAAATCCAGATATCGAAACGCACCAAACGCCAAGTCACACTTGTCTACGTGATTGTAACTGCCAGCAACCTATAAAATAGTTCTAGATCATTGTGGCGGATTTTAACTGTGCTTATTTATTGCACACAGGTGTGTATGTGCCGCCAACTAATAGTTACAACAACCTTGTCAATCGTGACAAAAACAACGTCTCAACATGAACAATTCTCCCCAACTAAAGTCAAGAAACTTTGGAAACGCAACCAACTTGCGCCCCAAACACTAACAAAATAGCAACAACAGTGGGGAAAATCAAAATACTCGCACAGCAAGTAATGGCAAAGAATTCGTGGAAAGTGCAAACACAAACACAAAAAAACACGTCGCAAAATATGCAAACTTTGTGCGCGCAAACGAAATGGCATTCGTATCTGTGTCAGATAAAACAATAACCGACCTACGGCTGAGTCGGTTGGAGTGCAGGGGGTTAATATTATTTATGAATTTTGTTTTTGTGTCTCGCTTTGGTGTATCGCTGTTTTTTTTTGCTGTTTTTTGCTGTTTGTTTTCCGTTTCTAAAAACTAAAAATACCAAAACAACACACACTGTGCCATGCACAATCGATAAAACAATATGAAAATTACAATATCGTCCTTTTCGAAGTCACAACGCGCGCCTTGTTGGCGCTGAAGCATTAAACAGCCAAGTGAAAGCGACTCGACAACATCGACATTGCAATACCAACGACAACTGCAATAATTAATAAAAAAGTTAAAATTTGACAAAATGCATTTGGTGATCTCGGCTGACTCGAATTTTATAATTGTAATTTGAAATATTGAAATATTGAGAAGTGTGGAAGAAGTCAGCACCGATAGTGTTGGACTTGCTAGGGTTTTTCTTGTGTGTGAAGCGACAACTAATTGTGCTGTGTCCTTGACAGGAACGCAACGGCCCTGGCTCGCCCAGCTCACCAGCCAAGACTCCGACATCCACCACTTCGAAGGGCGACAAGTCGGGCATCTCGCGTCCGCCGAGTGCAACGCCATCGAACAAATCGTCCAAGTCGCGCAGCACTTCCAGAAATCGTCTACTGCTGAAGACTCCCGAACCGGAACCAGCCAAGAAAGGTGAATCAATGAATTAAATGCTTAACCCATTAAGCCCTGAGCGTTGCGTTTGCGCAACGTTTGGGAATTTCGCTACATTAAGTAATTCATAAAGATATAAGACTTGAAAATGGGTAGAATTGGATTCGAATTGATCGTTTTAGATTCTGCCATACCGAAATTTCAAAATTTTTTAAATATTCATATCTTTTTTTCGATCCAAAGTCAAAGGTTTTTTTTGGGGAATTTTTGAAATTCAATTAAAAATACTTATTCTTCAAACCTATCAAAATCCCTTTGTGGGCTGCATTTTGTAACGCTAAACTATTTAAAAATAAGTTTTAAAAAATTTTTTTTTTTTTAATTTTATGTTTTGTATGTGACTAAGGCCCAAATTGCGTTTGCGCAACGTACCCTCCTGGTTCAGGGGGTGGGGTATGAATTATTTTCTTGATTTTTTTTCTTGATTAGGTCAATTACTAAGATTGTGCAAAATTTTATGGAAATCGCACAAGCCCTTCTGGTGTCAGGTTTTAATGGGTTAACTAATTCGAATTGCAACAAAATTAATGAGTCTATGAAAATATTTACACTCTCAATTCAGATTGCCTGAGACAATGAATGTCGTATGTTCCATTGAATTCAATAGCACATACGACAATCGTTTTCTTAGGTGACGATGAGTTCTTAAAATGTGTTAGAAAGAAAATATTTATACTATCAATTCAGATGGAAAAGACATGACGTCGCCTGAGAAAACGAATGTCGTATGTTCCATTGAATTCAATAGCACATACGACAATCGTTTTCTCAGGTGACGATGAGTTGTTAAAATGTGTTAGAAAAGAACATATGTGCTATGCTTAATTGCCGTTTTTCATAACCCTATGCCTGCACGTTTTCCTTAATACCGAAAAGTCTGCTAAATGTTGCTATCTCTTTCTCTCTCTCTCTCTTGTGTACAGTACCAATGAATAAAATTCAAGTTGGGCACGCACCATCGCCCAATCTGAAGGCCGTACGTTCCAAAATCGGATCTCTTGACAATGCTGCCTACAAGCCGGGTGGCGGTCACGTCAAAATCGAGAACAAGAAAATAGAAATCAAGGCAGCTCCGCGAATCGAGGCGAAAAATGACAAGTACACACCTCGTGGTGGCGAAAAGAAGGTAAGAGAAGTCGGTTAGAACTGTGGCGCGTCGACGACCATAAATACAAAATATGATGAAAAAAAGACATCACTCTATTTATTAGAGAAATGTTGTCTGCTCGCATTTGAATATTTAAATGTAAATTTAAGTAGTTTTGAAAGCAAATGACATTCAAGAGCTCAGCAAGAGCTGCAATAAGTACTCGTACTTAGGCACTTTAGTGGTTCAATTACAATGTAAAAAGTAGAGCAACGTACGGTGCAGTATGTACAGCATTATTTATTTTCGTACAATCATTTAATTTCCTTAAGTAAAACGTCTGCATTGTAGTTCAGTTGCGTTTTTGAAAAATGCAATTTCACGCCTGAGTAGAGTTCTGACGACTTGGCTCGTTCGACGATTGCAATCGGCACAATGTATGCAATGCAATTACAATTCTTATAACACTTTCAGTTGATTTGTTGTCGCGCCTTATTTACATTTCTTCATTTCCTTAACCATCGATTAAATTTTATGTTCTAAAATCGATCGAAAGGCGATCGGCGATCTGTTTATGTGATCCATACCAGCCATCAAGCCCAACAATGACATTGAATTGTAATTCAAGTTGCATTAAAATCAGTGATACAGTTTACGATAAGCGAGCGACAGTCGTTCGAGCTTAGGCTAAACTTTAAGCAATATTTTTCTGTGTTAACAACTATGATTGATCACACTGTCGTTCCATGCGCGGCTGCGCCGCCGTTCGCAGATTGTCTCCACCAAGCTGCAGTGGAATGCCAAATCGAAGATTGGTTCGCTGGAGAACGCCCACCACAAGCCGGGTGGCGGCGACAAGAAAATCGAAACGATTAAAACGGAGTTCAAGGAGAAGGCCAAGCCGAAAGTCGGCTCCAAGGACAATGTGAAACATGTTCCGGGCGGTGGTGACATTAAGGTAAGATGCACAGTTGGCGCATGACTCTCTCACGTCGTCGTACTGTCCACAATGTCGAGGTTGTGATTTTATCTAAATCCTTGGATTTTCCTAAGTATTTCGAATATGCAGAGCATGCGCATTTTATTAAGTTTTAACTGTAATGTTCTCAATTCAACTGGCATGCATTTCAGCGGATTTTCAGTTTTAGACGTTGTCAAGGTTTCGATATTTTGTTTCAATGAAATTTGCATGCAAAATTCAATGATGGAATATTGAATATTTTTAGCTTTTTGTTCACATGCCAAGTGAATATTTGTGATAACGTTTTACTATTTGGAATGCGTAGCTAGTTTTGAAATCGTTTATGCAGCAAACAAAACAATTGGCGAATCATTCATCATCCTAAATAGCATTGAATATGCAGTGAGGAGTGTGGCATGTGTAGGAGAGTTTGATAGGTTAGGCTGGGTAAACTGGCTGGCCAAGTAGGACACACATGGACCCTATTGGGTCCCTAGCGATACCAGTTGGAGCTCCTTAGTGTTGCGTATCGACGTAAAAGTGATCGGCGAGAATGCGGCAGTTCCTAGCGAAATTCGGCAGTTCCTAGCGTAATTCGGCAGCTACTTTATGTTTTCTGGAGATCTGCAAAGTAGGCCTCCGTGGCGGCGATAACCTCCTCATACGACTCAAATTTCTGCCCGGCGAGTGACTTTTTCAAGTTTGGAAACAAAAAGAAGTCACATGGGCCAAACCTGCAGAATACGGTGGATGGAGCAGCTATTCGTAGCCTAATGCGACCAATTTGGCCGTGACGACGGCGGAGGTGTGAGCTGGTGCGTTGTCATGGTGGAAGATCACTTTTTTCTTCGCCAAATGGGGCCATTTTTTCTGCAATTCGGCATCGAATTGGCCCAATATTTCGGTATAGTAGAGCCCTGTGACCTTTTTGCCCTTTTCCAGGTAGTCGATGTAGATCACACCTTGTGAATCCCAGAAAACGGTGGCCATAACCTTTCCGGCCGATGGGACAGTCTTTGCCTTCTTCGGAGCACATTCGCCGGGCAAAGTCCACTGTTTCGACTGTTCCTTGGTCTCTGGTGTGTACCAGTGAATCCATGTTTCGTCGACGGTCACAAAACGACGTAGAAACTAATTCGGATTGCGCTTAAACAGTGTCAAACACTGCTCTGAAGTGGTCTCACGGATACGCTTGTTGTCCGGAGTGAGCAAACGCGGCATCCATCGAGCCGACAGCTTTTTCATACCCAATATTTCATGCAGGATATGACCCACGCGGTCTTTTGAGATGCCGACTGTCTCAGCTATCTCGCGCACCTTCAATCGGCGGTCTGCCAATACGAGTTCGTGGACATTTGTCACGTTATCCTCCGTGGTAGCCGTTTTTGGGGCACCTGGGCGTGGCTTATCAAAAACTGACGTGCGACCACGTTGAAACTCGTTAAACCAATTTTTTACGATCGGCATTGAAGGAGAAGAGTCACCGTACACAGCATCCAAGCGCTCTTTGATTTCGCTGCGCGATTTCCCTTTCAAAAACAAGAATCGAATCACCGACCGATATTGTTCTTTTTCCATTTTTCTAAAATCCGCGGACACGTTCGTTTCCACACGCGGTCAAAACAAAACTACAAATCCAATATGGCTGAAATTTTGACAGTAGCCGTCTACGAGGATGTACTACACGATAGCAAATTTTTCTTACGATAGTGGCACCATCGGGCGGTGGGGCTAAGTACTTATCGGACTGCCATCGTAAGACATTAGCGGCGAGATTGGCACGAAAATGTCAATATTTGTAAGAAAGTACTTTATTGACCTGGTTCTAAATTTGCAATTTCTTTACTAGACAAATGTTTGTGAAGTAAGAAACATTTTATAGTCAAAGCCAATTGACAATCACTTCACTCGTCAGTGGCAGTTTCTCTTCAAAAAATTCCACAATTCCTTGATATCCATTCGTCCTTATAAACATAACCCAGTAGGCTTCAGCATATCGTAGCTAAAAAATAATAATTTTTATAAAAATATATAAACTATTTGTCAACTATATATATACTCAGTGATAATGTGATTTCTATATAAATGATTATACAAAAACAGTGGCGGATTCAGGGGGTGTTTTGGGGGTTGAAACCCCCCCCGAAGTATTTGGATCGCCTATAAAACTACATACAAATTAAAAGGCATTTTACAAATACTAAAGAATTATTTTTGAAACCCCCCCCCGAAATATTTTTCTAAATCCGCCCCTGTACAAAAATATCAAATTAAATTTCAAAGAAACCATAGTTCATGCAGTGTTATGGAGACTGCAGAGTTTCTCATTAAAGTCTCGAATTCATGAATTATATATTTATTGAAAATACTCGTATATAGGAATTATTATGTACTATTAAATCTTGCATAAAGTTAAAACAATGCCTGCCAATATTTAACAATAACAGCATTAAAATTTGAGTAGTTGTTGCTTTTTTATGCGTCACTTCAATACGAAGGTGGGCTGACTATATATGATACATAATTATCATGTTTACATATACATAAAGGTATCTCTTATATATACATATATGCATACCTATGTATGTAGGTATTGAAATATCATTTAAGAAGAAAATCGTTCATTCATAAAAACCAAAAATTTGTATGTACACGTATTTTTACTCTAAAAAATCTCAAAAACTAACTATGGAAACGTTATGGAGCGACGTTTTACGTTTTCTTAGTACTTGATTTACTTTGTTTTTATTCGTTTCTTCTCTTTTTCTGCATTTTTTTATGTTCCGAAACTAAAACCAACATTGATTGTTTGATTGGTTGATAATTTTGGCAAATTGTTAAAATGTAAAATTAACGTAACAAAACGCAATTTTGAAGGATAACACCGCCAAGGATGTAAGTAGCTTGTATCATACATAATACTGTCAAACAACAACAAAACAATTTATTTGTAGTTTACTCTTCTTTTCACCATACTTTTGTAATGTTCTTTTTTCCAATCAAGTATTTACTTACCAACTTCTACTTTGCAATTTACTTTCCACACCCGAAGCACAAATAGTGTTGTCCTCCTTTAGCAACTCACCTGTATTGTTTTCTCAACTCTGGCTATTGTTTTCGCTTAAACTGTGTCTTCTACTTTCTCGATTTCGATATGCTCGTAAATATTTAGACAACGAAAGACCGTTTTGATTTTATGCAATTTGGCTCGTAATAAATTTTGACGAATTTCAATAAGAAACAATGAAATTGTATGATTTGTTCTGTCTCGCTTTGATACTCGTATGTGCCTGGCGGCAATGTTATGGATCAGCCGCCATGCTGTTGACATATTGATGAGAAACGTCTGGTACTGCTACTTTTCAGATACAAACGCTAAAACTAGACGTTAAGGCACAAAGCAAAATTGGCTCTTTGGATAATATTAAGCACAAGCCCGGTGGCGGAGAGAAGAAGATTTTCGATGATAAGGATTATCTGAAAAATGTTGAACACTCGGTTGCACTGACACCACCGTCACAGGTAAACAAACCAATAACAACAACAACAACAAACAATCAACGAACAAACTCGAAATTTCCATTCCAAGTTGTAGGTTTCATTTGTATCACTTTTCAGTTAAGTTCAACTATATGAATTTTGTTTTTGTTTATTCGTATCTGTAGTGTGATTATTAATTTTTGTGTTTAAAAAAAAAAAAATTAATTCTTTAAAAAACTTGGGTTAGTGGGTTCAGTTTGAATGTGCGCCAAGAAGAAAAAGAAATCGAAATAAAAATGTTGGAAAAAAGATTATTTAGAAATTAATAAGATAAAGAAGTATTGAATTCTTGAGAAAAGAAATCAAAATAAAAATTTTTGAAAAAAAAAAAATTTAATAATTTGTGAGATTAAAAAAAAGTATTAAATTATTGAAAAAAGAAAACAAAATAAAAATTTTTGAAAAAAAAAATATTTAATAATTTGTGAGATTAAAAAGAAGTATTGAATTCTTGATAAAAGAAATCAAAATAAAAATTTTTGAAAAAACAAAATATTTAATAATTTGTGAGATTAAAAAGAAGTATTGAATTCTTGAGAAAAGAAATCAAAATAAAAATTTTTGAAAAAACAAAATATTTAATAATTTGTGAGATTAAAAAGAAGTATTGAATTCTTGAGAAAAGAAATCAAAATAAAAATTTTTGAAAAAAACAAAATATTTAATAATTTGTGAGATAAAAAAAGTATTAAATTATTGAAAAAAGAAAACAAAATAAGAATTTTTGAAAAAAAAAATATTTAATAATTTGTGAGATTAAAAAAAGTATTAAATTCTTGAGAAAAGAAATCAAAATTAAAATTTTTGAAAAAAAAAATATTTAATAATTTGTGAGATTAAAAAAAGTATTAAATTATTGAAAAAGAAAACAAAATAAAAATTTTCTAAAAAAATTATTTAGTAATTTATAAAATTAAATTAAATTAATTTCGAATCGTAAAAATAGTTTTTTTGAAAAATTTAATTTTTCCAGAGCTGTGTGGAAATTTGGTATGAACACAGAATGTTAGTTCAGAAATTAATTCAATTACTTAATAATTTGTAAAATAAAAAAAAGTATTAAATTATTGAAAAAAAGAAATCAAAATTAAAATTTTGTAAAAAAATTATTTAGTAATTTATAAAATTAAAAAAGTATTGAATTATTGAATTCAAATATGTTATGAAAATTAATTAATTTCGAATCGTAAAAATAGTTTTTTTGAAAAATTTAATTTAATAACAGAATGTTAGCTCAGAAATTAATTCAAGGAGGCCATAAAGTTCTACAAATGGTTATAACTGATGTAAACAAGACTGTTCTGGACATAAGAAAACAAAAAATTAATAATTTGAAGAGTTTTTTCTAAACGTGATATTAGTAAAGTCCTAATAGCATTTATTACTCAATAACAAAATAGAAAAAGAGAAAAAAACATGCAAGATTAATAGATATTTTATTCGACATTATAATTTGAAAAATAACTCAAAGTCTGAACATCAGAAAAAAATCATAATTTGAAGAATTTTTCTAGACGTGATATTAGTAAAGTCCTAATAGCATTTATTTACTCAATAACAATGACCAAAACAAAAGAAAAAATATAAAATACAAAAATAAAATAAACCCAAAAATAACTCAAAATATATATTACTCACTTTATATGAAATTAAAGGAACGTCAGTTGTTTCTACTCTATTAAAATCATAATTTGAAGAGTTTTTTAGACGTGATATAAGTTAAGTCCTAATAGAATTTTTAAATTTTAAAAGATTAATAGGTATTGTATTCGACATTATAACTTGAAAAACTTCTCGAAATCTATATAACTCACTTTATATGAAATTAAAGTAATGTCATTTGTTTCTACTCAATTAAAAAGAAAAACAATTCTCAGGCAACTAGAATCAATACTTTTTCTTCTTGGCGCTATTCTCGACATGATCCGCTGAAAATAGAGCACAGCACCGTACTTATCTGCATTAGTAGCTTATGGAATGCTTCTGTCAACTTGTAAACTAGTTCAAGTGAAGAATGTTACGCCTTCACTGCGCACCACTTGGCCCAAATTAATTAATTGGCTTCAAAGTACCGTACTAACTGCAACTAATTGAACTAACATCTTCGAATTTCACGCTTAACAGTCGAAAGCCCACACATTCCCGGTACCCGCACTGTACAACACCCACCACACAACTCGCTTCGCTCACTCAACCACACAATCACAAAAAATCATTAATCTTCTGCCATTCTCAACAACTTTTACAATTTGTACTTTGAATTCGTATGAAATGGTCAGCTCAATGCATTCACTGCTTGTCAGACAACAATTGAAAAATAAATCAAAATCAAGCACACAGGAAATCTAAAGTTTTGCGCAAAAGCCTGGACACGTTTGAAAAAGACCGCAAAATGCAGCAAAAAAGTATGAGAGAAATACATCTCTGATTTGTCGGCCCTCGACACAGTTGTGATTAGCGAAATTCGCCATAGCTCTGAATTAACCACTTGCGAAAGCTTGGCTTAACTTAACTTAGCACATCCATACTGACATACATACCTACACCACTCTTCAGCCACCCAAAGCAGTCTACTAAAGCCGAATTGGTATTGCCGACAACGTTAACTTTTTCACAAATTGTTATGTTTTTGTTGACTTTTTTTTTAGTGTGTTTGTTATGCGTGTTTTACTTAGTTTTTCGAAACTTTTATTTTAACTTAACTTTTATTCGATAATTGCCACAATAAGTGTATTGATTTGATTTTTTCGTTATTTTAGTTGTCTTCTTCTAAAGCAAATTAACAAAATGGATATCTTACAATTAGAATGATTGTGGAAAATTACTTACTTACAAAACGTAAATCAACCGAGTTCTCTATTCATTAATTAAAATTCAACTCGAATGCCAATTTGTTAACTACAACAGCAAACACCCCGTTCTTCTTCTTCTTCTATTCTCTACTTTTATTTATAGTTCACCCAGGGGCGTCTAATTGCCACCATCCATCTAGAATTCGGTCTTTGCAATTCAGACTGTGTGTGTACCGAAATATTTCACTCGCTTTTTAAATGAATCCTTTTCGCAAACTTGCAAAACGCTAAAGCACGCGAGAGAAACCAAATCAAACCAAATGCCAAGTTGCGAGCATTTTGCGCAGCAGCAACAAATAAATTGTACCTTAAATACAAATTTGTGAAACGCTTAGCTCAACTACAACAACAACAACAAAAACTATACACAAAACCATAACCAAAGAAAAATTAAAACGAACCGAACTGTACACAAATCATTTAACAAACAATCAAACAAACAAACAAACAGCCGACAAACTAATCGACCAACCTACCAGAAGTCGACGCATGCCACTCCTCCTAACGAGTGGGCCGAAGCGCGTCTTCTAGCCTCTAACACTCTACTGTACAAAGGAACCACACACACTAAACTAAACATAGCCAGCGCGATTGAGGAGCGAACTGAGTAGCACTGACGCCAAATGAATATTCTATTCAAACCAACTAATTAACTACTTAGACAATATTTGATTTATTTACACTCGTCCTGCATAGCGTATGCCAATAATTTTAATTCGTAGGCTAGCGAATTTACTTTTGTAAATTTACACAAAGAGAGATTTTTAACATTACCACGTGACCAGCGAGACGCCGCGCTCAAGCTCAAAGCACACTTTCTCGCCAATGACATTTGTACAAAGCGCGATGTTCTGTTCTGCATGGTGAGCGCCAATTTTCATTACCTATTAACATTTCGTTCAATTATACATACACATTTTTGTTCTTCATACATATTTATGCATTGATTATGAAAAGTTTTCAATTGGTTTTTTATTATTTCATATATTCTACTTAAGTTTTATTTTAAGTAAGTAAATAGTTAAATAGTTGATTTAGGACTGTAGAGGGAGAAAGGGTTCGATGCAGAGTGAGAGATGTTTGATTTTTCAAGATAAAGTAAGTAAGGACATTTGAGACTAGAAAGGATCGGTTAGTGGAAGCAAAAGGGTTTCCATAGCAAGTCAGTTCTGATGGGGTAACAGTGGAAGTAAGTGAACGTTTGGGAAATATGAATAAGTTGGAATGAAGAGCTGAGAAAGAACAAGCAATAAGATGATTGCAATTGGCCAGAAGCTAAGATTTAAGTGGAAGGAAAAAAAGAGAGCAATAAAACGCTGGCAATAAGCTTTGGAAGCCAATCGTTGGTCAATTGAAGTTAGTGAGGGGAAAAGAGCAAAAAAAAAAATGAATGAAGAAGCTACGAAACGAGCAGTAAAGAAGTAACTTTCGGAAACTAATATTAATATTTATGTTATGAAGTTAATTTAATGATTTTCTTGGCTTTTCTTCTATTATTTGTTCGATGGAATCCAATGTTTTAACAAAATAACAAATGATATTTCAATATGTGACTTAATACACATCAGCAAAAATATTTAAGAAATAAATTTTTTTTTAATATTTCGAAATGTTATGAACGTAAAATAATGTGGAAAGAAAATTTACACCATCGCACAGTGATTCGTTTCATAGATCAAATTCAAAATATGTTTAGTCTAACGATTTTGTTGTCATTTGAAAGGTAAAACTCCAACTAAGAAAATTCCCCAAAAATTTTTGTAAAAAATTAATTAGACTGTGTGCAAAGCTGCTCAATTTCGGAACTTGTTTTTACAAAACAATGTAAACACAAGTTTTCTGTTTTTTAGTTCATTGAGTATAAAAATCTTAAAAATACAAGGTTAGCAAGAAGTTGTTAAAACTTTCAATATAGAGTAAAAACTGATGTGTCCATTTACGCTATTAATGTTTTTTCAAAACTTGCAAAATTGAGGCTTCTGCTTCAGTTTTAATTTTAAATATTTTTCAAAATTAAAAACCTAATATTGGCAAAACTTAGAGGAAAATATCTAAAAAGTATGTGAAAGTATTGTATGTTCCTGAATTTTTTGTATTTTTCATACCTGAAAGAATGCAATCAACGTGAAAAATTGAAAAAACCTGCACAAATGCAAAACATAAATCTATTATTAACACTTTTACTGCAAAGTTAAGGGGTCCTAATACAATTTCAATTACTCTTTCCAAGTATCAATGTTGATGTAACTGATTAAATGTAAATTCTCAAAAATCTTACCAACATACTTGTTGCTATAGCTTTCCAAAAAAATTACAAAAATTGCAAATTTAACCCATTAAAACCTGACCCCAGAAGGGCTTGTGCGATTTCCATAAAATTTTGCACAATCTTAGTAATTGACCTAATCAAGAAAAAAAATCAAAAAAATAATTCATACCCCTACCCCCTGAACCAGGAGGGTACGTTGCGCAAACGCAATTTGGGCCTTAGTCACATACAAAACATAAAATTAAAAAAAAAAAATTTTTTAAAACTTATTTTTAAATAGTTTAGCATTACAAAATGCAGCCCACAAAGGGATTTTGATAGGTTTGAAGAATAAGTATTTTTAATTGAATTTCAAAAATTCCCCAAAAAAAACCTTTGACTTTGGATCGAAAAAAAAATATGAATATTTAAAAAATTTTTAAATTTCAGTATGGCAGAATCTAAAACGATCAATTCGAATCCAATTCTACCCATTTTCAAGTCTTATATCTTTATGAATTACTTAATGTAGCGAAATTCCCAAACGTTGCGCAAACGCAACGCTCAGAGCTTAATGGGTTAAGTCTTAGCAATTGCCAAACTACAAAAGTTTAAGAAAAACCAAATATACAGGGTGGGCGGAAAGTTTCTGCATACATCGTTTTAATTGTAATATAGTTAAAATTCTGATTGCTTGTTTTATTTGAAAATGAAATGGGGAAATCCCCAATTATGTGGTGGTTTGAAAATCCTAAACAATTCCCTCGTACATCTACAGCGATCTTCGTGTAGAACGGTGTGCGATGCCATACGGCGAAACAGTCAATAAGTGCTGCTAAAAGTCTATTTATTCTATTTATTTAATTCGCCAGATCATAATCCTATTGAACATATCTGTTCCAGGATTTAAGATTCAGTATTTCGGAGTCCAAAGCCTGCCAATAGATTTCAACTCATTGCCATATCATGGATGCCATATCATTGGCCGAAACGTCGGTCTTGTGCGAAAGTTTTCGAAAGCGAGTCCTAGAGTGCTACGAAAAAAAATGGCACACATACACAATATGAATGATCAATTGAATTTTGCTTGGATATGATGTAGTGGTTTAAATAAATACAATTTTGAAAAGCAATACAAATGATCCTTAACGGTGTTTTTTTTGTATGCAGAAACTTTCCGCCCACCCTGTAGATTTCAATTCAATCGTCCATGATTAATTAGTATAAAAAATTTTATTGAGAATAGACCACTTCTTCTAATTTTGTCTCACGGTTGTATGGAGTCGAATCACTGTGCATCGTTTCAAATGATAGGAATTCATGGTAATAGAAGAAAGACAGACATATTTGTTTATTTAAAGAAGAATAAAATAAGAGTCAATAAGAGTCAGAAGAATAAAACAAGAGTCACAGCAATCACAGAGGCAACCAACTGTTGATCCTGCAGAAGCAACGCAATTAAAAAAAGTACAGACAACAGTGTTGATTCAGTTAAAGAAGATAATGAAATGTTCTAAGGAGTTAGAGATGTGTACTCTGAATTCTTTGTAATATTTTGAAGTTTAAGACATGATTTATAGAAGTTTCTTCAAGCTCCATACGCAGCATAAGTCAGCCATGCCAACTCTGAGACACTTTTGACAACAGTTTGCCTTCTTTTTCGGCTCTAGGTAGGTAGGTAGGTAGGTGTGGCTGCTCCAGGAGGAGCACACTTAGGCCAGGCGGCCCATTGTGATACCACATGAGATCGAGCATCATTTCGCTCACTCGTTAAACCAGTTGGAGCTTTTAACGAAGCTTAGTAGACGGCGTATGGTCTTATCAGCTAGATCTTCTAGACTTCCGAAGAAGAAGTTGTCTAAGTAGGTCTGTCTTCTTCTGGATAAAGCAGGACAGTAACATAGGAAGTGAGGAATATTTTCTTCTTTTTCGGCTCTAAAAATTAGCCAATTTTTATTATTAAATGTCTCAAATTATTAGCAACCCACAGATTTATGGATACTTATAGAATTTACGTCTACATGAAGGGAAAGAAAATGAAAAGTGGGAAGACAAGTGGTAGGAAATTAAAAAGAGGACAAATGATCAACGTGTTTGGATCAAAGTGTTTAAGCCAACTCAAAGCGGTTGTAGGTTTGCGAATTACAAATCGCAAAATCACTTTAACTTATTCGCTTTGATTTTGAATTTTGTTAAAATTTTTGTTATAAAATGCTGAAAATTTGTTTAAAACTAAAATATTCTTCCCTATGTGTCATAGTTTCATTATTAAATGCATGAAACCAGTTATTTGTTTTACACACAACATTTTTTTTAAAACACTTTAATATATTTTGGGGTTATTTTTATAGGTATTTTTTTGTAAGTATTTTGCTTCTAACATTTTGGAAAATACTTGTATGAATCTCAATGGAGACATTGAGCAATTGGTCTCGCATTAACGAAACTATTAATAAATGATATTTCAATCAGTAGATCTAAGTATATGAAAGCGTATGAAACTATGAAAATATTTGCGTTGTTTATAAGCGATTGTAGGCTATAATCCTCGTTACTGTTACCGGTGTTAAATGTTACTGGAATTCTGTGTCTTTTAGCCGTCCAACTATTCATGGTTTGTAGTTAGTGAAAACGTTTTGAAAAGCTGATTGAGCTCTATAATCACATATAAAATGACTAGGAAAAACAGGCAATAGTTCCTTTATACTTTATGAACTACAAATTGAATTGCTTGAAGGTGAATGAGTCAAATGACTCGGCAGCGTAGAGCATTCAAGATTACAATTACTATTGGGTTCTTGTTATTGAAAGACTGTATGCAAAAGACTAGAATATATATGCTTATATAGACCTAACAAGTCGAGTTTGGCTTTCGTCTGTAGGATTTTTATAATGGAAACTATTTTTAATTCGCTTCAATTTGTGTTTATAGGACTACGTCTATACGTTTTACTAGCGCCATACAAAGTCTGACTGACTGACTCCTCAGGTCAGGTTTTGCTTTAAGTCTGTAAGTGGAAATGTTTTCATTTGGTTTGGCCATTTAACTTTGCTGCGACTCACACTAACCGGCCCCCTTCGGCCCAAACCGCATAACGTCCCTGAAGGTGCCAAATTGTCAACTACCAGATTCAAGTGCCAACATTACTTTTGTACATACATAAAGCTAACCAACACACTTACCTACATACATATCTACATGTTATATGTACAAACAGATGCAGCAGCAGTCTGTGCATCGGCGCATTTGCTCATTCGCCACAACATTTAAATAGTCCATACAACAACACTCTGAATGCCAAATTATTCCTTTAAACTAGGCGCCGTGTGTGTTGCCTTGTGCTCTCGTTTTAAGTTTCCGCTCCGTCCAGACGCCATGTCCGCTTCATTTTATAGAATTGAATCGCTTATTTGTTTACTGAACTGTTTCGCATTGGTTTTTGTTTTGTCAAGTTCGATGTTTAACATTTGAAATTTACGCATGCACTCGAATATTTTTGGTTTTCTTTATAATTTGTGTGTTTTATTTGAATCATTTCTTCTCGAACACAGAGTCCACAACCATCCATGACGACTTCAACATCCGGTGCCGATGAAAATTTAAATCAGCAGAGTTAAGCAATTTGCATGCGCCGCAAACTTGCAGACACTTTCAAAACGCAACTTTATTAATAAATTACAAATTACATGAATTTGCATCATTGAAAAACAAAAGCAGAAAATATTTAAAAAATATATAGATATATATATATATATTGAGAAACTTTAATGTTGAACTTGCATTCATTGTCACAGATTGAAAACACAAAACAAACAAATTGTAAGCTCTGCAATTGACTTGTAGTGAACAAAAACAACAATAGCAACCACACATTTTGCAATAAATCACATTCAATCACTCATACACACACACAACTTCACACAGCTTGCAAGCTTCAGTTAGAGATTCGGTTGTGTTCAATCAGACAGCAACCACACACACACATATAAACAAAAAGGATGCAGCATGAGATTCATGTATTGTAGCTCTCAGTACCAGACACTTTGCCTTAGATAATTTTCGTAGTTCAACACCTGTAAAGACCAAACAAAAGCATCAAACAAATAGTTAGCAAGTGAAATGTTTGAACTTGGCGGAAAACACAAACAATTTTCAAACACACCAGGCGGGGTCGCATTCCCCCAACTGACGTCAGATACGAAAGCGTATTCTACACCAACGACACGCAGAAGCCACTGTAGCGGAAGCCTGCGCCACGTACCAACACACACGCGCAAAATTTGTACGCATTCAAACATAAATTTGCTTAGACACACACCCACACACACATACACAAACAATACTCCTACGTACAATATATTGAAAATGTTAGAGCCTAGAAAAATGCATATTTAAATCGCTTCAGAGTAAATGGTTGATTCATATTTAAAACAAAGCGAATGCAAATTTCATATACAATAACTCATAGAACAGTATTCGAAGAGAAAAATCCACTTTACTGCTGTTAAATCATAGAAATAGACGAATAGTGCACACAGTGCTGCACAGTGGTGTAAGCGACCGAGCAGGCGCAGCGCCCTGGCCGGAGAGGCGCATCCCGAGTAGCATTTTTTACTTAGCATCTGCGGTCACAATAGTTTCCGGTGAGCCTGCTTGTTGGCCTTGTTAGCAGTTCAGGCAATTCAGTTCAGTTTAAACGAGACAGAAACGTGTGAGACTTGTTGGTATTCAGTTCAGACCGAAGACGCACCGAGAAGAGGCCGAGAAGATGGAATTTGTGTGCGAATGACGAAGGTAAAAAGTTTAACGTGTCGATAGTCAAAGCTAAATAAAACAAAATAAATGCTAATAGACGACGAGGCGAGAGCGCCAAGCAGTTTCGACTTTGTGGACGGAGTTTTGGCTTTTATGACAATGGCAGACAGTTGATAATTGAATAGGATAAATTTTGTTTTCATTTTTTATATATACAATATATGAGAAAATACTATATCTAAGAACATTTACATACATGCATATTACAAGAAAAATTTAATAAAAATTAATAACAATTTGTCACTTCATTTACACCATAACATGTAAGAGAAAGCAACAAATAAAAACTGATTTGTCTACAATTATATTGGAAATATATATGATGCACTTTTTTTATTCAAATTTTCATTATAATTTACACAAGTATAAGTATGTAGAATTGCGCAAGGCACATACATACATAAGTTGGATCTGGTTGGGATTGCAAAGAAATACAAATTCGGACAGTTGAACGCAGAACTGGTAACTCGAACATAAGAAGGACTCAATAAAAATGCTGCATCAGCTTTGTTTAAAGAGAAGAACAAGTTTTAGAACCGCTAATTTGCTATCCGTTCTGAAACTATCTGTTCATCTAGAACCAACACGATGCTCGCTCATATACAGAGATATACAGAGTGTTAGTCTTCACAAAAAAAGGATAACATTAAAAACAATCTTCACATTTCATATTTCACCGTGCGACAGCATTTTTCACACTGGAAAAAATCCATATGGGCGTGAAACTAGAGACCAAACATAGTAATACTGCGTACTCAGTTTTTCATTTCTACATCCTTTGTCCTTTTAAAAGGACTTGAAAGTTTTGAAGGGGATACAAAATACAAAAAATATAAAAAATACTAAACCTCCTTAGAATATGGAGATAGTATATCAAATGAAAGAGAAAAGGCTCAAGAATTTAAATAAAATTAATTTTTTATTTGTAAAAAAAGGATATGAAAACGGTCTTTTGAAAATTTTAATCCTTTATATCCTTGAAAATTTATAACGAATTTTCTTGAAAAGGAGATTTTGGGTTCTAACATAATTACTTTTCAAGAAAATTCGTTAAAAATTTTCAAGGATATAAAGGATTTAAATTTTCAAAGGACCGTTTTCATATCCTTTTTTTACAAATAGACCAAAAATCAATTTTATTTAAATTCTTGCGCCTTTTCTCCTTCATTTGACATACATATCGCCATATTCTACGAGGTTAAGTTTTTTTTTTTTTTTTTTAATTTTTATCCCTTTCAAAACTTTGAAGTCCTTTTAAAAGGACGTAGAAATGAAAAACTGAGTACGCAGTATTACTATGTTTGGTCTCTAGTTTCACGCCCATATGGATTTTTTCCAGTGTGAAAAATTTTTTTCATTTTTGTGGCACGGTGTTTTAGTTTAGTTCATTTGAGCACCAAGTTTTCATGTAGAGACCAGCACCACACTTTATCGGACTTTAATGAAAGCATCATTCATACCAGCTCACAAGTATTGTGAGTTCGACTTCTCATTGACTGAAATATCGCCCAAGGATGCGTACGGAATCAAACCACAACTGCAACTGGGACCAATGACTGTCTGGCCGAATTTTTCTCAGACACAGCTTTCACAGACTATATAGACGACAGTGACCCTGTGAGCCATGTCGAAACACCTGTAACATTGTTAAGAGTTGGAGAGCTTTAGGGAGCTTAAGTTGACTTAAGCTTGAATGCTTTTCTTTTATGCTCACAAAAACTTGAAACTGATTAAATTTCGCAGTATTTAAGATTGTACAATGCAAATCACGTAGAACATTGTCGAATGCAAAATGTCACAGCAGCAACAAAACAGTCATCAGCCGGTCACTAATGTGGCAAATTAATTAGAAATTGACACGGATTGCGCACCAGTCCAAAGCGAACAGCACCCAAATTGAGTGCACTGCCAGCGCGGCGCGCCAAGTGCACCAGCAACAATGAGTAATTTTGGAATGCGACAAACAATTGCAAACAGCAAATGAATTGGTAAACAAATTTCAGCAATTGCTAAATGGTAGTAAGTTATTTTCTGACTATTCCAAGTTAAATGAATGCGGCCACTTTATGCCTTTGCCATTTCGCTCGCGACAAGTCACATTCTAATGCCATTCCTTTCTAATGCAGTACTGGAAGGTGCCGAAGATCCAGCGCGCCACCACGCTCACCTCGTCCATGTCGCTGCCGGCCGAGTGCCTTGTGCTGTCCGTCTCGATGCCATCGCTAAATGCCGAGCAAAAGCGGCCCAAGAGTGCTGGCCCCAAGAAGAAACCCGGCCAGGTGCTGCATCCGAAACCGTTCCGCTTGTATTGAGGCCGCTGAGGCCCAACGCGGACATACTCAATGCAATTTACCCCACAATTACGCATACCGACACCGAAATCAAAACACACACACAGACACCTCACACACTCACACACACACACATACACAAATTTATTAGAAGAAAAAAATCGTTGATGGGTTAATGCAATTCACATTTTGTGCAAATTTCTACGGCACGAGGGAAACTCGCCACAAAGTGTGCTACATAACGGGATTATTACAATACTACACGCACTTCCAACAATTTATGTTTTAAATATTTGTGAACTGCAATGTACGGAATTGTTACATGTTGCAATGGCATTGAAATAAAACGAAAAACTGTGGCAACATTTGGATTGTCTTTTGGATTTGTGGATTTTAACAGAGTTGAGGTGAAAGGCCTAAAGAGTGGTAAGTAAATTTGATGGGCTGCAATGTCAATATCCAAACTGGATGGATGTGAGAGGGAGCCGAGGAAATAACCTTAGGGAGGTCATTACTTCAAGCACTCAGGTTTTCTATCCCATTGTATTTAGGGCTCAGGGAAAAGGCTGATAGGCAAGATGAAAATAGGAAAAAGAGAAAGTGGGTGGAAAGTAAGGAAGGGCTGTGAGTTCTCCAGTGCAAATTTCCAGGACTTACTAAGGAATATGAGATCACACAGGGTGACAGGGTAACATCTGAAATAACCTTAGGAAGGTCATCATTGAAGCACTTAGGCACCCAGCACTCAAATACTGATAGAGGAGATGGGAATGGGATAAAGAGAAGGTGGGTGGAAAGGAAGGAAGGGTTATGTGTTCTCCAGTGCAAATTTCGCGTTATTATTAATGAATCTCAGAAGATCACACAGGACAGGATAACATCTGATCCCAGCGTGCGCAATCTAGTTCTGGAGAAGACAGGACATACACAGAGAAAATGCTCTGTATTATCTACCTCCTCCAGGCAAAATGCGCTAGTCGGATTTTCAATGATGTCCATGTTGGCCATATGTCGCCCCCCATGGATTGTGTCCTGTGATTAACCCGACCATTCGACGGAGATCTTTCCTTCTTAGCTTCTGGAAATAAAAGAGTAGCTTAAGTTATCTTTGTTTATCTTTACTCCTAATTGGTTTAGAATCTACGAAAAAAGACTTGAAAAGTTGTTAATGAGGCCAACACGAAAATCACTGAAGTTGATGAAGCAAGCTTTTGAAGACTACATGAATTGTCCCCTTTCAAATGACAGGCTTATTCCAGAGGGTTTTTTCATATTGACATCAGATCCATAAAGTCCAAAAGAAGGCTTGATCGGTGAATAAATTGAGTTATATTCGCTTATCCGCTCTTCAGTTGAGTTCAAACTCTTTTAAAACTTCATGTGCCTTAATATCACTGATTCCCACTCTAACTACAGACGTTTTCTGCTTTTTATGGAAGTCTGTGAGTACTCAGCATCGGGTAATTTCCATGAAAGCAAAACCTTGCCCTATCTATCTGTACTATCTATACTGTACTATATATAAAAACAAGTGTGACGTTTTTTGAGCCACAATTAGGCAAAAATCACTGAACCGATTTACATGAAATAAGCACCAAACACTTTTTTATCTGGGCGAATGGTACATAGTCTATATGCGAATGACTACGCCCCCTTCTTACGCCCACTATAGTAATAAAACTCATCTATGTTATGCTTTTGTAAGGCAATATGGGTATCAAACGATTCAGCGTGTCATTGCGGCGAACATAGGCTATAATAATTGGCCACGCCCACTTTCCGTGCCCACTAAACTAACAAAACGAAGCTACGGTACATGTCTGAAAATTAATGTTGATGTAAAATGATTCAGTGTTTCATTGATGTGAACATAGGATATATAAGATTCACCACGCCCACCTGATATGCCTTTTCGCCACGCCCACTATAATAAATCAGCCATGGTATATTTGTCATAGCAATATGGGTATCAAACGATTCAGCGTGTCATTGCGGCAAACATAGGCTATAATATAATGGGCCACGCCCACTTTCTGCACCCATTAAACTAACAAAACGAAGCTACGGTACATGTCTGAAAATGAATGTTGATGTAAAATGATTTTATGTTTCATAGCGGCAAAGCGATTGACCACGCCCACCTTTTACACCTTCCTGCAATGCCCATTATGATGACAGAAATTAACTGTGGTATATTTGTGCAAAACAATATGGATATAAAAAATTTTGCGTGTTCTTGCAGGAAATGTCTATGTTGTATATAAAAATTAATGCATGTTTATTTGTTGGTCCCACGACACTAAAACTCAAAAACTAGACAGCCAACTAGCCAATTTTTCATAGAATATTTGTCTTGACTAAGTCGCAATAAACCACATAGTGCGAATACGACCCGATAAGTAGGTGTGGCACCTCCCATACAACTAAAGTTTTTAAAAGGGTATATTCGTAATGAGAAGTCGGACAGCATTAAAATTTGATGCGGGGCCACCGTTTAGATGTGCCGTTTCACTGGTAAAACTTTCTGAGCGTTGGACAAGGGGCGTGGCACTTTTTAAGCGACCCTTATTGTTTTGATTAACTTTGGAGCTGCACACACATCAAAGATATTTGGTACATACTTACGCTTTACGACAGGGAGAGTAGAGTGAGTATTGAACGAGGGGCATGGCACCACCCTTAGAACCCAAATTTTTAATGTGGAATATTTTCGGAACAATAATTTGGACAGCTTTGAAGTTTTGTATACCATCGTCCCATACATATGTCATTCTACTGGCTAAATTTTATGGGCATTGAACAAGTGGCGCGGTGCATTTTTTTGTGACTGAAATTTTCCGCGTAACTTTGGAACTGAAAGTCGCATATCAATGAAACCGGGTCACACCCTTCGACTGGAGGAATGTATTGGGCATTACATAAAAGAGGCGTGGCATCCCCATAGAGTGTAGTATGAAGACACTTGATTTATTGGGCCCATTGACTTCAAGCTTGCGTGCAAAGCCGCAGGGCCCTACTAGTGTAAAATAATCATTGACTTCCCTTTTGCTGGATCACGGCATCAGCTACCAATTTGCACAATGCACAATGTAAGGATTAAACTGACACAAGTCAGTTATGCTTGTTTGCAACTTTGTCGCTTCAAAGTGACTTATAGACAACTGCAACATCGCATCATTGTTGTGATTTAGCAAATTTTTGTTTTGTTTTGTTACATTTTCTCATCACGAGTCATAATCACTCGTACATCCTCCTATCGACATCTTTATCTTTGCTTCACACTTAAAATTATTGCAAATTTTGTTGTTTTTTCCTAAAGTTAATCAATAAATGAAAAAATTTCTTATATTTGAAATTACTTTATTCGAATTTGTATATGCTTGCTTCGGTTTACAGGCCTGTCTCGTTCACATTATATCTTCACATCATTTTATTAAATCTATTTTCTCCATTCTCATATCTCTTGGTTTTGTTTCTTTTCGTTTTGTCAATGGTTTTTATGTTCATTGTAATAAAGTAAATACTTTGTTTGTTTTTGTTATGCTCATACAAAATTACAAATAACGTTCGAGTACGCGCAATACGTACGAGTACATTTCTCAAAAATGGTAGGGTACAGTTTCACAAATTCCGTATTCGAATGTTAAACGAGTTCTAGTTGGAGCAGGAAGGAAGGAGCAGGAGAAGATTCCGTTTACATTTTGATTCGAGTTGTAAATGCGTTTCACTTAATACATAGTAACTATATTTTGTGTTGTTCTCGTTTATTATCCATAAGTAAGCAGCATACGGTGAGTAATAATACAAGTACATAATACGATATACAAAATAAAATCAAGCATTTAGAGTACAAAATAAACAATAGTCGTTAGTACTAGTGGCAGAAGCATTTGAATTGGTGCCCCAAAAAACGCATACAACAAGTTTAGACGAATCCATACGAACAGTTTTGGTCCAGAAAAGTGTTTGTAGCTGCGCAAAAGTTTCTCTCCTGACTGATTCATGGTGATTTGTGCCATTTACAATTTTCAGATTCGTTGTTATTAGTGAGCATTTACAGTTCTCAGCTGACTACTGATCATTTACTGTTTTAGGTACAGCAATTTTATAAAAACAATAATTTTCTATAAGGTTTATGCCAATTGAATTCGTTGCTCTTGCAATAAACTACTTTCAAAATAGAATTTGAACCCAAACTGTAGTCAAGAGTGCAAACTGAGTCTGACTTATAATTTTATCCTGGGGAAATTTGTTTGCAACCAAAAATGTTCGTATATACGTCTAAACACAGCTGTGTACTGCGCTGGCCTGCTGTATTTAAGTTATATTTACTGACACTGGAACTGCGCATGAAGCAGACATGATTTGTGCATAGTTGAAACGACAATTTCAACAACTTAATTTATAAGTACGTGAGGTCAACGCGGGGCGGCGGAGTTGTGAGAGGAGATGTATATATTTTAAACTTAGTATAAATAGCTGCGCACTAAGACGATTCAGTTTGATATGCGAAATTAAGAAACGTTCATATTGTACGTTCACCTGCGGCAACGCTGAGCGCACGTGCACGCCACACCATAATTCTGCGTCGTCCCCCACACCGTATTCGTTCACTCTTTTTACCTTTCCTCCTATTATTCAATTGACTAGATAAGCTATTTCAATTTGTCCGTTTGTATCAAAAGAACAACGCATGTGAACGAAACAGAAAATACAAAACTAACGAAAATCAAAAGCTGCCACAAAACCTCACACACATGACGCATCAAAACATACCCGCAGCAACCAGTTGCATGCTGCTCTTCACTAATCGTATCTGTGGTTTACTCAACTTGGGCGAGATCGCTGGAAGTACAAGTAAGATCGTTTGGCTAGCAAGTGCCATGTCATGCCATGTGGCGGCGCGCTTACTTTCAACTTATATATTCGAAGCTAGCGTAGACGCTGTGCGAAAGGTATCGTTGCCTAATAGCGTTTTGGTGTGCTTTATGTAGTTCGTTATTAATATTTGCTTGTTTTTATCTTTACAAGTTGTGTAGTTCTATGCTTTCAAATTGAAACCTAAAAATATTCGTTAACTTCGCAAATGGCAATTAAATGAGAAAACTCTAGTTTAATTTCATTCATTAATAATTTATACATAAAGTCGTCCTCATCGTCGTAAAAGTCATTGTCACTGCCGTCATCTTTCAACTTTACGGATTCAAATCTAAATATATATATATATATTCTTTCCTCAATTGTGATTCACTTAGTTTACTTCATATAATAAATATTCGAGCTTTTTGCTTACAGATGAGTTGACTCTTTGATTGTGTGTCTGCTGCTCTGTGTGCAGTGTGGCGTGTGTCTATCTGTTTGTCTGCGCGTGTGTTTGTGTGAGTAGTAGTTGTATGTGGGGCTGCGTGTTATTATTGCGTGAACTATTTACATAACTATACACTTTCGTTGGCGCCGCTTTTGCGGTTCTGGCCTGAGAACAGCTCTGACTGCTTCCTCGAACACCTGCGAGAAAAGTAAAAATGGTTTATTTTTTAGTTTCAAATATAAATTACAGTCGTGTCTGGATATAGTGCACTAATAATTGCAAGGCCTGTTCTCAGTATTGAGGTTCTTCACTATATCAAGTAGGCATCGCAATCCCGGAATCCCGGACTTTTTCCAGTCCCAAAAATCCCGGGATTAAAGGATTTTAATCCCAAAATATGCTTCAAAGTTCAAATGAAATACATTTAAAGGCAAAAAAACCCAATCCCAATTAAAGGATTTTAATCCCGGGATTTTCGGGATTGCAAAAGATGCTTCAAAGTTCAAATGCAATAAATTTAAAGGCACAAAAACCCAATTCCTTATTTGAGAGAGGAGGTAGGGGATAGAGGGCGTCTTTTGCAAAACGCTTATGATTATTTACTAAGCATTCAACCAACAAGTGTTGAATCTGAAGGATGTTTCTCTTCAGCAGGGTTTATTTGCAATAAGTTTCGCTCTAGATTAGAGGACAAAACACTTAATGCCTTTGTATTTTAAAGATCTCAGTTTTTAGTTAATCAAAACGCTTAACTTTTTTATCGAAATAATCGAAGTGAAACTAAAAGTACAAACAAATTAACTATTTTATTTTTTTTTATCAAATATGCATATATATGCACTTTATGATACATCTGTTGCAAAACAATAAGTTATGTTCAAGTGTCATTTGTGGACACAAAACAAGACAAAATGTTAAACTGAACTTAAATGTCAAATGAAAAACTTTCAAGTTAAACAAAATGTGATTAAATTCAAGATAAAAAAATCTTAAAACTACCCAAATGTGATTAAACTGTGTCCATTTTTATGGTAAATATATTATAAACAAGTATTTATGCAATTTGGTAAAATTGTTTTATTTAAAAAATGTGTTATATGAATCCCGGGATCCCGGGATTTGACTTTTCAATCCCGAAAATCCCGGGATCGCAAAATGGCAAAAAATTGCGATCCCTAGTTTACACTTGACAAAAAACAGAACCACTAAGGTCAACAAACAGCTGATTTTGTAACAATCAACACCAAAAATTCAAATTAGGGGAATACCCTCTTTCATTTTTGATGCCTTCTTGTGCTTTTTGTTGCTTTTAGGTTGAAATTCCTTTTAAAATTGCTTTCACTATTTAGAGGTTTTCAATTGTTCACTATTTAGAGTAATCCATGTAAAAATTTGGGTGTTCACTATATCGAGGTATTCACTATATAGGGTGTTCACTGTACCCAGACACGACTGTATCAACATTAATAAAACACTGACAACATTTTGTTTGATGTTGCAACTAATGTTTCATGTAGCACTCACCTGTTTGAGTCCTCTTTGTGTTAAGGCTGAACACTCCATGTACTTGACGGCGCGAATCTTGTTCGCCAGCTTCTGACCCTGTTCGCGCTTTAGCGGTGTCAGACCTTGCTCAGCTAGAGCGCTTAAAGTCTCGCGATCGTCGCGCAGATCTATTTTGGTACCTGAAACAAACAAAACACACATTTTCGATTAACGTGTAAGCAACTAAATTAAGTAGTAGTAGCAAAATAAAGTACAACCGACCAACTAGTATAATAGGTGCATCAGGGCAGTGGTGTTTTATCTCTGGATACCATTTCGATGTGACATTCTCGAACGACGATGGACTGGCCACGCTGAAGCATATGAGGAAAACATCGGTTTGCGGGTAGGAAAGCGGCCGCAGGCGATCGTAATCCTCCTGTCCCGCAGTATCCCACAGCCCCAGCGACACTTGTATCGTGTCCACTTGCATGGGCGCTGAATAGTTGTCGAATCTGCGTGCAGAAACAAAAAACAACAACATTAAATAGTCGCTTGCGCAATGAAAGAAAATCGCTGATACTCACACTGTAGGCACATATTCACCGGGAAAACTGTCTGTCGTGTAGGAAATTAACATGCACGTCTTGCCGACAGTGCCGTCGCCAACGACGACACATTTGATGGGTCTTCCTGTTGACATCTGCGAATAGAGTAGGAGTAGCATGAAAGTGCCGATTAGTTAGCAGTTAACGAGCAGTGGAAGAAAAAAGCAAAAGACAAATAAAATTGAACCAACAACAACAAAATGAAATTGTTGGAAGGCAGAGACACCAAACTGAATCAATCACACTTTACAGTGGCTCAGTTGTGGGCAGCAAGGCATAAGGGCACAAAGGGCAAAGAGTGGGGCAGGAATGTGACAGCGCGTCCGTAGTAGTTTAATTAAATTATATTCGCCATTTCTGTTTCAAAAACTTAATTGTACGCTGCCAAGTGAGCGAAAAACGGAGCGCAATGACGGTTCGAGTGTGCACAAATGACACAAGTGGAGAACAATTGAAGGGATTCCATGGCGCAAATATATGTCACAGCAACAATGGCAATTGTGCAATGAGCTAAAGTTGTGCTCGGTGCTGTGTGGCATTAGTAGAGCCGGACAGCGGTCATTCAGTGGGGCACTAAAAGTAGGTTAAGCTCTTTTTAAGATGATTAAATTAATGCGCCAAGAATTAATAGTAAATTATTAGATACACTTTTGCATGAACATAATAAAAATGAGTATAAATACATTTAGAATTCAGTTAGTAAATAATAAATGTTTGTTTTTAACAATTTGAATGAGTCTTAAAACGAAAAGTCCTTAATAAGCAAATTATTTTACTAAATTGAAATAAAAAATAAATTTTTAAATTGGGTGAATTGTTTTGATATTAAAATAAGATTTATGAATAAATAATAAATAACTTAAAAGAAAACAAGAAAACAAAATTGTGTGTTTTCCTTTAATATCAGCAAAATTTTGTTAGTAATTTATAAACTGCATTGCAAACTATAAAATTGGCATTATTTGTTTGGTAATTTGCTACTTGCGTCCCACTGTGTCTTTACAGCAATAACCATTGATCAAAACCACATATTTTCAAGGAGTGCCAAACGACGACAGCAAATCCAAAAGCGACCACAACAACAAGAAAAATACAACACAAAAGACTTTGTGAATAAGCTGGACAGAGGAGAAAGCCAGAAAAAGGCAATAAAAAATACATAACTATTACGAAAAGAACGAGGCAAAGAAAAAAAACACAAAACTAATTAACAAAAAATGAACAAATTAAGCGAAGAGCAGCAGCGCAGCAGCAAAATCAAAAACAGCGGCCAATGTATTCGCGCACACGCACAGACAGGCAGAAGCCATTATTATTCGCAACTGAAATAGATCATGAGAAGCATGAAAACAGTGGGACCGGGTGTGGCGTGGAGAAGTGGGGCACACCGGTGGCCGCACTAGCGCTACACACCGTCGCGGTGCTCCTATTTCAAAAAACAACGCAAAAAGGGAATCAAGAACGCCGCCGCCAGCAACACGCCGACCGATAGTTGGTAAAAATAGACGCAATTAAGTTTATCACCAACGTAATCATTGTTGGCATCATCAGCATTCTCCATAGACGCACGCACTTGCAGGCCGCACAGCGCCGCGGAGACGCTGCTGGCCGTCGCCCGAGTACTGGCCGGACTGGCCGACGTGTGCTGGTGCTCGAGCCGCAGTTAGCCAACCGACTGAGGGCCGTTGGGTGCACCGAAAAATGCGCAACAGGGAATTGCCACAAGAGCTCGAAACTGTAGCTGAAGTCAAGTGCGGCTCCCCCTGCGGCCGGCTGTCCGCGCGACTGCCCGACAGCTGGAATGGCGCATGCAACGGAATTGTTGAAATGCTTTGTGTGGCTGCTTAATTGTTGTTGTGCTTTCATTGCAACTTTGCATGTATGGGGCATTGCTGCCGCATATTACGACGCCGCTGCCTGCCGCGGATTGGTGTGGGCTGCCAATGAGTTGGCGACAATGGCAACAAAATAAAAACGGCTGCAGCGGCGCCAGCAGCAGCTCAACGTGACTCAACGTCGTGGCATGAAAAGGCTCAAAAATATTTCACAAATCTTTGTATACGCCAACCAATTGCTTGCGAGTTTCTTACCTTCTTTTGTTGTTTATCGGCCTAGTTGTTTGTCGCCGTTTGCTGCTGCCTGCTTCCACACAGCTACTGGACGCTCTTCCACCCGAAATTGTAGGTACTGCTTTCTCACTAGCTGGCCGCTCACTCTTTGCACGCTCACGAAATGTTGCAAATTCAGTGGAAAATCATTTAAATTGCTTGAATTTAATAGTTAAAGACAAATTATTTAATTAAAAGTAAAACCTTTAGAATCACTTCTGATTCGCTACTTGTTCTTTTGTCAATTTTGTCGCTTGTTCGCTGCTTTATTGCCACTTCTGCTTTACCCGTATGCGTGTACACAAACACACGCACCAACACACACACCCTTTTCGCGACTGTCAATCGGCGTAGTGCTGCCACTATGGTGGCTCTGAGCGCCATCTACATGTGAGTGTTGCACAAGAGTTGGAAATATTCGAAGGGTTTCGTAACTTAACCCGAATGTAGTGGAATACTTTTTTTTCATAAATTTTGTGATAATATTTTTGAGGCATATGCAGTGTGAATTATGTGAAATCACGTGAGAAGAAAATGTAGATTCATGAATGTGGGAAACATGTGGGATCAATTTAAGCTAATTTTGGTAATGAAACTGTTTCACCAATTGTTTTCTTACTGTGTTATTGGTGACACATTCGCCTGAATTACATTGGATACATTTAATGTGTCATATTAAAAAAAGAAAGACATTTGATAAACCTGATCAACATAAGTTTACAGCAGTTATAAAAATAAGAGTCTTAAATTTGTGAAATATTTTAGATTGTATCATTTAAGGGGGTCCTCTAGTTTTACATTTTGAAAAATTTGATTTTTTTTATTTCATATTTTTATAGTATAACTATCATGGAAAAAGTATACGAACGGACTTTGTCGAATTCGTAAACGTCTCTGAGATACAGAATTCATATAGAATTAATCTTGAGCCAAACTTCATGTCCGCAAGGGTTTCAAGTGTTATTCAATTTGTAAAAAATTTGAATATATTTACATATACTGAATCGGGCGAAACCGAGTTAAAAGATGTCTGGCTTCAAAAAGCTTTAAGTAACATCAGCGCTAAATAAAATTAAAAATCTAACCAAACAAAATCAAAACTGCCCCTTCCATGTTGGTGGACTTAAGCGCGCTGCATGAAGTGTCTACCAGATTACATGAAGATTTCATTTTGAATCTCCAACGCGATTGCCACTTGCCCGAGCGAACCCCCAGAGCCGCCGCTACCCAACATATGTCCACACTTTAGCTAAATTGTGATTGATGAACACACATCGACACCGACAGCGCCACACACTGCTTCAGCTTCAACTTCAGCTCCAGTTCTAGCTGGACATCCCAGTCAGCCAGCGTACGCGCGCCCGTCAGTGGATTAGGGCAGCGCGCTGAAGGGTGAATGATTTCATTATTGGCGTTGTGATTTGGACAAATTACTTGGGGTCATGTTGAGCACGCCAGCGCACGGACGGACGGATGGAGTGGGGCGAGCGGATTGTGCAAATAACGATTAAATTGTTACGTTGTTGTCGCATTGCTGCAAACATTTTGCATTGAAAGCCCTGAAGGAAACTTTCAAATATATGAAATGGCACTTACGGCATTTTTCTCTTCCATTTTTGGCGCTGACTTTCTTCTGTCCTAAAGTCAGGTGACAGCTTCACATTTTGTTCGGAGAGGCGGGGAGTTTGTTCTGTTGCATGTTGCGACGCTTCTAAACCACAAAACTAATTAAAACGGCCGCACGTATAAGCACTTTCAGCTCGTTTCCATTCTGCTGCTATTTTGCATTTAATTTTTTGCATTTATCTTGACATTCAGATTTTTTATGGATTCAGCGCTCAAAATCAGCAGAATGGCAAATGTGTGCAGAAACCAGTGTTTGGGTTCGGTCTTTGTGGTTTCGGTTCTCATTTAAAAGTTGGTGCGCTTTAATTGCATTTCACTTGTTTAGCAGGGGGGGCGGGCACACGGGCCCAGGCACTGCTTTTTATAAACACTGTGTCGCCGAGTTTGTTGGGCTTAGCTGCAAACTGGCTCTGACTCGAAAAAGGAAAGAAAAAGCAGTAATAATAATGTGCAACTTGTCGCGCAGCGCACTGTGTGTGTCCGTGCAGTCGCCGGAGTGGGATGCTGGGCTGTGGGGAGCTGCGAGTGTGGGCGAAGAGAACATAAGCTTGTAGCCTGATTGATTTAATTACCGCATTGACGTAATGCCATGTCGCTCATTTAATGACGGGAACACGCCACCCGTTCGGCAAATTTTTTCTCATAGCATTTTCATTATCCTTGCCAGCGGATAATTTATGTATGTAGCAGCATCGAGGGCAAAGTCACTTCGTAACAAGATTAATTTACACCAGTGACACTTGATGTGTGCCAGGCGGCGCCAGATCATGGTTGCGACAGCGAGAAGCAGTGAGCGGGGAGGGACAACTGGATTTAGTGTTTATTTTTAGTTAATAGATTTGTTGATTTTTTCACTGGAATTTACTTAAATTTTCATCAGCTATCAGCATACAATTTTTATGAGTATGGGTGAAAAATGTTTATAGAGTGGAAGCCCTATCCATCCTTTCCAGGAAAGACGAGAATCAATACTGTAAAAATCAACCAGGCCTTGAACATTCCAAGATGATTATTGAATCTCATAACAAGAAAAGATTCAGGGAATGTATGAGTCTCTTAAAGAATAATCTAAGGATTATCACAGGTATATTGACAGGGCATTGTAGATTGAAGAGTAGAGTTTCTAACGAATATGACAAAAATTGGAACTCACACCATGTCTGTGCATAATTTTACACTTCTCATTATTATTATTGCCGGGCGACGATTGCACTGCGACCTAAAAGATCTATTGTGCCCCTTCTTGGCCTTCACAGTTCGTCCGTGAGTCCAGTATCCAAAAGGAATCTTGGTATATTTCCTAAGCCTTTGAAAACCCAGTCCGTTCCTAATATAATAACGTCACCCAGGTGGTTTTTCCGTTTGTGTTGAGTTCGTTCACCCTGATACCTAGTTTGGTTAGATGATAGTTCAATCTACAATGCCCTGTCAATATACCTGTGATAATCCTTAGATTATTCTTTAAGAGACTCATACATTCCTCGAATCTTTTCTTGTCATAAGATTCAATAACCATCTAGGAATGTTCAAGGCCTGGTTGATTTTCCCAGTATTGATTCTTGTATTTCCTGGAAAGGATGGATAGTGTTCTTTTGCCTAGACCGCAGAAGTGTTCTGGGCAGACGAAAGGGGTAGACGCCTCCCTTCTTGCAAGTTTGTCGGCCTGCTCATTCAATACCGGCGTGACCCGGAACCCAGAGAACCCATACCTGATTGTAATGGTCAAGTTCGTTCAGCTTATCAAGCCATTCCGACACCAGTTTCGAGGATACCTGGTAGGATCTTAATGCCTTGATTGCCGCTTGGCTCTCTGACAGCATCGCGATCTTCCGGTTCCGGTATTTCCTCACCAGATTGAAGTGAGCACACCTTTCAATGGCGTATATTTCCGCCTGGAAAATGATGGTCTGCTTTTCTGAAGGTTCCGAGTATCTAATCCCCGCTCCACATACCCCGATTCCGGTACTTTCCTCCGTTAGAGAGCCATTTGTGTTCTCATGCTGACTACTTAAATTGTTTATATAAACTTGGCAGAAGTGCTTTCTCAAAAAGAAAAATAATAATTAACAAATAGTTATATAGGGTCTTCCAACAAGAGGTGTTATTTTGAATCACCCGGTATTTCGGTAGCTGTCACTTTTGAAGCTTTTCTTCTTTGACATTTGACAAGAAAAAACTACGCCATCACTAAAAATGGAACGATACACGCTTCAACAACGCATTGAAATTATTAAAATTGAATGAATTGCGCTATCGAGAGATGATTAATGATTTTTTATGGTTGGAATTGGATGGTATTGATCTGGACAACGTTTACTTTCAACAAGACGGCGCTACGTGCCACACAAGCAACGAAACCATTGGTCTTTTACGGGAAAACTTTCCGAACCGTGTTATCTCTGGAAGAGGTGATCACAATTGGCCACCGAGATCTTGTGATTTAACACCTTGCGACTTCTTCCTTTGGGGCCACGTGAAAGATAAGGTGTGCGCCAACAGCCCAGCGTCGATTCAAGACCTCAACGATAGAATTCGTGAGGCTATCGAGGACATAGGGCAGCCACTTTGCGATTTGGTTACGGAAAATTTCATGAAAAGGATATGGTCCTGTAAGCGTGGTCGTGGTGGCCATTTGGCTGATGTTGTTTCTCATTATTAACGGCATACCTTCCTCTTTATTATGAAATAAACATCCGATCATTTATCTCAAAAAATGACATTTTTCTTTGAATACCAAAATAACACCTCTTGTTGGAAAACCCTATAGTTATATGTTGTCGAAAGACCATTGCGGTAATTTTTACGGTCTTTCATTTTAAATATCTGTATTTTTAGCATTTCTATCAACTGTTCCTTTGGTGACATTTTTTTCTTTTATTTATTTAATTTATTATTTTTTTTATTTCATTGGGGAACAATTTTATATTTCTTAAATTTATTTTGTGAAAATTTGGCCAAGACCCAGGTGTACTTTTCGAGATATCAGCGGATTTGATATGTAGTCTTTGTAGGTATGGAAAACTTGCAGTCTTTTAAGGGTTAATCAGGCTGCACGTTGGAATCATAACAGGACACCGTGTCTTAGAGTCTAATGAAGAAACAGATACAGATGCAGACCTATAGGAACGCCCCAGATGATTTTTAAGGTCTAGATTTCTGTCTGGTTTGGATGACACAGCGACAGTTGAACTATCGAATCTGCTAAGCTTCACCAATAAGTCGAAGTGGTTGGACTGAATCTGGGTTTAAAGAGTCTAATGAAGAAAAGTCTAAAAAGTCTAATGAAGAAACAGATACAGATCCAGATCTATAGGAACGCCCCGGATGATTTTTAAGATCTAGATTCCTGCCTGGTTTGGATGACGCAGCGACAGTTGAACTATCGAATCTGAGCTAAGCTTCACCAATAAGTCGAAGTGGTTGGACTGAATCTGTGTTTAAAGATAGTTGGATATTCCTCCACATACATACATAAAAGACTCACAATGGTATATTTTAGATCACCAAGTGGAAATGCGGTTCTTACTGCACACATCCTTCGCAACCTAAATTAACCTAAACAATTTGGTGACTGTCATCAAATTCATTGAATTATTTAAGGTTATTTCTTTAATAGCATTGCAGGCTCTTTAGACTTTTTGCTTTTTTTTAAGCATTTCATAGGAAAAGCTTTTCAAATTTAAATCGTTCGCACACAATAAATCTCAATTACGTACAAGGGATTCGGTTCGCAGTCCTCCTTCGAGTACACACACACACATACACACACGCGCGCATCTGCACTCCCACCATGTGCACTGCTCACATACAAATTTACTGTGCGAAATTAAGCCATTGAGAACATGTGCTTGGCATGCCCCCCTGCTGTCAGACCCGGCGACTTCAAGTCGAACGGACGCAATTGCCGTCCAGCACCGAGTTCGCATAATGATGCACAAAGCTTAAAGGCGCCGCAAATGAGTAAATAACTTGTGGGAAATAAAGTCGGCGTTGCAAATAGGCTGGACCCATGACTATTGGCCAATTCGTATCGAACTGACAGATTCAAATGAAGCCTTGGACATTAAATAAAACAACGGCAACTGGCAACTGCAGTGCGGCGGCCTTGATTTAATTTGCTGCCTTGCTGCCGCTGATTGCGGTGCAAGGATAATCAAATTCAAAACAATATGCACACAAATATGCACGAATTTCCCTGTGGCTGGGTCTGTGACTGCGGCACGACGATTGTGGCATCAACATTTTAATAAGCTTCCATTGAGCGCACACAACTGCGCGGTTAATTTTCGGGGTTGATTTCGGGCTGGCCGCATCCATGTGTGTGTGTGTGTGCGTGGCGCTGACGTTCAAATTGTCAGCAGTGCGAGTGTGCAATTTGCAATTTGTTGCCTGGCCGAAAAAAGTGCACTCCACGCCCCCCCTCCATCTCTCAGTCGGTTGTCGCAAATGCTGAACATATTTTATTTGATATTGTTTGCTCGGCTGCGCGTTTTTTGTTTTTGCGTTCGTGTGTGTTGCGTCGAGGTGGCCAAAATTACAATTGCCATTGTTCGCTGCACAGATTGCCGAGCCCGCAGCGCCTGTTGCATGCCGCACAGCCGCACAGCCGCACAGTCGCTCAGTCGGTTCATAAGCAAATTATGGCAAACCGAACTTTTTTCGGCTGCAAACTTCTTTTGCATACCAATGAGTCGCAGTCAATGTGCAATAAGCGCGCAGCCTGGCGCATTGAACTATTTGACTGTTGCGCGAGTCGGGTCAGCGGTGTGGTGGCAGTGACGTTCAAGGCGAGTTTACACTTTTATTTATTCATTATTAAATCGTATTGTACAATTGCAATAAATTTCGCTTAAATAAATGAGATTTTAATGCCACAAACATTTGAGCATTCAAAGCGCTTTAAAAAAGAGTTTTGGAATAGAGATTTCGTATGTATGAGAATGTGAGACTGAACAGGAAAGCCAGTTTGAAGCTTAGAAGCTTAGAATATACAACTAAACTCAAACGATTCAAATGACTAAAAGACCTTAATTTTTCGGTTGTGAGACGTTTAGGAGTTTACTTCTGACTGAAGCCTTTACCATTAATGGACCAATATTTTTATACTCTAGCAGTGAGGTTTCAAATGTTATTGGGATACAATTTTTTTTATAAAATTTCCCCTGAAATAAAATCATATGCACGCCACTGTGGTAGATATTATGTCATTCAGAAAGAAACCAGATAGGAACCGTTGTCAGAATCTAATTGGCTCTTACTGGGTCTGTTCTCCAATTATTTATGCAAAAATAAGGAGGAACTTGAAAGCATAGAACACCTTTTGTGTACCTGCACTGCGTTTGCTGTTAACCCTTTCGCTATAGATTTTTGCTGGGAAAGTTTTAACTTTTAGGCTTCTATGCGGTTTTATTAGCAACATTCCATACGAAATTTTTAAATTTTTATACTCGCACCCTGTATTTTAGTGGTTTTATTAGCAACATTCCATACGCAATTTTTTATTTTTTATTTATTATACTCGGACCCTATATTTAAGACTGCTTTTGAGAGCAACCACATCGTTGTGGCTGTAATAATTGCTTAAAAATAAAAATTAGTAGGTACGCATAAAAAAATTTGAATATTTCTTCATTTACTTCAGCCAAAATTAAAAAAAAGTATCTACAGTCTTTTCACTAAAAACGATCATCTGTTGTACCCTGTGTAACGATGACACATGACGGTGAATACATCAGCTGATTTTGTTTAACCGTTGTGAAGTTGGAGAATTCCATTTTATACAAATTTTGCGAAAGTTTTTAGTTATTTGAGCTGTTTTTGCAATGAGTGCCATTTACAAAAGACGGTTTGAAGCGTACTTCTTGACAAAGTATCCGCAGGGGACAAAATGGACCGAAGAGCAGGCCGCCAAGTAACTTTTGCTACGAGAGTTGACTGGAAATGTTGACGACGAGCTAGGCAGAGGTCCAAAACGGAAGACTTCGCCGCGGAACGATAAGGCAGTGACCAATGTTTTTTGAAATATCCTTCAATTACCTTAAGAGGAGCGCAAAAAAAACTTACCGATCGTGGAATAGATATACCACTGAATAGATAAGGGAAAGACTTAAAGAAAAAAGCATCGTGTACAATAGTGTACGGAACAAACCTATATTATCACAAAAAAGGAAAATATGAATCGTGACTGGACTAAAATAATTTTCGCCGATGAATCTTCTTTTTGGTTAAACAAGGGAATGAAACGTTTTTGGTCAGAAAAAGTTGTTAAAACTGTGCAAAGAACGATTAAGCACCCAACAAAGTTCCATGTTTATGGCTGTTTTTCAGCAAAGGGTCTTGGAGTTTTGACATGCTTTACTGAAAACTTAAACGCACCAAAAATGTTAAAACTTGACCAAAACGGCTTATTACCATCTGCATGAAAGCTGTATGGGAAAAATAATCTTGCCTGGATATTGCAGGAGGACAACTATCCAAAGCATCGAAGTCGCCTATGTACTGAGTGGAAAGAAGAAAACGATATCGAAACGATGGATTGGCCATCCCAGTCCCCCGATGCAAACCCAATCCAAAATTGGGAAAACAAATGTGACAAAAGCAAAACAGTTAAAAGCTGGACAAGTTTTTCATTGACGTATGCACAGAACTTAGCAGCAAGTTGTAAGCGAAGATGTCAGGCTATTTGAGATATGTATTCTTGCAACCATAGAGGATGCAGACGTCCACAAATATCATGTATCCATATTTTCATTTATTAGGAATATTAATAACATTAGGTGCAGTAAGAACTAAGTCTTTTAATTACACTTCAATCTGAATTAAATTTCTCCAATTAAACTTAAAACTATCAATAACAAAATTAAAATAAATAATAAACTTAGAACTATCAATTCAAAATTAAATATAATAATAACAAAGAAGCTTAATGCATATAACATAGTATTATAGATAATAGAAAATATAATCTAGAATATAATATTTATATATAGTAATGAAGGAGGAAAAGTAGAGGTTAAATGGGAATAAAGAAGAAGGTGCGCCTTGCAAACATCATACATAGCATACTTAAGCACTCTGCAATCAGAGTGCTCTAAAATACTCATAAAGTTTAGTCCTATAGTTGCCTCTGTTTAGCCCAGCCCTTGTAATTTCAGGAACTGAGTTCCAGACTCTGACGGCGTTGACGAAAAAAAGTCGAGATGTTGCTAAAAAATTGTACACCGGGACAATTAAATTGTGATGTCTCCGGGACTTAGAAGCTACGAGCTTTTTGTATAAATAAAGAGGAGTCTTCCATTCTAATAGTCTGTAGACAAAGATACAATTTTTGGCGAATAGATAATTTTCTATACTACACCCAAGTACTTTATTCTGCCAGGGAGAAATATGCTCATATCTTTTAAGCCCGTATACATATCGTGTAGCATTATTAAAGGCTACATTAATTTTATGTAGTGATTTAGAGTCAAGTTTACTGTACACCACTTCAGAGTAGGCAATAAGGGGCACAATTAGTTGTATAACTAACTTGCGCCTGGTTTCCAAGGGTGTGGATGGAGCTGAGATTCTCAATTTACGCAGCGTAGCATATACCTTCCTCACGACCCCATTAATATGGTCACAGCAACTTAAGTTTGGATACCAAATAACGGAAAGGGTTAAACGGAAGGGCTATCTGTATGGTTATAGTTACTTTTGCCCTGCCAGGCCTAATTATGGTGTACAGCCTTCTTGGCTGTAACTCTAACTGGCTCGCGTAGAGCGAGAACTGAGCCTACTCTCTTCTCAACTAACACCAGAACGGGCCTTCCAGATCAAAGTGCATAACCCTTCGGGGATAATCACATAACCTATCCACCTATTTATATATATCACTGAGCAGGAGTTTTATTTGTGCACTTCAGAGAGTATTGAACTTAGAGGCTGGGACGCTGTAACTGCCAGACAGCACCTATGATGCTTTGTTGCCTCCTTACTTCTCTCGGACGCAACATAACTTCATAGAAAATCAAGGCCACTGCCTACTATAAACTGCACACCACTCTCTGAGAAGTGAAATTTGCTCCTAACACGCCTAATCGAACAACCAGAACCATACATTTTCACATGTAGACATTTCAATAAATAAATTTGCATATGATATGCCCGCACGTACCACACAAATTAAGGGATCCCAACTCAAGTGCGGCCACACTTTTCCATGTCGCAGCGTAGTGTTCGGTCGGCACATTTGAATAATCCACGCGAACAAATCGAATTTCAGGCATCAAACATTCTACTGCTGGCGTGAGTGCTCTTCAATCAGTGTTTGAACGACCCACTATATGAACACACTCAACTATGTGCGTATGTGTGTGTGTGTGCGAGTCATATATTGGCATCAGAGCAAAGTAGCGAATTGTTCCGTCATCGATGTGCTTCATTACATTAATGATACTTGACAAACAAGCCTACCGACTGCCACATCAAACAATCAGCGCCGATGATTTCCAATTGCCCACTTTTCGTTCACAACCAGTTGACTGCTCGATCGGCCGAAAATGTGCCGTCATGTCCTCGCGCCTGTTGACGGCCAAGTGGGGTCGACGCAGCACAATTGCTGGCGCTTCGAACTCAATTCGCAAATTGACTACAAATAATTGAGCAATTGATGGCGTGGCGCACAAAGACGCCGAAAAGTTTGTCTTCTTACCACTTGGCCCCCGCACTTGTTCGCTGGTGCGTCGATGTGTCTCCGAGTGGCCAACGCAACGCCTTTCAATTTTACCCGCTACGCGTCTATCGGTTGTGCAGGACAATAGGCGGACAACGGGACCGCACTGGTGCTGCTGGAGTGGTCCCGCCGACGACCTTTACGGCTGCTCGTAAACCATAATCTGTGCTGGCACAGTCGCCTGCAGCCTGCGGTCCGCTGGCTGTGCTGCCAGCCATTCCAAGCGAATACAGAATGAATGGCTGTGCTGTCCGGCGCACTGCTTGAGTGCACAAAAGTGCGGACAACACTTCACAGCGCGAAAGGATATCGAAGCGGAAGCAAGGGTCATCCATTTAAACGTTGTCTACAAGTTGGCAACTTTGGCCGGCCAACGACGACGACAAGGCGCGCACCTCGCACGGCAACTTGTTCCAAGTTGGGGAGTTTGAGTTGAATTGAGTTGAGTTGCGTTGCGCGAGTTCAAAGTTGAAGTGGGCTAAGTTGGCCCGCACACCTTTCGCGCCCGCACAGCGCATCTGCCAAACGCTTAATAATTCTTTGTAGCCTTTTGCGTTCCCCTTTGGCCGTTTTGTGTGGATTTGTTTCTTTTGGCAGTGGCGCCGCAGTGGCGGGAAAATTTGTTTTAATCGATTCAAGTCGTCGTCATCGAAGTCGTCGTCGTCGTCGTCGTCGTCGCCGTCGTTGGGCAGCATCATCAACCTTGCTGGAGGCGCGTGAGGTAGCTCGCTCGTTGCCATAGTGGCGCATCGATGGCTGCTCAATAGCGGCGAGCACCGGCGCGCCGTGTGCGTTCTGTGGCGTTGCGTGTGCCAGGAAGTTTGGCCGTCGCTTTGATTTCTCACATGCGAAAAGTTTTCGTGTGTGCGCTATCAGCGATTGAGGCGCGGTTGCTGAGCGTCTCGGCCAAGAAGACATTGCTCGTTCGGGTGGTTTGGTTGGTAACGTTTGCTTTTCGATAAGGCTAATGATATTTGCTGCCATAAATCAGAGGCGTTATAACAAATATTTGGCTGGCTGCTGCTGTTCACTAGTTATTCAATGTGGATGTTAATTTGACTAACAAACAGTTGGTTAAAGTTGACACATGCAGGCAAATTATGAAAGATTCCCTCTCCGACACATGTAGATACTACTTCCTTCCTAAAAGCTCTAATTTTAGTTGAACTTTATACTTGAAAGATAAATTGTTATTATTAGGTTTTGCAGGGGATAACAAATAGGTCTCAATTGTAATGCTATGTGAATAAGTAGATCCAATTTTATGTGTACATGACCCACTTCAGTAATCATGTTTTATGGTTCATTTATTAAATTTATTAACAAAATTTATTACATAGATAGTAATATTAACCATTTCTTGAGAATTGACTTAAGAAATATGTATATTGGAAAAGGGATTACTTGGGTAGAAGTTGCGAACGTATTTAATATACAAAATTGAAAAATTTAAGCACATTGTAAGCTTCATTAGTGAAGCATTTCAATATAGAAACATAAACATAGAAGTATGAATACAGATATATGAACGTACTTGCAAGGCCCATGACTTTGTACGCAAATTTAAGTTTTTAATTTTTCTTTATGAAAAAAACGTATCTAATTATTTGCAAGTTGAAGTACTTTTACCATATTTTAACTCAAAAAGTCCATAAAATCTTGTTTCTCCATACAAACTTTTTACCCATCGTTCACCCCGTCAGATTTCGATATTCAAAAAAGTCATAAACACGTATTGAATTATTTCGCATGTTAAGTGCTTTCTTGTATCTCTATAACAACTTTTAACCTGTCGTTAAATCCGCTAGATTTTGATTTTCGAAAAAATTAAAAAAACAAGTATCGAATTTTTTCATATTTGAAGTAGTTTCACCAAGTTTCAAGTCAAAAAGCATAAAAAATGATATTTCTTCATACAAAAATTTAACCCTTGGTTCATCCCTTTAAGTTTTAATTTTTATAGCAATGAGAAACACGCGTCAAATTATATTTGATTTCAAGTGTTTTCACCAACTTTGAGGTCAATAGGGGCATCGGCTCATGGTTTTTTCGTAGTTAAATTTTAAATATTGATTTTGATTTCTGTTAAATTTTGATTTTCGAAAAAATAAAAAAATACGTATCGAATTATTTTTTATTTGAAGTGTTTTCACCAAATTTGAAATCAATACGAAAATTAAATCGCCTTTTTTTCATACAACACCTTAATCCCATATTTTGCCCTTTTAGATCCCGAATTTTAAAAAACCCTCTCTCAGTGGAGGTTCATTTTTCAAGATTTGTAGTTTCAGCGGTTTCGGCGGTTTTAATTATATGTTTAGAGATTGAAATCTTTTAAAATTCTTGATTTTATCTTTTTTAATTTACATAAAATTACACACGGAATGAGATCTTTCAAAATCCTTGATGCCATTTTAGGGAAAACATTTTATTCAAATACTAGGAATTCTACTCACGCTTCAAGTAAGTAAAAGGATAAAAAAGAAAACAATAGCTAAGTATAAACTAAACCTCGATTTCATATGATTCAAAGGATTGTTTTTTATGATAATGAAAATATTCGAAAGATTACTTGGCCATGACCTAAGGATGGTCAATGGAAACAGAGTTGTGGCATAGAAATTGTAAGCAGAACGTATTTACATTAACCCTTTCAGTCACAATGTCCAATATATTGGACTACAGTCCATACAACTCATACAGAACGGGTTTATTTCCGTCGGAAAGGGTTAAGTATGGACTGGACTCGATAACAGAGTTTTGCGGCCTGTTGGCAACTGAGAATTTGTTTCTTTTTCTTCTTCTTTTTTTCTGTTTTTTTGTTTTGTTTCTTTTTCTTTTTATTTTATTTACTTTTTTCTATGTCGCTAAGATATCGAAACATACATCGATTTCCGTACAAAGTCTTTTGCAATAGGTAAATATTTGAATTATAATCTGATATTTCTATTTATAGCGTAATGTTAATGTATGAAAGTAGCTACAACAATAGCAACGCCAAGTCTCCAGTCTCTTAAAACTGGCTTCTCCGAATTCCATACATTCTGAATTTTTGCACCCTACCCTGAAGTGTTTGAGTATATTTGCCTCAATATTGGGTTTTAAATGTACGGAAGAAGATGCTTACTATGCGGAGAAGCATATATATTTTTGATCAGAAGTGCCGATTAAGTATTTTCTGTCCATGCAACTAATGCACTAAAGCTTTCGGAGAAGTTTTAAGTTTTAAATTAAATTAAATATAAACATAAAGAGAGCAAAAATTTATGTTAATTAATAGATTTTTTAAGTGCAATATTTAAGTTGTGGCATAAAAAATTTGTAATTTAAAATAAGTTCAAGAAAAAAGTATGGCACGTCCTCCCTTAGCTTTAGGTTTTCTTTTGAATGAAATTTAGTTTTTTTTTCTTTAATTTGTATATACGTAGGCAGTCCGATAAGTACTTAGCCCCACCGCCCGATGGTGCCACTATCGTAAGAGAAATTTACTATCGTGTAGTACATCCTCGTAGACGGCTACTGTCAAAATTTCAGCCATATTGGATTTGTAGTTTTGTTTTGACCGCGTGTGGAAACGAACGTGTCCGCGGATTTTAGAAATTGGTCGCATTAGGCTACGAACAGCTGCCCCATCCACCCACCCCATCCATTCTTTTTGTTTCCAAACTTGAGAAAGTCACTCGCCGGGCAGAAATTCGAGTCGAATGAGGAGGTTATCGCCGCCACGGAGGCTTTCAGAAAACGTATTTTTCAGACGGGTTAAAGAAGTTGGAGCATCGCTGGGTCAAGTGTATCGAGTTGAAAGGAGACTACGTTGAGAAATAAATCGCCACTTTTCCAAAATTTTCGTTTTTCTTTTGTAGGCTAAGTACTTATCGGACTACCCACGTAAGTATATACAGTAAGTAAAGTAGATCACATGGGAGTAGACGAGTGTTTCACCTGCCCCAGCTAGGAATCGATCCTGGGACCTCTGGTGTGAAAATACAGCGCGCTATCCGCTGGACTATCGAGGCCGGCCATATAAAAGTTGGAACAGAAAAAGTTTGTAATTTAAATTAAGTTCAAGAAAAGACTGTGAGAAGACTGTAAATACGCCCTTCCTAAGCTATGGTGGTCCTTTTTCTTTGGCATGAAATGTAGTTTTTCTTTTTAATTTATATAGGCAGTAAGTACGTATATAACACATATTTTGTATATAATTCGTTTGTTATAAACAAATCGAGAGACACAGAGATCGATGTGCGCACACACAAATAAATTAACATAATTCGGTCAAGACCGACCGAAGCATTCTTAGTTGTTTTTCAACAGCGCAACAACACACCGGCACTTCACCTTTTCTGTCTACATTCTTCACCTCACTTCCCCACAGCACTTTGCTTCGCTCATCGCTACAGTGGAGTTTGCCACTTTCCTCCTAATTGCGTGCATGAAAAGAATTTTTGTACACAACCTTGAGCCACAGCAGCGCCAGCACAAGCGAGAACCAAACATTTGGCACATCGCTAACGCCCCCCGGCCCAGGTGCCGTCGCCGCGCTCCACCTGCGCGCAGTGGCGCGTACCAAGTCTTGCCCACTCATCGTTGGCGGACGTGCTGGCGAGTGGAAGCGGCTTTCGGCTTTCCGTGTGGAACAAATCGTGTCTAATAGACTGATTAATACACGAGATTTTTTGCTGTGATTTTTTTCGCGTTGCCTTTTGTGTGCCGCGTGTAACACGATTCGTGTGGATTACACATTCTTAAATTGATTGATTGTTGAAATGATGAATAGCGCTTTTTTCGACTTCCTTGGCCACGGCGACCACGCCACGTCGCTTTTGAGCGGCTGCCGAGTGACCGAGTGGCATTAGCCAGGTGATTGGGCAGGCGCTGTATAATTAGTTTCGGCGCGGCCAACAATTAATACCGGAGGACTCGAGCAGATTGCGTCGAGTCGCAGTTGCCTGTTGAACTGTTGCAAATCTTAGAAAATCGCCTAAAAGTGCACCGAAAGTTGGCGTGGGGCAGCGCGGCTGGCGCACATGCGATCAATTAGGCGTGTGTGTGTAAACAGCTTGGCGTGTGTGGCCAGAGTGAGCGATTCGGTGGCGAGTTGAATTTGAGCGCAACGAACGCCGAACGCTGTCTAAATGCTCAGGGCCACATTAAGCTGCAGTCGGGTGTAATCCGGCCAAAGCGCTGATTTAATGTGCGCCTTCAAGTGCGGATAACCAGGCAGACGCCAGCAGCATCGTAATTTACATTAGGTGCGGGTGCGAGCGCGGACTTCATGTGGAACGCGCAATTGGCGGGCAGAGGTTGCGACGGCGGCAGTGGCGCTGCGTGAGTGGAAGCGGAAATAGTTGGTTATAAAGAAGAAATATTACCCATTATTGTCTGGTGGAGACTTGCAGGCGACAATATCTCTTAAACTTAATGTGGCAGAGTCACAGCACCGACAGAACCAACTGTGCGCACGTTCACGCACGTTTACCTGTGTGTGTGTAGGTGTGTGTGTGTGGGTGCCATCTCTGTGCACATTGGCGCTGGAGTGGTTGAGAAAAGTGTTACGACTTTCTGAAGTGTTTAACTTAAAATTGACATTCACTCGTAAAGGTTTAGAGAGCGCGAGAGCAGCGGAAGATGATTTGAAATTTATCAGTTTACTCTTTGTACTTAAAACTGCATAAAATGCGGGTTGAAGAATGATGGCGGGTCATATGAGAAGTTTGTATATAATCAGTTTTCAGTAGGTTTAGTCGATTTCTATTGAAGAAGACACTGTTCACGTGAGATTCAGGAATAAATTTTGTAGTAGATTGAAAGGTATTGAAAACTCCGAAATGAAAAGATTACGCGATCATCAAAAGTTTCCAGAAAGGTTATGAAACTCACTAAAAAAATGTACACTAAATGTAGTTAGTAAAGCTGTTAAAATTAATACGGAGAAGACGCTTTTGGAAGCTAAATTTTATTTGTATGTTTTAAAGGATGCATTAGGTAAATTTATAGGTATTGAAATTGCTTCCTTGATTAGAAGGATTGTCCTTCGGATCATTTCAGAAGGTTTGAGTTGGCCGGGATCTTTTTAGTTAAGGGGGTCGTCTACGTAGCGGCCTGATTTTCGAGTCTAACTAATCTATAATTGATATTACATCAGCTATGCTTAGACACGAGCTTTTTGTAAAATTCAAAAATCTCTCGAAATGGTGGACATTTTTGAAAGAAAAAAAAAAACGATATTTTGTCAAAAGCTCGTGTCTAATCATAGCGACATGTTTTCTGAGCAAGTAAAAAAATAAATCGAATCGATGCGTGTAAAACTTTTCTTAAAATCGTGCAAGTAAGTTAGAAAAATACGACTTTCGGGAAAACGCGTTTAACCCTTTCAGTAACAATGTCCAATATATTGGACTACAGCCCATACAATTCATACAGAATGGGGTTATTTTCATGTCGGAACGGGTTAAAGTTCACAGGGAACGCGCGAAAAAACCGAGAGCGAGCGTGCTCAATGCTCTACCGCTCAATAACCGTGAAGAGTTTACCCAAATCCTTTGGAAATAACATTGCTCACGTCTTCCAAATGAAAATTATGTAAAAAAAAACATTTTTTAAAATTTCGTACGTAGACGACCCCCTTTAAACAAATGCAAATTCTACAAAAATCATTCTTCGATATTTTTATATCGGTCTTTCATCTAGTTTGCAATGATGTACTCGACCCTTTTTCGCCGGAGCTTTATTCTTAACCCTTTCTCTATTTTGTTGCCATATGACAAAATGTTACTTTGTGAACAGCGGAACCCTCTATGGCTTAAAAAAAATTTAAAGTTTAAGTTTAAAGTTTAAGGAATAATACAAAATTAATAAAATGAATATTTAAGTTTTAAAAATATAAGTATGCACGTATTTTTAATGTTATATCTTTACATAGTAAAGAAAGAAGAAGCAAAAAAATATTACAGAAATTTTGAATTTGAGTTTTTGCTTCAACTCAGATACAGTTTTTAAATCACTTTAGGTAAAGTAGATGAAGAAGTACTTGATTTTTAATTATGCATAAACAATTTTGTGTTTTAGTAATTATTATAGCCAGAACGATACGGTTGCTGTTTTATGGCAACATTCTAAAAAACAGAGTTCGATAACAAAAATTTTAAAAAGTTTTTATGGAATATTGTTCTGTAACCACACAGAAGACTTATTCGATAAATTTAAAAGTCTTATTTTCTTCTGTAAAAACATGTAGCGAAAGGGTTAAATACCATAATTGTTAGTATAGCGACTCTTATTGAGCATTGAAGGTGGCACAGTGAAAACCAAGAATCCAAGAAGCAAAATCAGCTTGAATTAAAAATCTGCATTTAACCCTTTCGATCTCGAATTTTACCTTGTGTCGAATATTATTTTTTGGTGTATAAATCATGAAACACTTTCCTAAGAAGTGTGCACACGACATTTGAAGTCGCCAAGCCTCTGTGTTCTGAGAGTTCTAGACCTAGTTTACTTTTGAACAATTTAAGGTTAAAATGGGTTAAATATATTTTGCATAAATATTTGAATGACAGAAAAATTATTTAATATTTATGGAAAAATACAAAATTGTCACTTTTTGATTATATTTAACCATTATTAAAGAAACAGGGTTTTAATCAAACGCGCCCAATTCGTAGACTTCAATTAGAACACAAACTTTCCCTGATATCGCTGCAAATTATTGGAAATTATTTTGGTGATAACAGTAACATTTTTGTAATTTGCTTTGAATTCACTTCTAAAAATATTAGTTTGTTGGTGCCTACTTAAATTAAACCCATAAATCAATCGTAGCTTTTGCCATAAGATGACAACTAGGTGAAGTTGCTCTCAGGCAACTTTGGGGTCGAAAGGGTTAATGTAAAAGAAATAACAATAACAATAACAAATAAGAACAGAAGTCGCTACTATAATATAAAACAATACAATGGAATCTTTTCCAGCAAGGACACATGTAAGGACATTATATTGAAATCTCAACAAGTTAATTTTTTTACTATTTGCTTTTTGAATATTTTGATCAACAAATCAGTTGACAAATATTTACCAAATGATTTCACAAAATGTTTGAATAGTTTGCAAAAAAATACCAGATCCTTGTATAATTGTAAAAATGGAGCAAAATATGTGGAAATGTAAGTTTGCACAAGCGAGCCGCCGTCAATGCGCACTAAATGGACAACAACAGTGCATGCAATGCATTGCTGCAACATCGATGGTGGCAATGACAACAATCGATGCTTTATGCATTGCCACACATAAAACTTTATTTGTGTGCATCCCTGACGTGTGAGGAGGAGGAACTGTTGCCGGAGTTTGTGGATGCCAAGCAGCACTCGTAAAATTTTTATTTACAGTAGCCACAAGCGTGGTTAAGCTTAAGTGATCAATGCACATTCCAACGATGATGTCGTTGTTGTTGTTGGTTGCATAGCGATTGTGACGAGCGTGCAATGGGACAGGTTGTTTATGATTATGACAGTTGAGAGGAAATGCAATGCGATGTACTCGAAAGTGCAGTAAAAAGGCTGCACGAAAGAACGGCGCGATATAAAAATTATGTGAAAATTTAATAAAAACACGCGCTCAGTGCAAAGTTATTGATAAACAATTCTCGTGCGGCAAGTTTTATGCGCACTTGCGGCAAAATGTGCTTGGAGTATCGCTGCGTTCGGCTTCAAGCATTTCGCCAGTTGCAATATTGAAGTGCGTACAGTATCTAATTTGGCATAAGTTGTTGCATATGGAAGCGTAAGCGCGCGACAGCTGCTTTGTTTACGGCCACTGCTGTGCACAATGCGCGCCAAATGTTCCAAAAACTATTGCAACAAAATCAACTAATTTGCCTGTGTGTGTGTGTGAGTTTATGCCAATAAGGCAAATAAGAACTGTGCTGGAATTCATAAAATCACACAAAGCCAAACACTTGAGCGCATTTGCATGGCGCAATATGCGGTCGCCAGCGACTCAATGTCTGAGTTATGGCTCATTATGTGCACGTATACCCACAATTCGTCTTCATCTTCCTATGCACAGCCGCAGTTACGGCCAGCGGCAGCCGGAGAGGCAGCGGCAATGTGCGCACACAAAGTATGCACTGCCACTGCGTCACTTTGTGCAGCATATCGTGTGCGCCAAGTGGCAAATTTCGCCCTTTTCCGCCACACAAACCACAAACACACACATACACACACACAAACAAACAATCACGAGAAAATGTCACTCCGACTTGAGCATAGTTGAAGGACTTCAATTTCACGATTTCACATTTTGTTGCTGCTACTGTTGCTACTCGTACTGGTACTGTTGTTGTTCCTGTTGCTGTTGTTGCTGTTGTAGTTGTTGTTTTTGTGCTCATACTGCCGCAATGAATTCAAGTTGCGCTGCGATCCGATGAGATTTATTTTTATCGCCTTCAATTCAATTCATTTGGGCACACATTGCCGCCAGGCGCACTGCCAGCGGTGAAGGGCGAAGAAGAGTCGCTGCTGCTAAATGTGCCGATTTGTTTGTAGCTGGTGTGGCGCACGTTTCGCGAGCACTATGCGCGTTTTTTTTAACCACACCACGGCGCCTTTTTAGCTCTTTGCATAGATTGGACCAAATGCCAAGTGTGGCATGGTTAGAGATATATAGAAATCGGAACAGGGTGACTACAAATGCGAGTGTAAAATTTCAGTGATACTTTTCTTTGATCACTTGAAAGTTTTTTCTTCAAGTTAAATGTGTGAGATGTCCGCACGCAGTGACACAATTATCACCCAAATGGCGCATATTTATGTACAACAAAATCCATTTTGGCAGATTTGAATATATCATTAACAAATTCCACACCCTACGAGAAAGTGTTGCCAATGGTTTAGTTAAAAAAAACCATTTGAATGTTGAGTCCAATGATCCCAAAAAATGATGGCAGATGTCAAAAAATCTCAAGTCTGAAGATATTTCCCAAAAGATTTATTATTTTAATTTTTCAATAATAAAATTGATTCCACATTACACTGTGCGACAGTACTTTTGACCCACCCAAAAGGAGATCCAAAACATATATTTGTTTCAAAAGGATTCGCTAAAAAACTTCAAAAATATCGAAGGATACATATTTGAATAGATCTTACTGACATATTTTGGCGCTGAAACTTTAAAGTTTGAAATATAATCGAAAGGCAACAATGTTTTTTTTATTTCACACTCATATCTTCACAATTGCACATCCATAAATACTGAAATAAATTCTTTAAAATAAAATAAAATTAATTTTTTTAATTTTGAAATCCTTTTAAAAGAACATAGAATCAGGAAATGAAAAACTCAGTATGCCAGGTTTCTATGAATGACCTAGTTTCACGCCCATAAGAAGTTGTAGGTGGATTTCGACAAAAGTTCTTTTTTTGTTGCACATTGTTATAAGGTGATTTCTGGATTTGAACAGAAATTTGAACCAAGTTTTCGGTAGTCGATTGGAAAAGTTATTCGATTGATTGCACCTACAACGAAAAGTTGACGATTGCAGCAATGTAAATTTCGACCCCAAAGTTGCCTGAGAGCAACTTCACTTATTTGTCTTCGTATAGCAAAAGCTATGACTGATTTATGGGTTTAATTTAAGAAGGCACCAACAAATTGATATTGTTTGAAGTGAATTCAAAGCAAATTACAAAAATTTTACTGTTATCCCCAAAACAATTTCCAATAATTTGCAGCGATATCAGGGAAGGTTTGTGCTCTAATTGAAGTCTACGAATTGGGCGCTTTTGATCAAAATCATGTTTCAATAAAATCATAAAGTGATAATTTTTTATTTTTCTATAAATATCAAATAATTTTTGTGTAACTAAAAAATATTGATATCAAATTTAGTTAACCCGTTTTAAGCTAAAGCTGTTTAAAAGTAAACTAGCTCTAGAACTCGAAAGAGGCGTGGCGACTTTAAATGTCGTGTACACACTTCTTAGACAAATGTTTCATGATATAAATACCAAAAAGTAATATCGAGACACAGGGTAAAATTCGGAGTCAAAAGGGTTAAGACTTGAAATGCCTCGTGTGTGCTCGCACACTGAATGCAAAAGAGTCACAACTTAAAAATATCAAATTTTCACAGAACAGATAAGAAACTGTTGATCCTCCAGAACCAACGCAGTTGACATTAAAAAAGACATACAGCATTTTTAAGTTAAAGAATTGAATGAAAAGAATGAACTTTTTGATGTGTAATGATTAATATTGATTGATTTGTGCATTGGTTTATGGAAAAAAGTCTTTTGGAATATTTTAAACAGTGACTCACATTTTGTGATTTTTTTGAATGTAGTTTGCAATATGTAAAAGCAAATTGCTGCAATCTGGCAGCTCTGTTGTGTAGTTAGTGTGTTGGTTCTTTTTGCACACCGGTTTTTTTTTGCTGCTTACTTAAAAATATTGAAATATTATTTCGCACGTTGGCCAAAAAGTCAATTGTTGGAAATCTGCGGAAGCAGCCACCAATGCCACACTGAGCGACGCGTAAAAAGAAACGCAAATAAAAGAATAATGTAAATAAAATGAAATAGTAAAAAACGACAAATTCAAAGTATTTTACGATGTGTGTGTGTGCGGGGTGAGTGAAAGGAGTCCGTAGAACCACCGGGCGCACTTCCACTGATTGCAGAGCTGACAAAGTATCGCAGGAGAGCAGATTTGCAAAGCATGCAGGCAACTTGAAAGCGTCAACTTGACGTGGCTATTATGCGTTCGCAGAGACCAACTCGCGCGCAGAGGAACTTGAGCAATTTGGAAAATCGCTTTTCGAAATAGTTTTGTGCGCTTATGCGGTGATTTCAGTATCTGTGCCGCTGAGTGCTTAACTTGCAAAATGTGACCACCACGTAGATAGAAAATAATATGTGGCGTTGAAATAGTTGTTGGGGGCGAGCGAGACAATCTCGTCTTGTCGGAATTGCAGTGACGAGACTAGAAACTTTGGCGCATTTGTGACGTCATCAGTTTGGAATGCGGCACCAATTTTAACTGTTAATTTTTTGTATAAATTTCCTATTACATCTATTCAACGCTACTTACATGTCGAACGCACAACAGTCAGTCCGCCAGTCTTGTGTGCACATGGGTTTTATGTTAATTAGGAAGAAAGTTCTGATGGTAATTTGACAGTGTTGTGTGTTGTCAACTGTTGGCGCAAGTCATTAAACTCAGTTAACTGCTCGCACATTCTAGCTGACAGTGGCTTTCGGCCGGCTGCACGTACGTGATTGAAATGCATGCGAAGACAGTTTTGCGAAATGTGAGCGTTGTCTGTATGTACGCAGAGTATTCAGGGTCAATGTATGCAAACTGACAAAAAAAACGTGTAGGCCCATAAGTCAGAATGAAGTGAAAACGTAGAAAAAGATTTTCAATTCGAACTACGTTTCAAGTTTAAGCTTTCAGTCAGTCGGCACAAATAATTTTTATTCACTGGTAATCCCATTCATGGTTTCAATAAATAATATTTTTAGTGGTGACCAGTTAAAAACTTGCTAATCCCTCTTAGACCCACAATAAAAGAGTCACAATTTCATTTAATGAAATGATGGCATCGTTGGCGTCTACCGTATCTTTGCATTAGTGTGCGAGTGGAATTGTTCATATGTATTTTATTGTCCTTTGGGCCTTAACACTAAATCGACCAAATGAATGGAATGAACCCAACAAATGGCTTCTTCGGCAATACACTTTCGCCGCATTTTTACGAGCATTTACACATGCAAATTCAGCAGCAAATTTATACTTTATTGCAGTAGTTTTGACGACAAAGGATGAGCGTAAAACGAGGCGAGGAAATAAAGTTGCGAGTGTGCCCCGTTCTCAGACTCCTTTATGACACGTCATAAACGTGTCATCAATCGGCAGATCATATGTCATATAAATAGTTGACAAAGTGCACGCAATAAAAAAATGTTGCTGCCAACTGTCTTTGGAAAACTTCCACTACCACAAGAAAAACGTTAAAAAAATAGTAAAACAGAAGATGGATTGATTATGTAATGAAATGTGTGGTTTGACTGTAAAGCACGATCTATGTTAACAGAGTTGCATTTCTATGAGTAGTTGAAGGTGGTTTCATATTTAACCCCAATTTCCAAAATTGTAAAAGAAACGTAAACCCAGAAGTGAGACTGTGAGGGTAATATGAGCTAAATTATTGAAAACATTTGTTTAAAAAGTACAAAAACTGTCTAAAATGTTAAATTTATAAATGCATTATAATTCTAACATAAAATAATGGAATCGAAAATCTTTTGGATTTATCACCATTTGAAATCTTTGGTGAGACTGTGAGGCTCACTTGGGTCAAAGCAATTTGGACCGAAAGCGAAGGTAGCATAATTCAAGTTTGAGATAGAATTGATGTTGAATTTGAATCAAGTTGGAACTTGACACAAGCTTAAACTAACCAGACTAATTAACCAGGGTGCAAGGTAAAACCTTAACTAAATCTTATATAACCAAATTGTACAGAATCTTGTTTCAAATTAAAGCTACTTAGATTAATTTAATAAAATACTAGTTAACATTTTTATCAATTTTTTTAGTCTGAATCTTAAACTTATTGTAAGATCACACCAAATAAAGTTTAAGTTACATTTAAGTAATGATTAGACCTCATCTATTCCGAAAATTAATCCAACATTTTGAATAATTTGAAGCAAATTTTGAGGTTAAAGCAAACAAGTCGTCACGAAAATATATTTTTTTACATAGTTTTGAGATTTCTATGCTTATCAAATGGCGTCTCTCGTGCCTTAATGTCTGCAGAAGAAGCTGTGAAAGTATAGAAGAAGAAGAAGAAACAATTCAACACTTCTTGTGCCATTGCCTGGCTCTGCAGGAACGCCCCCTCCGTATCCTGGGGGCAAGAGTCCTGGTAAACCTGAGGTTCCATCTCTCTCCTTCAGGATCTGCTCTCCTTCATTAAGAGGTCAAACTGGTTGGTCCCAGGATTGAGACTGATCGTATCGCGTTGTGGTAGCTTCAATACGATTTAACCCTTTCGACCCCTTTCCTTTGTATCGATATTACTTTTTGGTATTTAAATCATGAAACATTTGCCTAAGAAGTGTGCACATGACATTTGAAAACGCCACGCCTCTTTGTTAGTGTTCTAGAGCTAGTTTACTTTTGAACAATTTTAGCTTAAAATGGGTTAAATAAATTTTGTATCATTACTTTTTAATTACAGAAAAATTATTTCATCTTTATGAAAAAATACAAAATTATCACTTTTTGATTTTATTTAACCATTATTACAGAAACAGGGTTTTGCTCAAAAGCACCGAATTCGTAGACTTCAATTAGAACACAAACTTTCCCTGCTATAGCTGCAAAGTATTGTAAAATGTTTTGGGTATAACAGTAAAATGTTTGTAATTTGCTTGGAATTCACTTCTAAAAATATTAATTTGTTGGTGCCTACTTAAATTAAACCCATAAATCAATCGTAGCATTTGCTATAAGATGACAAATAGGTGAAGTTGCTCTCAGGCAACTTTGGGGTCGAAAGGGTTAAGAAGGAATTCACAATGGGTCAACTTGGACTCCTCTTTTGGAAGTACGATCCGTGCCGCATACACCCTTCCCTACCTAACCTAACCTAGTTTTGATATTCCCACTCACAACCCTCTGACTCGCTGTTTCCACTAAAAAAAACCACAAACTCTACCCAAAATAAATATCGCTTCAAAGTCTTCACTTCACTTAACTAAATTCCGTCTAAACGAATCTCTTTGGCCGCATTCTGCTTGCTCAAGGCATCGTCCTGCATTGTCTAATTGATTTCGCTTCCTTCTGTTTTTCAACTATGCACATTAAGCACTGTAAATTTATAGTAAAGTGCAGAAGTTTCTTGTAAGCTTTTTCCTCTACTTGTGCAAAGCAGATATCCTCACACCATTTCACAGTGTTGTCGAAAAATCGCTCACATATTTAAGTCAAATTCAAACTGCGAGCTGGAATGTGCGCAAAAAATCCTTCAACGGATGTAAAGTATGCGGCTGCGAAAAAAACTGCTGTCAATTTAAGTGCGAGTTTTCGGCACTTGGGCTGCAACCACAACGCACATTGCCATCTAGCTGGTCGTCGCCTTCAGACCGCCACCGGCCAGGCGCAGCTGCCCGTCAGCAATGCCGCCAACGCGCCTCCGTTGCACACACACACACGCACACATACTTGTAATTGAAAAAAAAAATGAAGAAAGAAGCAGAAGAGTTACACGCACAGCGCCCAACTTTACACAAATGATCCAAACAAGCGCAACAACACTAACAACAACAAGGCCAACGAAGGAAAAATGAAAACCAAAAATGCCAAAATGCAAGAAAAAAAGGCTGTTGAATTCTTGTGAAACATTTTTTGAAACAAAATTGAGCTCAAGAATTAAAAAATTGCCAACGCACACGAACTAAACTAAAAAGTTCGAACTTCGAGCGCAAACTTTAAGGATATAAATTATCGTTTTGTGTGATACCTTTGGCATTTTTGTTGTTGCTGTTGTTGCGCGCTGCTGTAGCTGTAGCTGTTCGTATGCCCCCAGCCATGGCAAGACGCTTGGCGCCAGCGCGCTTGACTGGTACAAATGGCTGGCTGTAGCAACCATGGCTGCTCCTCCGTAGCTGTCATGGCGTTGGTGTGTAATGGCACATCCTGGCAACGCACACACACACAGGCGCCCGGTCGTGTGTGTGCGTGCGTGCAGAGTTTGCGTCTGCCGCTAAAACCGAGAGTACCTTGATGCCGAGTCTAATGGATTATGTAAGCGTTTAGCGTCGCTGGGGGCCGCGTCGGAGTGGCGCTCAGCGATGGTTTGGGTGATGGCAATTTGAAAATTTGCAAAAATTGAATTGATGACGCGGGAAAGACACTAAATTGCTGAAGAATGCAAAAAGAAAGTAGCTGCCGGTCGGCCTGTATGTTTAGTTTGCTCAGCTATTTGCTGCCTGACGTATTCACTACGGCTCGGCATGCCCATGAAATTTGTGTGCATCCTAAAATTAGTGAAAATGTGGGAAGAAATTAATCAAATAATTTGGTTTGCTTCATGAGTTATATGAGAGATTTGAGTACACGTCAAGCGGTGCGAGATTTGGATATATGTGAGTAAGTAGGATGTGAGCAAAAGTCCTAATTAAATGCAGTGCAATACACTAAGTATTGATTTTTGTTGTTAATGAAGACATTATACATGTTACTTTAGTACAAAGTACATGAGCCAAACAATTTTAGGACTACAGTGGGGTCAAAGTTCACAAAAAAAGCTGCGAAATTCGACAAATTGCTTCACAGTTGCTCAGAAGTGGCTCTTAGCTTGTTCAAATCCATTACTGACCCCCACTAGTTTTCCCTACTGAACATTTGTTTCAAACATATTCATACCCTATCTCCAACCCTTATGGGTCTTCCATACAAAATGATCCTTTTTATAAAATAGACTCCAACTCATCCCAGGTTGGTCCAAGATGTGTCAAATGTTAGACTGACACACATTTATTTTCTCTTCTGAATGTTTCTTCCAAACATACCTAATCGCTATCTCCAACCCTTAAGGGGGCTGCCATACAAAACTGGCAATTTTGTACGAGTGTAGTAGTTAAGTAAGTGAGAAAACATCCTATCTCGGAAACTACCAAACCGATTTGAATGATTTATTCAGCGATTGGCAACATTCTTAACTACAAAAAATACAAAATTAAATAATTAAGGTTCAGAAATTCACCACCAGAAGCAGTTTCCCGTACAATCGGTGCTATGAAGTTGTCCACTTTTGGCTTTCTGCGGAGAAAAATCCAATTATCTTGTCGAAACCCTTCTGAAAGTTCAAAATAGAAAATTTAGTTGAAAGGAGACAATTTTCCTCTTTCATTTTTTACCCATATCTTCATCATTGCAGAATCGCAAATATTCAAAAAAATATTTGAAATGGTATATCCTTAAAATTTTAAAGTCCTTTCCCGATTGTATGCATGTGTTTTCTCACCTGACCTGTCTAAGCTGGTTTCTCCTTAGTTTAGGGCATTCGTCACTCCATTTGGGGTTATAATATTTGATGAAGATTTTCGATTGCCTGTGACCGGAGGCGCTAGCCCAGTGTTCTGTTTTCCTGGTCCTTTCCTCAAGTCTCAGTGACTCCGTTATGGCGCTTTTTCCCAGCCCAATGAAGTGTTCAGGACCCAGGGGGGCGTGACTGCCGCGGTTTTAGCGCGGCTGTCCGCTTCCTTGTTTCCTTCGATACCTCTGTGTCCTGGAACCCAAAAAATCTTCAACTGGTTACATCTGCCCAGTGCAAAACCCGACAAGGAAAGACTGGGAAGAGAGTCTAGAGTAGGGATTTTAACCCCCTCAGAGCAACTTCTGAGCAGCTGTGGTGCAATTTGTCGAACTTCCCAGCTTTTTTGCAAACTTTGATGTCGATGCGATGCCATTTAACACCAGTCTAGCCCCAAAATTTTTTGGCTCATCTACTTTTTTTACCAAACTGCATAAAGTGAGAGGTTCTTCATCACTGAAATCGAAAAATCGTGCACTAAATCATGTCTAATATACTAATAACTCTTTGTGGGTGATAAATCATTCAGTCATTAAGTTACTGAAAGAATGATTCATGATTTAAATATTTTAGAAAATATTTAAATATTTTAGAAAATATTTAAATGAGTTTAAAGGGACAAAATATTTGTTAAAGTTCTATATGGAAAAATTTGGTTTATCCCCAGTTTAAGGGTGAAAATACTCCAAAACAAAAACAAAAATAATTCGGCAAATCAAAATCTGACGGGTTCAACAAAGGGTTACGGGAAACTTGATTTATTAGGCCCAATGACTTAAAATTTGTGTGCAAAGCCGTTGGGTTCTGTTAGTTTCCACAAGTTTTTATCAGAGTCGCAGTATAGCATTTGATAAATTTCGATAACTCAATTATTTAGAAAGTGATTCTGCCTATAAGCTCATTGCCGACGGAAAAATGGTTGGTCTTACGAATATGTCTGAATTATTTCACCTTGCGATCCGTATCGCAATACTATCTACTTGTACAATGATCTTTTACATATCAGAAAGAACGTCTTCTCACCTTTACGAGCTCAAATCTCAACATGCCTCAACTTACCCCAGTCCCTAAATTTCATTCTACATTGTAAACATTTTCCCATTTTCTTGTACATCTAATGCGAAAAAGGGTTGCGGAAAACCTGGCTAATTTTCTTCTGCGTGACAAGGCGAGACTTTCATGTAGGCACAAAGAAATGGCAGCCGGAATTGTAATCACGCGCCACGCTGAGAGTATCGCATAACCACACGCTCGGCCATATCAACAAGTGCCATTATGATAATGCGAAGCGCTATTATAATTCTCGTTTGACCCATTTAGCATTATAAAACGTGTTAATTAAGCGCGCTCTGCTCCACTACGTACCATACACACACACACACATACATACATACGGACCCATGTAAATTCCCACAAGCATACTTGGAATTGTTCGTGTTACAATACATGTGTCCATATGTAGGTATGTGTGTTGTGTAAATATATGCGTGTGTGTGTGTAGAAAAATATTCGCTCTGCGGTCTTTTGTTTAGTGTTTTCATTTTCTGTTTTGCTTTGGGTATTTTCTGCCGTTCAGCCTTTCAGCGCGAGAGTGGCTTTTGTGCTTCCCGATGCTCGGATATCATCACAAGATTTCTAAACAATGCAATACGTGGAACTGGAACTGCTGGCTGCGAATTTCTTTGGCAGCAGCCGCAGCCGCAGCACACGGAGCGAGCAGATGCCGATGCGCGGGCCGTAAATTCTGCGCGCACACAATTAGGTTAATGTATTATTGACAAGTTATTGTCGCTGCTTTGATAGTGGCAAAAGCGGCTGTTTATAAAAATGGCATTAGCCCATCACACGGCATTCATAAACAAAGCGCAGCGACACACCACCACCAACCAGAGCGGCCGCGTGCGCGTGGGCGCTCGAGGGTCTTGGCAACCGAAAATCATCTTTTATCAAAAATCATTGTGATTTTTCCGTATTTCGTTGTTCGTCCCGACGCCATCTGATACCCAAACGTGCCGGAGTGCACTCCATGTCCCAGGCTCCATGCTCTACCTCAAGGTTGTGCCATTATAGTTTAGCGGCCATTATTTGCCGTTTGAATTGTATTAGACGACTTCTGTGGCACACCTCAACTCATCTCGCGTGGTCCTAGGCGTACGCGTTGTCATGGCAGTGAAGGGTGGTCGAGAACAAATGAAATCATTGTTGCGCTAATGACGTCAAACAACGAATAAATATTAATATTTTAATATACAAATATTTAAGGCGCATTGCACAGTTCCTGAGCAACACAAACAAATGCTGTCCGCCTCTATTTACTTATTTCTATAAATTGCGGTTTTTTCCCGCAATCAGCTGATTGTGGGAACCACCAGAAAGAGCTTCACCGTAGAAAAAATTGTTTTATGTTTTAATATTTAGATTGTATTTTATTTTATATATTTATTACACTTATTCAATTATATTTTTTAAAAAGTAGTGATTTTTTTTAACAAAAAGCAAAAACAAAAAATACTTAGTTGAAATAACTAATGAAGAGACAAAAATTTGTCATACACTTACCTTATCTGAAATATTTATTATACTTATTCAATTATATTTTATCACAACTAACGATTTTTTTAACAAAAAACAAAAAAAAAATACTTAGTTGAAATTACTAATGAATAGACAATAATTTTTCATATTACCCATTGTTAAGTTATTTATTTCAACTGATTCAAACGAACAAAGAACGAAGAAGAAAGGAAGAAGAAAATACATATTTTGAAAATAGTTTACTTAAACTAAATATTGCGTTTTTTTAATGTGATCAAACATTTTTAAATCTCTTGACCTGATAGGAAAAATAAATTCGAAACATAATTGAATTCAATAAGTTTGTTTAAGTAGGTAACAACATGTTCAAACTAAGGACTTGAACGCGATTAAAGTGCTTAAACAAGTTAAATGAACAAAACCAGTTCGAAAACGTGGTTAACCCTTTCCGACATGAATATAAACCCGTTCTGTATGAATTGTATGGGCTGTAGTTCAATATATTGGACATTGTGACTGAAAGCGTTAATCACATGCGATTGTAATTGTTGGAAATTAAACACTAAACCATTTAACACGATTGAATACTACGTTTACATTGAGCCCAAAAGCATAATTTCAAATGAGTAATTTCAAAGTGTTTACATTGCCTCATTTGCATTTCGTTTGGCAGCTAATGTCAAATGTCAATGCTCATGTCCTCTTGTCGCAGCTGTTTTCCGACTTATGACTAAAAAATCTGCTGCTTTTTGACGAAAGTTTCAATTAAAATTTTCCGTTTTGATAATTTTCGTTTGTTGTGATTTTGAACTGTCAAAAAGTGATAAACGATTTTGAAACATTAAAATCGCCTTCATTTTGTGATGCGTTTGATAAAATTGGTCATGTTTTATGGCATTTGCTTCATCGTTTTGTTCAAATGTGTCATTTGAGGATTTGAGAATTTCATTCCAAATCACGCTCAATGTAAACGTAGTATAAAACCAGTTGGGTGCAGGTTGTATGCGAAAAATTTCTATGAAAAAGCTTTTTTACCAACGAAACAGATCTATTCGCATATAAAACACATCCCTCGAAAATCAGTTGTTATCAGCGGCTGATTCAGAAAAATATTTCGGGGGAGGGTTTCAAAAAGTAATTCTTTAATATTTATTAAACGCCTTTTAATTTGTATGTAGTTTTAAAGTCGATCCAAATTTTTCGGGGGTTTCAACGCCCAAACGCCCCCTGAATCCGCCACTGGCTGTAATCAATAATAATATAAAATTTAATAATACAAAAATTGTGTTGTATTGTATTGTTCTAACTGTATTCCCAGCTAACTCCCAAACGAGAATGCGAGTTGTGGGTGGACCACATTAAACATTGTGGACGATCGTGTTTAACAAAAAGTTCTTTTCACTCAAACTAGTTTAAGGAACTAAGTTTGAAAGATGTCTTCCAAAACCGAAATTGAGACTAGGAAGAAAATTTAAATGTTCAAAATTTAATTGTTAAATGCTTCAAGCTACTTAGGCGATAAGGTATTTGTAGATAAATAAAAGTATTAATATATATCGCAAAATAAATACAAAAGAGTCACAACTCAAAACTGTAAAAATTACCGGAGATTTTGCAAAAGCAACACAATTAGCATAAAAAAGGACATACAGTATTTTTACAGTTAAAAAAGTTAATGATGACAGTTAAATTTTTAGGTAGTTAGAGATGTGTATTGATTTATGGAGAAATTATGGAGTGTATCGATTTTGAAAAATTTTGAGCTGTGACTCTTTTGTATTTAGTGTGCAAAATGTCTAGAGTCGAAGCAACAATTAACATGTAAAGTTGAAGCAAGCGGACGATTCTGATATCCTACATTAAATTTAATTTAATTTAAATGATTTTAAAATCAAAATTGTGCCAATGTTTACAACATTCTTCAACATTTTATTTATTTATGTTATTATATGTAAGTCTACCTAATTCCAAGTTCAAGTATTTAATTCTTAAAAACAACAATCACAGAAATCAGAACATCCTCTGTATTCCTTGTCAATGCAGAACCTTAAAGAGTCCTTCGTTCACATTTCATTTCATACATTGACTAATTTGCTCATTTTCCATGTTAAATTTCGGTCGCTCAGTTGAAGTGACACACCATAAATTGTACCGAGAAAGTTTATGACTTTTGAAACTTGTCTAGGAAGCCTGACAGCGAGCAGCAACTCGAGTCCAACTTAGCACACAATATGCAGCCAATCAAATGGATTTTCTCATTATCATATTCACCGCATTACGGGGATGGCACAGTGCGCCGCGTGTCCTTGCTCCGCACACAATCGGCGCGGACTCGAGGTGCGCGACACCACCATCGCCGACGGCAAGCGTAGCCCAACTGGCAGCCGTCGCATACATGCGGCTCCTCCGATGCGCCGAGTGCCGATTGCCGCACTTTCCAATTGAACGAATCCGACAATTAAGGATAAACGGCGACCTATAACAAATCGGCAACGCGGCCAGTCCTTGCGCAGAATCCTACGAAGCGATAATTGGTCACTCCCACAAGCGCTGAAGTTTTGCCTGATGATATGTTAAATAATGGTTAACAACGTGGCACGTGGGCGGGCAGCTGGTGCGGCGGACATGCGGCAAGCGAGCAGCATTGGTCGGCTCCCGCCCCCACCCACCCACCGCGGCGCCGAAGGTGGTGGCGGTGGCATAAAGTGGCAGCAAAGAAACTGTGCGGACAGAAACAAAACAGCGGAAGTAGCACACGAAGCTGGCGACAACGACGACGACAACGACGACGACGACGACGCCACAAGCACGAAACTTTGGTGGTAACCTGTGAAAAGCGAGAAACCTTGGCGGAAGAAATGAAAATTGCGTGCAAGTCGCAGGCGAAGCAGGAAAGTCGCACGCAAGGCGTCTCGTTCTCGCATTAAGTGAAACGATGTGCTTCGTTTTACTTTTAATGGGAAATCGAGCAGGCCGGCTGGGAAGTCAGCAGCCAACCAACCGACCGACGGACCAGCAGCTATTTGGTTAGTGGACAGCAGGAGACGGAAGGCGGCAAGGAAAGGGGCGGAGAGTTGTGGCTACGTATGTGCGAGCATTTAAGAAAACTCATACCCCCGCGTAATGCGATGCCGACGTCGACGGCGACGTTGGCGTCGAAGTTGGCGTCGGTCTTGTCGGCAACGATGGCATACAGCGATAGCTTTTGGAGAAAGTGGGCGCAACGTGATGTGTGCGTGTGTGTGTGTGTGTGGTGCGAGAGAGCGTAACAGGAATCGTACAAGTGGGCAGAGCTGCGAGGTTGGCGCAAAACGAATGCGTGAGCGTGCGTGAGAATGGGACTGACGACGTCAGATCTTGCGCATGTTTCACCTACAGACCCGAGTGCGTAGCGCGCATTGGCCTTAATGTGTGTAAGTGTGTGTGTATGTGTGCGTGGCCTACAAGGCCTCGACACCACGCGGCACAATGGGACAAGTGTAGTAAAAGGTATCAAACATTTAATTTTGCATTTATTTTATTTCGCGCAGAGTTAATACTACAGAATAGGGATACAGTGGACGTCCAATATAACGAATCTTATGTTGTACCCCCAATTTGTTAAATCAGAAATTCGTTAAGTCGATCGAATTGTTTTTTGTTCTAAACCATCTTTCTTAAAGAAATAAGTCTCACATATTCAGTTTTTAACCTTCTGCCTGTCCCTTGGGGTCTATTTGACCCCAGGCGGGATTACAAAACGGTTGAGCGTTTTTGTGCGCTCGTCTACTTGTGTTATTTAGTGTTAATCGCGCTTACAACACAATAACAAATAGAGAAAAACAATTTTCGGGGCTTTCCCCTTTTCTTTTGTGATTTATGTGCAACATTTCTTCATGGTTTGTCAGTAAATGATATAACCGTTTGATTGGGGTCATCCTGATCCCAAAGGACAGCGAACGCAATTTTGAGCAAAGGACAGACAGAAGTTTACACAAATATCTTATTTTATTCCAGCATTTTCAAAATACAAAAATGGCTATGTGTGTTCAGTGAAAAAGTCTTCGATGCGGATTGCCTCTTTACCGCAAGTAAACTTTCCTGTACGGACACTTTTCTTGATTGATTATGGAAATTTTAATTTTTAAAAGAAGAAAGCCGACCGAACGCAAACCAAATCCTGTGAAAATGATCAGCAATGCATACAAACAGAATTTGAAAATGTTGGTAACTTGACGAAAATTTGAACGTTTTAACGTAACAAAAACAAAAACAATTGAGGTACCATTCACTTGACGAAACCAAATATTCATTGTTATTGTAAAAAATGTGAATGCTCACATAAAAACAATTCGAAGGGTAGAAGACAACATAACTATTCATTATATCGAATAGCAAATTCCACTTTCGTTCGTAATATAGAACCATCAATGGAAACAATTTGGCCGTACTTTAAATCGAAAATTCGTTAAATGGGAAGTTCGTTATACTGGACGTCCACTGTATTTAATTTAATAAAAAATCGTTTGAATAATTAAAACATTTGCGTATTGTGAAGTTTCGTGGCATAACCAGCCCATTTTTTGGATTATGTCTTTCTTTGTCCAGCCAATTATATTCAATTTATATTTAACATTTCGAAAATATATTTGTTTTTGGCACCGATATTGAAATTTGAAAATACTTTTATATAAGGAGTGGGCGTGTTCGTAAAAAAAATCATGTGAAATCATTCTTCTACTTTTGGCCCCAGCTAGTACTGACTCGTCCCACTGTGCAAGGTGAAGAAGGCTGCTTCGTGGCTGCTCTACTAGTGCTGGCACGTTTGCCATTCGATTAGATAAAATCTCACGAGTTTCATTGGTTTCATCGTTTCCGTTTTATTGAAATTTTTCTTTGCTAAAATTCTTTATGATCGCAATGAAAGCGTATCATCAAATTATTAAAAAAAAATAGATAAAAGATTTACATATGTAGATAACATTATTTCAAAGTCGCCAGATAATAAATGTTATCTGTGGGATGCTCGATTCATCATTCACTAATATGTTTGTCTTCTGAACGTGTTTAATATCTTTTCGTGGATGTATGTATTAGCGCAGATAACTCATCAAGTGATGAGTTGTCTGTGGTATTTGTATGCTAAGTTTCATATAAAAATCTATTTATAAATATATTTGACTGTTCCTTTAATTGGCGATTCCTGCGTCTCTCTGTTCACGAAACTGTTCTGCGAATCTCAATTATTTTATCTTTTCTTTTTTCTATCAAGAATCAAGTTATTTATCGATGTCGTCTTCCATTTGTTACTTCAGCTATTTCAAATATTTCATAAATAATAACACTGTGCAAGTCGAAAATTCATACCTATGAAAAGTCGCTCTGTAGGTCCCCCCATGTCTGAATTTTTTAGGGTAAATTTCACGCACAGTGTAATTTATGGCAATCATTTTTTTTTTAAATAGCCATAAAATATATTCTTTTTTTACATGTTTTTTGAAAGCAAACATTATCTCTAAAGTTGCGCAATTGTCCACGTGGTTGATTACACTGTGTCACAAAAAAATTGGTATAAACTAGGAAGCAGACAGAACTAAATGTCTGGCGGCAGTGCGCTGAGAATGCGATCGGAAAATATCGCGTGATGCTATTGTAACGATGAGGCACTCTGCTGTGCTATGCACTTTGGAGTACGGCGGGTTGGCTATAATTCCGATATGGCTAGGATCGAGATAGAAAGTACAACTGGAATGTGCAAGAAACATCGGCGCGATAAGAAAACAAGTATAAAAAGCAGCAGTGTGCCGCGCGAACGGTCGAGCCTTAGTTGAGTAAGCAAAGTAGTAACAAGTGTAGATACAAACAAAGTGTAAATCTGTAAATAAAGTGATTGATGGTTTTTGACTGCGTTTGCGCCGAATAATTAAAGTGGTTTTATTTTTCAAGCACAATCCAGATACGGAAGTCATTTTCGTAACACTATATTAATACCGTAACGCAATTGTTTGTTAATTGGACTTTTTAAGCAATTGTAAAGTGAAAATAATATATTTTGATAACCTCTGGGGTAAGCAAAATTACCAGTGGAAAGGATCTAAGGATCTACAACTTACCTTTCGAAATCGGCTACTACAAAATTGTATGTAGGTGTTTATTATTATTTCTTTTTGATTCGATTTTTCCGGCCTTTTAGTTTCAGTTAACCAGTTTTTTTCAGTTAAGCGAACTTCGGTCAAGTAAAATTCCTTTTAATTAAGCATACTTCGGATGAGTGCGGAAAAAAGACATTCTAATTTCAAAATTTTCTAATGTCGTTGCAATTTCAAATTCTATATCAATTCAATTTCACTTAGGCGAAGTTGAAATAAGTTTATGTAAGTTTATGTTTTGGACCCAAAATATTCTCTATGCAAGGTTTCAGTTAAGCGAACTTATTGTCCGAATAATTCAAATAAAAATGGGACCTGGATTTCTATTTAAGTTAAGTGGATTTTTTAGATAAACGATTTGGAGTTAACCCTTTCACTACAGGTTTTTAATGAGGATAGTTAAAATTGTAAATTTAACAATTAAGTCTAATTAATTATTTTTTTTATTTTTGTTATCGAACCCTTTTTTTTTTTAGAATATGACCATGAATCGAAGTAAAAAGTCATATTAAAATATATAAAATTTTTTTCCGCGTTTTCTTTCATTACTATACAAAGATATAACATTTAAAAAAGTCTATATGTAGGTATATTTTTTAAATTTAAATATTCAGTTTATTAATTTTGTATTATTCCTAAAACTTCAAACTATTTTAAGGATCAACAAAAAAATGTTTTCTTGAAACCATAGAGAGCTCAGACGTCGAAAAAGTAGCATGTTGCCATATGGCAACAAAATAGCGAAAGGATTAAGCGGCTTCGACCGACTGGCTAAAATTTTGTGTGCCAACTTTTTCTTAAAAAAGTTCCAAAATAATAACGAAAGGACCATTTCATGTTTTCGATAATTGTTTTTTAACACAACAACAAAATATAATTTTTGTATCGAAACTTTCTCCGATTGCCTCCCGTTAGTTCGCCTTTTTTTGCTTACATACTTTTCTATAAAAAAAACATAATTTTTGTATCGAAACTTTCTCCGATTGCCTGCCGTTAGTTCGCCTTTTTTTGCTTACATACTTTTCTATAAAAAAAGGCCCAGATTACACAAAGTGATAAAAAATCCATTTTTGGTCCAAAGTGGCAACCGTGACCATGTCTGTGGAAATGCATTTGGAATGAGTCAATTTTGTTTCTTACACAGTGTAATCTTCTTCTATGTATCTTGGCCATTGATTCAACAGACAGCAACTCGTTGAAGTCAGCTGATAGCAGCCTTAAATAGACGAATAGACAAAGACAAAGCTACACTAGTAGCGCAACTTTTGTTCGGCAACAGCCGTTTGTAGTGAGCGCTGCAAGTTTATTCTATTTCACTGCAGACTTTGGCACGCTTGGCGAATTCTTTCGCATTCTTCGTGCTGTGTGGTGTTTACGTCGCTCTCGCTAAGCCAACCGCATTAGGTAAGGTTAGGTTTTTCATTCCGTCTCAGCGCGCAGGCCAGCTGGCCAGATAGGGGAGCGGCTGGGCTGGACGCCCAGGGGTGGGAACGCGCCGAGTTTCGGGTGGTTGGGCGCAGAGCCAGGTGCGAGCGCGAGTGCAAGGCGTTGTTCGTGTGGCCACTTCCAGCGCAGCATCGGGAGCGCGGCTGGGTCCGGCTCGGACCGCACGCACCACACGTCCACGTAGCAGCGTAGCACGTTTGCCCAATTATATGCCGGCGGCCTGATGCTCGAGTTGCTGCCGTCGGCTGTGCTGCTCGCTGTGGCGCGGCGTTTTCGTGTGCGCGCTCATTCGCGCGTTGGCATTTGTGCGTTGTTTTCGTTTTGGTGGCTTGTGCGCTGCAGCCTATTGGCCGTTGTTGTTGTTGTTGTGTGCTTGTTATTTAACTAGTTTTGTGCTCTGCGCTTTGTGGCCGCTGGCTTTTGCTGCCATTTATTTTCACTAGATTGTTGTTGGCCGCTCGCCTTTGCTGTGCCAACATGTGCGCCAAAATCGAAAGCCCAAACGGCGCGAATCGTACAGCTGCCCTACACAGTCGAGGCATGTGGTCCCCATCGCTGCTGCGGCGACGTCAGCCGCCCCAGGCTGTCCGCCTGTCGCATTTTCTGCTTTTCAGGTTTTCGGCGCTGTCGTCTTTACGACTTGGCAGCGAACTTGAAAACCACGTGTTTTTCGCACAGTGAACTGTGGACGATGAACGCTTGGCGCTCTCCACAGCAGTCGTCGCTGCCGTCGTCGTATTTACATTTGCAGCCCAATTTGCATATTGTGGATAGATTTCTGTGCCGAACATAAACGGAAGTCGAATTCTTTGCTAGCGCCGAGCAAAGCTTAATGCGCACTTTGATCATGCGCAGTTTAGTCGCTCGTCGAAATTCCAACTAATGCCACACACATACATTCATACAACTACAATACAAACTGACAAAGCTGCTGATCCATATGTGAAGAACTGTACATGCGTATGCACATAAATAATTATGTATGTAGTTGTACATAGAGCTTATTTTTGCAAATGCTCATTCGAATGAATCTTCTAGTTTTTGTTTACAAAAAGTAAAAAGTGAAATGAATAAAAACAAAAATTTCACAATAACAACTTTGTTCTGTACGATTTTGTGGTGTTAATGATGAATCACATATGACGGGAGCATTTGTAAATCTTTGGATTAAGGGAGATAATAGTAGAACTCAATATGGATGTATGCAGTGCACAGGGCCTCAATTCCATTCAATTCAATTTATTCAGTCTATGATATTTATTTAGTAATCTTACAAACTAGATTTAAGATTTAAAGAGTTTTAAACTCTTTTAGTTTTCAACTTCACTTACATGAAAACAAAAAATCACAAACTTTCATAAGGCGCTGCTTCACTCTTAGATAGATCGGGAATGGAAAGTATTGAAGAGTGTTTTATAACATCTTTTCGTAGTAGTTTTCTGCCCCAAAAATCAGGCTTTAAGAAGATTTATGGTATTTGAACCACAAAGCTATAAAATGTGCATTAATGACCTGCATGAATATATTCATTTTGGCGACTACACTACTGTACATACTGTACGGGTACTTGGTGTTCGAAGAATGTGTACAACGAAACGAATAGAAACGAGAACCAGCGAGCGTTGCTTCTCGATTCTATTCATATTCGGTGAATAGCGAACACTGCAGTGCTCGTATTCGGTATTCGAGAACTTTGTGAAGTATTCGAAGATCAACAGCTTCATCGAATATTTTTATGCGCAGTAAGCCACTTTTCCATGTGTATACTTGTGGTGTAGTTGAAGTGGCTTTAGTTAGTTAATACGCAAAACGGAAATTATTGAAGAAAGTAGCATAACAAATAAATACATATTTATATACAACATATGTAAATATTTCTAAATAATCTGAGGATTAATAAAACGAATATATTCGAATATATTCAAAGCAGTTTGTACTATTATTCGAATGCTTTTGTCCTCGTTTTCCCGCTTCGAGCGAATATGAATAAATAGTGTACATCTACTCGTTTCTGTTCGGTGCTAACTCGTACTCAAAGAGAGCTGTACTCGTATTCATTCGGACTGGTCCGCAGAGATGAAGTGAAGTATTCTATTCAAAAGCATTTGAATGTTTTCGAATAGCAAAAATGCATACTCGTGTAGGGCTCTGATGTGCATTAATATAAGTTTTGTAACGTTTCTCTTCTACTAAATAAACTACAACTATAGTTCACTACTTGGACGCAGTGTCTCGGACATGTCTGTGGCCGTAAGGAATAACAGCCAAAGTCGATTTTATGAAATTTTCAGGAGAGCACTTTCAATTTTCGAATTTGCTTTAGATTACACTAGATAAAATTTAGATTTTTGGGCGCAAAACATTCATTTTATGAGCAAAAGCCATAGAATTTTGTGTAGTAGTACATTTGAATACGACGAATGCAATGGTGGTAACAACTCAATTTTGTCCTAACTCGACTTTGGCTGTTATTCCTTACGGCCACAGATGTGTTGTCCGAATCCCAGATCTAATTTAACTACAACTAACTAAGTACTATTTTGATACCTTGTCAGACTTCAGTAGTTATTTATGAAGAAATGTATTTCTTTAATTTGCATCATCGATGGTGCTTAGTCAGAGTGAAAGTAGAAAACAATTCAAATGTCAGAATAATCACACTTAAAAAAAAGAAGACAAACAACAGAGCTATTCCTCTAATTTAAAAAACAAAGCCAGACAGAAACAAATTCGCTCTCGCAACATCTGATTAGGTTCGAACTGCGACCAAAACAAACTAGGAAATGAAATTTTAGTAAACGATAATAGAAAGATTTACCCAGGTTTAATTTAGTTTCATTTGAGTTTCCATAAGAACAACAAGCTGTACAACAATGGGAACATAGTTCAAACTTAAAAGAATTAACAAGCGGATGCTGTAAGCATGAAAAGATAATGAAGCTCCTGCAAAAAAAGCCTGAATGCAGGAGTTGAAAGGCGAGTACGACTTGAGCAGAACGAGAAACGATCAGTGTGTCGAACTGGGACGCATGAAAAGAGTCGGCTATGTATCTTTTGATTGTTCTTGGCCACATTCAGAACTACAAACTTTGACCACCTATCATAAATATTTAATGATTGAAAGCTTTACACAGCACACAAAAATTAAGTACACAAAGATTCATTGTCCCACTCAACCGAAAGTCCAACACTTGGCTAGATCGTTGTAATATTTAGCTATATATCTATGTAAGTATATATGTGTTTATGACACTCAGACGTCTGTCTGTGTCACGACTACCTTAGACGCCATTCAAATAGTTCGATTGCTGTGCAAGTTCAAAACCCTGACTAGAAAACATCAACAAGCCAGCAAATTTGCGCCGTCTCGCCAGCCAGCTCTGAGTCGTATCCTTCACCGTGCGACAAACTGACAACAAAAGTTTACTTAACTCCAACACATGTTTAATTCAAATAAAATTTTTTGAAGGCCAACCAATGCGGCCGGCTATCATTGCTTCATCTAATTTCAATTACGCCGTTCATTAATTCTGAGCGCTGGTCGCCGCCGTGTCAAGCTTCGCCGCTGTCTTTCTGAACGCCGCTGGACGTAGTGAGGACGTCATGTACCGCGTTTTGGTTAGTTTTCGTCACCGTCAGCCACTCTTGGCTGAGTGTCGATTTTGCATTGCATTAGAAACTTTCGTTGGTGCCTTGAAGTTGGGTTTTTTTTTATAATTTTTGTTGTTGTCAAGCTTGGCGCACGAGCGGCGCGCTCTGGCCGGTATGCTAAATTTTCGAGGCTGACGCTGCGTCAACGTAGACACGCTTGGCACAGTTGGCCGGCTCAGGCTCCAGACGGTTTTATAGACGAGATCTCGGCGCGACTGCGAGCACGCGGAAACCGGTCTTTGGCATATCTTTTATTAATTATACACAATTTTTTCTAACATTCGCAAGCGAGCGCGTGTGTGTCTCGAATTTATGACCTTCTGGAACAAGTAAAAGCGTTAATGTACTCTCAGACTTGATTGCTTATGCGCCTAATTAAACGCTCATATTTATGATGATTTTCCGCGTGTGCTGGAAAACTATGCGAGCTTCAAGTGGTGTTCGTCAAATTACGCTTCAAAGTGTCGTGGGAAATCGCACTTTGAGCTCTATGGCCCAAATGTTGCAAACAAACATTGCCACCTGGCTAAGGTTGCTCGAAATGTTTCCGGAATGCTTGACCCTATTTAAAGGAACTCTAAAGTTTACCTATGCAAACTTTTCAATACTTGACGTCATTGTTGTTGACTTCAGTATAGCTTCTGGTCTCAAGTCTCGACAGTTTTCCATCAAACACTACCGGCCCGAAGCGAATCTGCATACTTGAAGTTCATGCAGTATTTGCTGCATATTTGTTACCACACACACACACACACGCATACTAATGCACATACCCAGCAAACATTTTGACGATTTTTGTAACCCCTTGCAATGGTAACGGCTTACATAATGCATTACAGAAATGCCGAGGGGAATCATTCAGTCCTCATCAATGCTGCAAAAAGCTATTAAACATCAGAGGTTTTAGAAGAACAAGAAGCAGATGGCAGTTTTATTTGGTAAGTAAATATTTTGTTATGTTTATAACTGAAATCATCTTTTCTACTATTAAAATTTTATTTTTTATTCTTTTCAGAAGCAGTTCTTTTTACATTCATTAAGAAAGGGAGTAAGGGAACGACTAACAATCCTTTTTTAATAAATTTTTGTACTTTTCTTTCAACATTTGTATTTTTACGTTTAACAAAATGGATTTTTACTAACAAAAAGCAAATAAAAAGTTGGTTATACATTTCATAATTTACAATTACTGAAGGGATTCAACGTAACTCATTACTTAATTCAAGTAATGGAAGTGTTTATATATGCAATATTTTAGAAGAACTAATATAACTCGTTCCAAGGTCATTACATGTAAGCGTTTAGTTTAATGTAATGCCTTATGTATTCGAGAAGGTAAGCGGTGGAGCTGAGTTTCTCGATTACTTTAGACATTGTCAGAACTCAACAATTTTGCTGGGTACATCCAACACACACACAGACTCGAGTATAAGCCAATGCAATGTGGCCTGTAGGAAGGGAATCGAGTATTTTGTTTTATATAAACAATTAGTTTAATTACGCAAACGTAAACATTTGCGCATTAAAATCGAAGCAAATGTAAATTCCCATCACACTGCATAGAAATGTTGAAATGTTTTCGAAAGAAAGACGAATAGAAGTGAGCAGCGCAAAGTCGACAGTCGAATCGCACCGAGCGGAATAGAAAAGAAAGACCACAACACAAAACGGAAAAATCGGTGAGCTTTTGCGACAAGCGCCAAAGAGATCCATTCAGTTTGTGTTAGAATGTTTGGGTAGTCGTTTGGTTTGAGTGAGGGCACAGCGGCGGGTGGGCTCAAACGCGAGTGAGGCAAACATGCCGAACCGCACTTTGTGTTTCCACAATTCCGCTTTTTCACTCTCTTCAATGAAACGAAAAGCAGCGCCAACCAACGCCGACCGAATGAACACTTGTGGAATGAAAGCCAGTGTCTTGCGGCCGCGTTTCGCTCTGCTGCTGTGTATGTCGTCGGTGTGGCTTGGTGGGGTCGATTGAGTTCGCAAGTGTTGGTGTCGGCTGTGGAGCTGGTTTGCTGCTGGCATCGTCGGCATTACGACCAGCGACCAACACACGAGAGTACGAAGCCATTGGCGCTCGCTCGGAATCGTTGGCTGTGTTGCTTCCCCGCATTTGGCGAGTGTATTCGAGTAGATGGCAGAGGGTTCGTGATGGCCACTGACGGCGGCACAATACAGTCAGTTGGGGGACAGCGATACGTTTTCGTTATAAGCCAGTTTTCCTAGTTTTTGCCGTTGTAGAGAATCTGTTTCTATAAATTGTAGAAAATAAGTAGACTGATACAAGGAAGCACTTCTAATGTGCCTTTGCTTTGATTGACATAAAATTAAAAATTTTTTTTTTAATCCTTGTTCACTCCTCTGAAGCATAGGGCCTCAACAAGAGTCTTCCATCGTGCACGATTCTGGGCTGTTGTTTTCGCGCCAGCCCATGTGATGTTGACAGCATCTAGTTCGCGTAGGGTCGACCTTCTCCAGGTGTTTTTTGGTCGAGCGCGACTTCTACTCCCTTGCGGGTTCCAGTCCAGTGCCATTCTCGTGATGTTGTTGGGTGGTTTTCTTAGCGTATGACCTGTCCATTTCCATTTTCTGCGCTTTATTTGACTCAGAATGGGTTCCTTTGGTAATCTTTCACAGCACGTCGTTGCTAATTGTTTTGGACCAGAATATCCTGCAGATGATGATGAAGTTTGATGACAAATCTTCAGACTTCAGTCCAATTACGGTTGCTGAAGTTGATAAAATTTTTTTATATATCAAAACATTCTTAAGACAATGGCAATTATTCGTACATTAATGCGGTAGTTCCGAGTGCACTCAAACATTTTTATTTTTCAATTATGCTTCATATAAAATCGCTACATAATAGTTTTGGTAAATTCTAAAGAAAAAGCACATTCGGGTTAAGTAACAGAGATCAATCTGAACAATCGTAAATCAGGTTCAATAAGAGTCAGCAGTGAATATCTGAGAGATAAGTCAGGCACAACTTCAAACAAAGGACACAAAAAACTGACCAAACCACAAGACATGGTTCTGATCAGAGTTTCGAATATCTAAATATGTCCCAATACCCGAAAATCATATTAAGAGATCGGGTTTCGGCATCCCTAAAGGTAATTTTTAAATACTCAAACTCAAATCCGAATCGCTTACAAGCTCCGTATCTACTAATCGAAGTACTGAGGCTTAAGTTGGGTCTCAGAATCAGAAGAGATCCGTCTTGTCTTTTTCATAATTCCAACTCTATTTGAATTATCAAATCATGAACTTAGGAGTTTTGAAGCTGAATTTAGGTCTCAGAATCAGGTCTTTTTCATAATCCCAACTCTATTTGAATTACCAAATCATAAAGTTTGGAGGTTTGAAGCTGAAGTTGCGTCTCAGAATCAGAAGAGATCCTTTTGTTTTTTTCATAATTCCAACTCTATTTGAATCATCAAATCATGAGTCATGTGACTTCAACTCAAACGAACTCACTGATAGGGGTTGTCGTCATCTCCTTGTATCAATTGTTATCTTTGACTCAGATCAATGTTGTCTTTTAATGCAGTTATGATGAATGTAAACAAACAATGAAAAACATTGCAAACTTGTCTGCTCCACTATTTTCAAAGACATTCACTTTGACAGCGTTTTGAAATTGGCGAACAAACTACCTGAACAAACAATACAATAGTTTCATACAACACAATGCTACATGCTTTGTGCTTCGTCAATCCCCCTTTAGTGCAGCCACTGCCGCTGTAGCGTAGCTATCGTCGTGTTGTCGTCGTGGTCGCGGTCGTCGTCGTCGTCGTCGCCGCCGCAGACGCAAACGCAGACGCACTGGCAGAATGAATGCCTGCCTCCAATACGGCGAATGGCGTTTGGGGTCTGTCGAGCCGAGTCAGTTGTCTGTTCGCATCCAACTAGAAAGCAAGTAGAGTCTGTACTAGAGTTTCTTCGATAAGAAGCCACGAGGTCGTTCGTTGTGTTGGGAATTTGCATTTTTTTTTAACGTAATCATAATCGACGAAGCAACAACACAGCGACACGGAGTCAAGTGGTAATAACAATAATAATAATAAGAGGCGCAAACGGCGAAAAGAATTCGAGCAAAAGGCAAAAAGAGCGAGAGACGGAACGAAATCAAAGACACACACACAGAATCGCATAATGCAAAACGCAAAAGGAAAACGAAGCGTAAGAGCAGAAAGTATAAAATAAATTCAAATATAAAACGTAGATCGAATGAAAGACGACGAGCGCGAAGAAACGAAACGCGAAATGCTAATGGCGAGAAGCGAAACGAGACTTCGAGCAGGCGAGACGCAGCGCGGCGAGAAGAATCGTGTGACCGACCGACAGAGAAAACGTTCTATTGACAGAGAACCGCGAATTCATGCCAATCGCCCCACCAGCACCCAATCACATGAAATATTTTTGGAAAACGTTTCGAAAATCGTGCGATCCGCGATCGGCGGCTGCCCGCCCAAACGTTTTCTTCTCGTCTTCTGTCCGTCCCAATGTCCGTCCGCGAGCTAATGGCGCGCACATTGGCTTCACGTCGTTTATGCTTAATGCACTGTTTTTACGGTAATGCGAGAGAAAACGCTGAAAAACGTCAAAGACAAGATGCGCCGAAACGTGCGCGAGGCGGGCTTCGGTTTATAAACATTTGTAAGCGCAGAAGACTGCACCAAAACAAAATACACGAAGCCGAAGAAGTGGTCGTAGGGAAAACGGGAAAGACTGGGCGACGCGCGCTGCGGCCAGTCGATTGTCGTTCCAACTCGAATTTCAATTAAATTCGACTCGAAATTGGCATGAATTGATGACGTGACGGTTTTATTTTACGTCGTATCATTACAGCGTTCCGTGCGCCATTCCACACTACGCCGCCACTCCAATCGCTCCGCTCCGCACCACTTCACGGCACTCACCGCGGCAGCAGACGGCGGCGATTTAGCGGCCGTTGGCGCAGTCGCTGCCGTTGCCGTTGCTGCGGTGCGATCTTGATTTGCGGCGCTCGTGGAGCCCGTTGAGCTGGCGACAGATACGAGCGCGCAGCACAACTTCTGCGTCCACGTCCGTGTCCACGTCCGTCCGTCCGTCCGATCGCACGTCCGTCTCCCGCACTGCGAACAGCGGCCACAACGGGTTTTCACAGTCGACTCGTTCAGATTGCGAACTGCGGTGTGCGCGAATTGTTTAAATGGCGTGGAACCGCGCAGCGAACTCAAATAAAATTTGAATGGAATACAAATTTGTTTAAGAAATTAGAAGAAGAATAATAACTGCGAAATAGCAAAGTTCGTAGGTGTGTGGCGCGAAAAACCGACAGCCGCATGGCAAACGCGACAGTGACAGTGTGACGGTAAACAGTGCAGCAGCTGATCATTTCTACGTCTCCTCTATTTCTGTTGCAGAGGCAGCGTGCTCCCAGCAAGTCGCCAGTCATTCAGTGCACATAAAATGCGCTCAGCAACCACAAATTGAAATTATCAACGCAAAACACAAATCGGCCGAGTTCAGTTTTCAGTTGAAAAGTGCAAAAGTGAGTTTTTCAAAAACGAAAATTCAGTCTGCAACCACAACGAGCTGTGAGCGTTGAAGCACATCTCAGTGTTGGCGAAGTGCGAAGTGGAAAACCCTACAAATGTCACACATGTGTTTCAGTTTACGCTAAAGCTAAAGGAAACAAAAAAAAACCACATAATCACAACAACAACAACAGATCTAATCCCAAACTTGATTCGTACGTAAAATAAAAAGAAAGCAACAGTGAAAACAAAACAAAGTAAAACAACGCATAGCAGAAGCAAAAAAAGTGAGTGCAGCAAGTGAACTTGTGACAAATAGTTTGGATTAATTGAAGTCTGACGGCCGTCGGCCGAGATTTGGAGCGTCCAGCATCGAGATAAGCGACGTCTACAACAACTGTGACCGTCAACAGTGCCACTGTGATTTTTGGGTAAATAGCAAAATACATATGAACAAACATAAATAGTTGTAGATAGTAAATATGAAATTTCGATCTAAAATTTTAAACTCGGGAAGAACGCTGAACTGCAGCTCAAGGCGGCTCACATTGGGGTGAGATCGATTTGGTGAATCTGCAGAGATTGCTTACACTGTGCAACAGATTTTTCTGACCTGGACCCGGTATAGAGTAACAAAAGCCTAGTTGGGTTTTGCAAAGCTAGTTGCCTTTTAAAAGTTACAACCGTCTAAAGTTTGCTTGGGTTAGTGCGTTTTCGAAATCAGTTTTTTCTTTATAAGTCTTAAGATATTCAACATTTTTTATTGCTTTCTTCAGCAAATTTGCAGCTAATGCTTAGATTGACAAATTCTGTGAACATTCTATAGAAAAAAATTATACGTCTCCGAAATTTCAGCGGTCAAAGCTAAAAAATGTAAAAAAAGTAAAAAAATAAAAAATAAAAAACTACTTGTTTTTTATTTTAGTTATATTGCAACAATAAAGCCAATTGCCAAAAATTAAAAAATTTTTTTTAAACCCTTTAAGTTACAAAGACATGTCTTTTTGCAAAATAAAATATAAAAATAATAAGATAGATTGGAAAAATATGGAGAAAAATATGGAGTAATTTGAAAAATATGGGGTGGAATTGTTGTTGTAGGTACCTATGTAATAAATAAAATTGATTGATTGATTGTAATATGTGGTGTTCATTTTTTTTTTAATTTTTTTAAGGAACAAATCGAAAGTCTTATCTATATTTTGCTTGGTACTTTTTGGCAGCTTTCTGTAGTAATTTTCATATTTTCAGATATTTTAATGTTTTTGAGGTTAGTTAGAAAGTTTTGAATATATGGTCACATGTAGTTTTGTAATTTAATTGTAAAATTATTTCTTTGAAACAATTCTTTTTAAGAATGCTGGAACAGTCAACTGAAAGAACAACAAACAACTATTGGATCTGAAATATCTTTACTAGAAATTCTATTTTATCATTTGAAAAGCTTTAGCAGCTCAACTCACCTGCCACTAAGATTTCTATATAACTTAGATCTTTTATTGAATGGCTTCAGAATACACCACATAGAACAGAAGAAATTGTCTCAGAATTCTGAATCCTAAAAAGGCAGATTAGTGCAACGGGTCTAAGCTTCACATATAACAGATTTCTACTTGTATTAGAAACTAAATGACAACATGGGCAACTCTGGGTTTTGATGCGCTCACCAGATTCCGATTTTGCTGAACTTGAACTCATAATCTCATTAATTATTGTTATGTATTATGGTTTATATTTAGTAGAGCAGTTGCAGTCAACAACATTCTGAACATCCGTAAACATGCAATGCTTTATTAACTAATTCTAATGTATTCTCAGTATAAAATTGTGAGAAAATGAAGAAATATTCTGTTGTAATTGGGCGTTTTGAAGTCCATGCGTTGGACTGGTATCCAGGCACATTAATCAAAAACTGCTAAACGAGTATCTGGCCACATGCTCATGGAAACTGCTACCGAATGTCAATGCTGCTTTGCAACAGGATCGACAGCTTTTCAATATCACATTTAACACACTTGCATTCCACCTAAAACTTGGTGGACTTTAAACTGCTTCGTAATGAGCCGCTTTCGGCCACTTTCTCCGCTCTGGCAGAATGCTGCAGTAATAAGTGGAATACGGATACGAGTATAAATAACTGTTTGTATGGGAGATGCAATGAAATGTGTAGACAGCAAATTTTACTAAATGTTAACAAGTAATATTTTCTCTGGCGCTTTTTATGCTTTTTATGCTGTTTTTTTAACATATATTGAAATGGTTTTTAGTTTTCATCTAATTTGACAGTTTTACATTAAAAGTTTTCACTAGTTGATATTTGGCATTATCAACAAAGATTTTAGTAAAAGAACGTATGTACTTGAATAGATAATGTTTTGGTAAAATCTTACTGGGCACTCAACTATTTTTCTTGCGTTTTTATTTTGAAAAACCCTAAATATGGTCAATAAAGCACTAAGTGAGTGTCACTGGAATTCACAGGGACATTTGTTTTGTGTTGAGATAACAGTAATGTCGATATTTTTTGCATTTTCTGATATCAATACTCATACTTTTTGAGAACTACAGTCGTATCTGGGTATAGTGAACACCTCGATACAGCGAATACTCATATTTTTACATAGAATACTCTTAATAGTGAACAATCGAAAATCTCTAAATAGTGAACAAAATTTTGAAAGCAATTGCAAGCAAAAAGCATCAAAAAACATAAGAAGGATTCAAAAATGAAAGAGGCTATTCCCCTCATTTGTATTTTTGCTGTTAGTCAGCAAAATCAGCTTTTTCTTGACTTTAGTGGTTATGTTTTATGTCGAGTGCAAACCGATTGTGGTTGAAAGTGAGTTTTTTATGTGTATTTATAAGTTTCTGATCAAAAAAATCGAGGTTTTGAACAAAAATTTTAACCTTGATATAGTGAACAACCTCAATACTGTGAACCGGCCTTGCAATAATTAGTTCGCTATATCCAGACACGACTGTATAAACCAAAAAGACATAAAAAACTTGTAAAGCGGACAATTGTTAATTAAGAAAACTACTTTATAAACTACTTTTTGAAAGAATTACAAAATAAGAATTGTTGGAAGCTAGGAACTTCTTCTTTTTGTGTTTTAAATGGGATTCGAAAATCATTAATTTGTTATTGTTTTCAAGTTATCTTGTAGTTCAAACTTATTTTGAAGCATCATGAAATGGTTCTGAGTTTAATCAGTGAAATAATTTAATTATCTCCACTCAATATGAAGTCCGAAACAATTGAAAAGTTATAGAAAGAATATGTATATATTCTTGAACATCAGTGAATGCCCCAATTTTATAGGCGCATTTTCATTGCAAATCATTGCTTAGATTTTAATGACACCTTGAGAGAGCCTCTAACATCCGTAACTTCCTAGAACTTTTTTAACACTAGGAAGACCATTGTAGTAATTTTAAGGGTCTTTAATTTTTAAATATCTGTATTTTCTTTAGTATTTGTATCAACTTTTGCTTTGCTGACTTTTATTTTTTTCGGAATTTTCATTTTTAAATATCTCTATTTTCTTTAGTATTTCTAAGAGCTTTTGGTTTGCTGACTTTTATTTTTTTTTTGCGTTCTACAATTAGTTCTATAATTAGAGTTCCACAATTACAATTAGCCAAATCCCAGGTGTACTTTTTGAGATATCAGCGGATATTTTTCGGAATTTTCATTTTTAAATATCTGTATTTTCTTTAGTATTTCTGTCAGCTTTTGGTTTGCTGACTTTTATTTTTTTATTGCGTTCTACAATTAGTTCTATAATTAGAGTTTCACAATTACAATTAGCCAAATCCCAGGTGTACTTTTTGAGATATCAGCGGATATTTTTCGGAATTTTCATTTTTAAATATCTGTATTTTCTTTAGTATTTCTATCAGCTTTTGGTTTGCTGACTTTTATTTTTTTATTGCGTTCTACAATAAGTTCTATAATTAGAGTTCCACAATTACAATTAGCCAAATCCCAGGTGTACTTTTTGAGATATCAGCGGATATAATATGCAGTCTTTGTAGGTATAGAAAACTTGCTGTCTTAACCCTTTCGGGACGGAGTTTAATTTTGAAATCCAAAATACTCTCAGAAGAAATGTTCTCCTGCCATGAATACTGGGGTTAGAACATTTTATTGGATGCTCACAAATTCTGAAATCATTCTTTTATGCGGGAACATAAAAATCGAAAAAATATTTTGCGTGGTTCGTGGCATTAAAAACTTGCTGGGGCGTATTATCCTAGTAGTCCCGAAAGGGTTAAACTATGCTATGGCTTTGATTGATTCTTCGAACAAATGGAACACGTTTTTCTGTACTTGACATGGGAATTCCTTAGATTCCCTTGAATATTTTGAATGGGTTGGTGAACTGAAATGCCAAGCCGCAATGATAACCGTTTAGGGCCAAAGTTTGCTAGTTGCTTTGCATAACCACTGTCAATTTCGCGCCTCGAGTGTTGACAATGCAGGCGGCCAGAATGAATGCCGCAGCCGTCTGCTGTGAAAACGAGCAGCTATGCATATTTATTATCTTAATTGAGTCAAGTTAAGTCAAAGCTGAAGAATGTTACCGGAAGAATTGTGTGAGCAGCGGCGCACCATAGAGACGCAACAAGACAATGCACAAAGCGATGCCATGTGGTCGCTGCTCCAGATGTCACCAAATCAAGCGTTGGGGAGCACCGTTGCGGCAGAAAGCTGACATCTTAAGACTGAAATCTGTACGATGGAGTGGAACAGGTTTGGCCAAAAGGTAAAGAGAGAAAAAAGACCGAAATAAAGCGAAAAAGTGAAAGAAATAAAAGTAATGCGAACGGCTTGCACGAAGAACGTGCACCGCAAAGCGAAGCGAGCGAAACAATCTGCGCTTGCGATGGGCACCAAGTGCCCATTGAAGCACTGAATGCTGAAAATTGAAAAAGTAAACAAAAGTAAGAAAAATAAAGTGCCACAACGACCGCTAAGCAGCAGCTAAGCGAATGCCGAGAAGTGGGGTATGCGCGAAAATAAAAGTAAAGCGGGCAATTTTCAAGCGTAAAGACGATTAAGGCAGCGGCGCGCTGTGTGTCTGTGTGCCAAACAAGAACGCGGCGCTGCAAGCAGGAGCTGCTGAGGCCAAAACACAAAAAATTAAAATGAGCGTAGAATCACGCTGCGCAGAGCTCGGCCGTCTGCTGGCGCTGCGGTCGCGCTCCGAGCTTACACACGCACGCACCAACATTTGTTTGTGAGATTATGACGCGGGGTGTGTGGCGGCAGCGGTCGCATTGGATCGACGCAGCAGATATGGCGCGGTACAGTGCGATCTCGTCTGCAGCTCCAACGTCTTTAGGCATCGCCATCAACATCATCAACATCATCATCGTCATCGTCGTCTTCATCATCGTCATTGTCATTACGGGCGTCAGCGTCATATTCGTTGGCATTATCAGCCGCACCGCAAATGCTATAAACGTGGACAGTCTGTCATAATGGCACTTTGACGACTTTGACGGCAGTGTGCGCGCGCTGCTTCTGACAACCTCAGCGAAGACGTCGACGTCAACGTCGACGCCGGCGATAGCGTCGCATCGTTAATGGTGCTGGGAATGTTGGAGACGCTGCTGGCGACGCTGCCGACGACGCTGACTTACTTTACTCTCGATCACGTTTGACTGGTTTTTTTCTTTAGGCTTTCAATACTCGCTACAGAATGCTCGGCCAACGGCTGTCAAACGTGGGCATTCGTTTTTTTTATAATTTTAATTTTCGTTTTATTTTTTTTAATTGTTAATTTTTTTCTTTACGCTAAAATTTTGTGCTTTTTTACTACGCATTTACAATTTTGAAAACCGCCCCAAGAGCGTTGATTCTTTTTGGACTGCGTTTTATAGTTTGTGAGTTTTTCAATTGGAATTTCACGTTCAACTATTTACATATAAAGAGGGACATAGAGAGAGTGTAAGAGAGAGAGAGAGTGAACTACGGCAAATGAGCGAGAGCGCTTGCAATTTTATTTTAATGAAATATTAATGAACTTTTACTGCAATAAATTATCAGCATGGAAAATTTTCTACAGCAAACAAAAAGCGAAAAAATGAGCGCAACGAAATAAAAGATCACAATAAAGTGTAATAAATCCCTGCCGGCAACTCAATTAACTTTTAACGCACTTTAATCTAACTAATTCTCAACTAGTTGTGGTTGATAGTTGGATTATTTTCAATGGAGCCAACTGACTATTTTAACATGGCGATGGCCTAGGCAGTAGTCAATTGTCCGACTCTGCATGACTTTTCAACTAACTTAAAGTTAGTTATTTAAAAGTTAGTTAAAGGTTATCTAATTTGTGGTTAGCTATAAACTAATTACATTTCAGTTAGCTTCAAGTTGACTTTATTTAAATCAGCTATAACTCAACTATTAGTTAATACGTCTTTATCCATAAAAATGGATATTTCTATGATTGTTTTGTAAATTTAAAATTTTTGTATTTCCTTTTTTATTTGAAAAATGTCTAAATACCTAACAACTCTTGAAAACACTTGCGAGATGGCTTATTTTTAAAATACCAATCACCGATTTTTTCTTTTAATGCATTTTTTGTTGGACAATTTTTTCGGAACAATTTTCTTGGACACAAATATTTTCAATATAAATTCCGTTTTGGCTCTGCACATTAGCAGAGGAACAGGTGGCTTCTGATTTACCAACATTACATGAATTTAATTTATTTGAATACGAATCCCTTTCCTTTTTCAAAGGCTTCTTAAATTTCTTTTGCTTGCACCTCTCATTTTGGCTTAGCTTAAATAATTAAAACTAAAGCAATGACTTGAAAAAATTATATAAAATTGTTTAACAATTCAATTTAGTTAGGACTCCGACCGCACGCACGAGACTAAGCACTGATTATGATTTCATAATGCACGAAAGAAAATGACAAATATGTAAAATAAAATTCCAAAGAACAAAAAAAAACAACAATTAGCTGTTTTTTAAATTCCTATGCCATAAACGCACGCCTTAAATTTGGGTGGGTTCTGCATTACTTTATAGTTAGCTTATAGTTAGGGACATAACTTCGCGTAAGAACAAATAGCAATTAACTGTTCTTTAAAATATGCCAAAAAGCAAAAGTTGCATTGGTTTTTGGGAAGGTCTGCATTACTTTGTAGTTAGCTTATAGTTAGGCTATGAAAGTTAACTAGAAGTGAGTTATTTTTGTAGTCGACTACCGAATTGCTTGCAGGGATGTTACAGATGCTCTCAAACACATACGCACACACACACACACACACACAGCGGCGCAGCGATAGAGCCCGCCGCCACACATCTGGCCAGTAGATGGTTGTGGCTGTCAGCGCGGCAATTCGTTCGGAGGCAAATGAACAGCGACTGCAGCTCGAGAAACGGACCAAGTCGAGTGTCCAGATACCTGGTCCAATAACAACAACAAAACCCATTAAGTACAAAGCGACAACAACAGAGAGGCACAACAATGCGGCGCAGCATAGAAATTATTAACACTTACGTAACAAGTGCCGTTTAATTATAAAATTCTCTGCTGCCGCCGTGCGCACAACTTTTGCCGCTTCCCTGCTTTCGCCTTCAAAGTTGCTGCTTTGTTTTTGGCTGCTTTTGCATTGCACGCTTTCGTGCTGGCTTTCTTCATAATCATCGCTGCAATTCTCTGTTTTTTTATTGTTGTTCTTGTAGTTATTGCTTTTAGCTTTTAGTTGATTACGGTTTGATTGTTCTTCGACTTTGTGTCGCGTCTACCACATTTGGACAGTTTCTGCTAAGAATTTGCTGTTCTTCATCTCATTGCTTTAGTGTTTATTTACTTTTTTAGTTTGTTAATTGCTTTTCGCACACTGCGGCGCCCTTTGCCCGCATTCGCCCCGTGGCACTTTTAACTTTTCGACGCAGCGCGCTGGAGGTGTGGTGCAGCTTGCTGGCTGTCGTTCGGGCCGCCTCATGTGCTCTGCCAGTTCTTTTCATTTCATTTTCCACATGTTTGGTGTTCGGCCCGTGCAAGCACACGCGGCGCGACAGCTGACGTGCCAGTAGTGCGCGACATTGAAATTCATTAAATTTATTTGCGATAGTAGCGCAAGCAGACACGGCCATTCGCGCGGCACCCTACACCCACACAGCACAGCGCTGCGCATGTGGATCACGCTACCAAATCGAAATCTCCAACCTTGATGGCAGCGGCTGAGCTGCGGCCGGCCGCTGGAAAACACGCACGTCAACAACAACAGTGTTCAGCTCTCGACGGCCGTGTCACATAAAATTGTCCGTTCGCTTATCAGCAGCGAGCGGGTAAATTGTGTTGAAAAATTCGTTAGAATTGCAGCAGATAAAGCGTACAAAAGTGAATAAATAAATATTATAATGACCTATTTTTGGCTTAACCTGGTGGCTCACGGTGGGCCTTTGTGACTTTCTAAATTGTTATAAAAATTTGGCTGAAAACTGAAAGAAAAAAATATTGTTTATTAGTTTCAGAGAACAAATGGATTTGGGGTTTAATGACAAAGATGGCACGAGGAAGTTGTGTGATATAAGCAGGACAGGTTTATACATCACACTACAGTGCGTTTCAAAATTAAGTGTTGCTTATAAAACTTACAAAAGAAGCTATAGTAATGAATTAGATATATTTTCTGAAAGGCTGTGCAAATATCTTTTTCGTATTATTATCAAAACTTTATCCAGTCTCCGTTGTTGTCAGTAAAAGCTTGGCATCATTTGTTACAATTTTGGCTTATTTTTGAGTGTCCTCCAAAGAAACTCCTCTCGAAATCCGTTTTAATGCCAAAATGAGCTGTTTTGTTGTTGATATTCTTTTTCCTTTAAGCTTTGGCTTCATTAAGGACCAACCATTTTCGATTGGGTTTGCATCTGGACTTTGAGATGACCAATTTAGTGTTTCCACCCCAAATTTTCTCTATTCCATTTCAGACGATTTTCCACATGTTTTCACCCAATAGCGTTTTCGACATGGTACTTCTATGAGGAATGCCCGATTTCAGAAGCCTGCATCGGATAGTTGCCGTTGATACTTCGACTATCTTCTGCCACAATCTTTTCTTTGCTGGCTTCAGGCTAAGAGTTGGAGTGTTATCAAACATCCGGACTTTCGTCTTATCCGCTTTGTTCTGAGTATTTCCCTTCCTGTCTCTCCGTGGCTCGTCGTCAACATTTTCGAACTCTTTGAATCGACTGACCCACTTCCTTACAAATGAAACTGATGTGTTTGTGTATTTTGCGACTTGTGGAGGATTCATTTTTAGACTATTTGGATGGTTTACCAAAAACACTACTTCGAAACTTTTTTTAAATACAGCACATAATTTTAATTCTTGATATTTCCGCGAAAACTTGTACCAAACTAAGAAAACAGAAAAACACGCGAAAACGGTATTTTAATATAGAAGATGATCTGATATTAAAACCATGGCAAACTTCTACAGTTAAAAAGATATGACCAACACTTATTTTTGAAACGCACTGTATGTCCATCACAATGTTGTGAGTGTATTGGCACAAAATCATTGAAATTTGAATTTCCTCCGTAGACTCAATAGCGATATTTGTCAGACAGAAATTGACACTTGTAAATATTTTGTTGTTTTGTAAATGTAGTTATTTTTTGCTTTGCTGGATCTCGGATAACATTGTGTTTAGTGCAAACTGGTATCTGATTTATCTGGGAACCAAACAGGCTATGAGTAGCCAATAGGTTAGTCAGTTGACATAGTGCGACCAAGATTTTTGCTTACTTTCTGCATACAACTTATTTTATTTTCTAATACAAATTTATGCAATCAGTCCCAGAATTCGAGCGGAGATTAGATGAAATGATTTTAAAAAATTATAGAACCAAACCAAAGAGTCCACTTAATTTGAAAATCTCTTTGTGGGCGATTTGCAGTTTGATTTGAGTTCGATTAGATTGAAGGACAAAAGCATGCAAGAAGTGTTTAAACAACATGGATATAAAAATTTCAATTTCAAATCATATAAACTGGATCATATAAACTAGATAACTGGATCATTTCTTGGAGTATTAAGTTTGGTGCTAAAGGGTAAAGGTCGGTATGCAACTCTCAAGAAAAGCGAAAACTTCATATAAAAAAAGCTCAAGAAATGCTCAAGGAAATTTCCTTGAGTCCCATTTACTTGAGGTGTACGCACCTCACAAGAAAACTGATTCGGTTTTTTAATACTTTTTTTCATTGAAAAGTGAAATGACAACATTGATTTCGGCAAGAAACATATGTGTACCTATTTATTTCTCAAAGGAAAAGTGACAGCTGCCTGCCTTCCATGCCAGCCATGAAAATGCCGCAGTCCAACGTGAGCAATATGTCGTCCCGTTGAGTAATCGGTTGAAATGTATTAAAAACTAAACCAATCGTTGTCCATTTGGAGAGAACTGAATTTTATTATTAAAATTAAAAATTGTCCAGTAAAATGCAAATCACCTTGTCAAAATTTTTTTCAAACGTCAAATTTACTTTACTACTTTTTCACGGTCAAGAAATATATGCTCGTTTTTTCTCGAGCGTTTTATGGAGAGCTGCATACCTACTTTAAGAATTTAACAATTTTGATGTCATTCGAAAGGTAAAACTCCAACTAAGAAAACCCCAAAAAAATATGTAAAAAAAAATAATTAGTGTATGTGCAAAAGCTGCTCAAAGTCAAACTTTTTTCACAATAAATTGAAACACATGTTTTCTGTGTTTTAGACGAAAAATAAAAATCATAAAAATATATTGGTAGCAAGAAGTTAGTAAAACTTTTAATATAGATTAAGAACTGATGACTCGCTTTTAATGTTTTTTTCAAAACATTGAGTTTCATTAAAATCGCCTGGTTTGTCTACAAAATGTTTGTTGCCACTTATAACTGCAACAAGTTCAAACAGGATGTTAACCAGTTTGCTCTTCATAAACAACCATATAATTACATAGTTAGAACCGCTTCTTCTTCGTGTTAGTTAAAAAAGAAAACTCGGAACTCATTCCGAGTGCTGAAGCAGATCATCGTTAAAGTTATTGCCATGAAAATCTTGCTCCTTTCAATATGGTTTAAATGTTTGGGCTTTCCTTCTTTTGATTTCCTTCCATTCATTCGTTTAGTTAAAAAGAAAAATATATACAAATATTTAAAAAAAAGTTAATACTAATTCGAATACTTTAAGGTTATTCCAATTGAAAGATTTCTAAATATTTCGCATTTATAAATTTTTCGCACATCATTCCCAAACTTTTGACAGACTGGTCGTGGCTTTTGATTACTCGATGTAGGGTGTTGGCAAGCTTTAACAAATTGATTATTGTTGTTGGTTGTATGCATTAGCATGTGTGCGCTCTAGTGCGTGAGTGTGTGCGTGCGTGTGTGTGTGATTTACATATTTCTACTATAATTAACTCGGACGTCTGACGACGACGAGTGCGCATTGGGGGCGACGTACAATACGCGCGAACCGATTGCACGGATGTGTTCTGCTCGGCGGCCCGAGTGCGCGGCGCTGTGTGTCGTTATTTATTGGCGAATTCGGGCACTGCCAAACGCAGCGTCGGGGCTGCGCCGTGGACCCGTACTTGATCTGTGTGCCGTTTCACAAATTGACAGATCGTGCACGGTGGCAGTGAGCTGCTGCTCCAGCGCCAGGCCCCATTACGCGTCTGTCAGTGTGTCAGTTATTTTTGTTTCTGTGTTTTCAATTTGCAAATTTGCTTTAGGCCGCCGTTAAGTTTTTGTTTAATGATCTAAAAATAATTCCATAGTTTATTGCTTCAATCGAAATGTGAATAAATACAAACACCGAAATGTTTGCCTTAAAAATTTTGCCAACGCTTGTGACTCTGTTTTACATTGAAGCATTGGCAGGGCAGTTGTTGCTATATGTTTTTGGGGGCCAACTCAACGTGCACTGCTCAAATGTCTGACTGACTGGTTGGCTGGTGTTGTTGTTGTTCTATTGCGCATGCTGTGAGTTAGGTCAGTGCAAGGCGTCAATAAAGTTGAACTCTAAGCTATTTATAGAGCTGATCAGATAGACGTTTATTTTGTGTTTTGATTTTGCAAGCATTTGCTAAGATTTTTTATTCCAACTAAAATAAAATTCGCATTCAAACTTGCGAGAATGTACTCGTGCATTGGAATCATTCTGGCACGCGCTCAGCTCGCCCGCCGTCGTCGCTGCGAACTGACCATAGAGCAGACGTCATATGGGGTTGGAAGTGCCCTCTTGGCGCTCTATGCCGATGTGCTAGCACCGCTGTCGATGCTGCTGCCGCTGCCACTGTTGCTGTTGCTGCCGCTGCCGCTGCTGCTGCTAATTCTACAAATTGCTCACTTCAAATTGCTGCTCATTTGATGCGATTGTAGTGGTCGCTGTCGGCTGCACTTGTATCGCTGCCACATAGCCACTTTTCTGAATTCTTTTCGAACGCCGCTGCTGCTGTCGCTGCTCGCAATGATGTTTGCGTTGTTGATGATGACGATCGCCGTCGTCATCAGCAGCAGTGCCCCGATCAATTTTACGTTTTAGTTTTTAATTTTTCATTTTTTTCAACATTTCTCTTATTCTTATTCTTTTTATTTTTATATTCGCCGTGTGCGTGCGTTTGTGTTGGCGCGATATCAGTGGCCGCCGCACTCGTGTATTGGCGTATCTTTGCCCTGCAATGCTCGACAGCGACTGTCTGCAATCGTGAACTTAGTAGAATTTAACACTAGAATACCCGGCGAGTCACATTGACTCTGGAAAATAAAAGTTAAATAAAAAATTGAATGAAATAGAATAGAATAGAACAAAGTAAAGTAAAATAAAATAAAATAAAATAAAATAAAATAAAATAAAATATTTGAAGCATTGCTCAAAAAATGTTTAACCTAAAATGGGTTCAGAGCTATTTGCAATAAAACTTCATATGGTACAAAAAAACCTGCAAAAATGTGTCAAAAATGTAACTTTTTCATTTACAAGCTCTCATTGGTGTTTGAAATATATAATTTTCACTGATATTTCTTTAAAGGTTTTTCATTAATTTTCTTTAAAAAACCAATAAAACAAAAGTTAGTATTTAATGTTCAAGTCTGACCAAATTTTAGGTATTTTGGGTCGCTTGGGTGTGCCGGGCCTTCTTGTGTTAATTGTCTGTGCGCGCTGCGCTTATCGGCTGTGCGTCTGCCGCTGTGAGGCCAACGTGCCTCGGTGAAAGAGTGTAGAGTAAAAGTGAAAGAGAGTAGAAACATTATCATATTAGCCGATTATGGCATTGCCTCTTGATTACCATACCGTAGTATGGTCCGATGCTTACCTGCTTATCTTTACGAATGGTGGAAACGTTCGACTTTTTCTGTGTAAACACTCCAAAGTTAGAATTTGCGGACAAGGCAGAAACTTTGAATTAGTATCAAAATGACTCGGGTGTGATTCATCTATAGTTCAGTAGTTCAACATTTTATTCAGTTAGGAAAATAACAACCATTACGGACAATAAATCAATGATGAAATTAATAGATTATAAAGTTCCCCGGATTTCGAAATCAACACAGAGGTTGTTTATAGTTGGTAGCTTGGCTCTGGAATTTTTGCTTGTGTAATTGTTTACATTTTTCGACAACCAATTTAATTGTTCTCAGGCGGAAGGGAGCCAACTATTAGTTGCATTCAAATTAGAGACTTAACCCTTTCGGGAAGGAGTTGTAATTTGAAAACCAAAATACTCTTGGACGCTACACAATTATGTTACATACTCAGAAATTCTGAGATGATCTTTTTAACCGGCAACATATGATTCGACATAGCTGCCTCTGTATGAGACACACTTAGGACTCGATTCTTGTAATTCCCATCTGCCTAGAGCCTTTGGTATGAGAAGCCAGCGCGCTGCCCGCTGAAGTATCGAGGTCGGCTGCGTGTAAGACCCGGCGCTGACCCATAAGATTTGAATAAATATTTTGCGTGGGTCATAAGATTTGAATACATAGTTTGCGTGGATCATAAGATTGGAATAAATGTTTTGAGGAGCATTACAAACTTGTTGGTATGTATTATCGCAGCACTTTTAAAAGGGAAAACAGATGGAAAGCAGATTCTTGTAATTTCCAACCTTAAATGTGTTTTCTTGTATTCTCTTCATTTTTTAAAATCATTTCCATCCGCTTTAAGTCGCAAGTGGACTAAATCGCCAGCTGGAATAAAGTAAGAATGGCTGTCTAACGCTCACTAAATTTTTTAATATAACTTCTGATATTTGTATCCCGCGTCGCATCCCGTGCAACAACTCGACTTTTGAATGATTTCTTCTCACTTCTCCATAAAGCTGTTCAAAGGTTGACTGGACTGTTCTTGTTTCTTCGAGAATTCGCTTAAAAGCAGTGGCTCGTAACACATTCGCGCATTCGATTCTCAATACCTGCCGCCAAGCAGTCGAGCTGAGCGAGCGCGCTTCGGCGTGGCGAGCAGAACGCGCCCAATCGGCAGCCGCAGCGCTGTCTGGCGCAGCGATTGTAAGTGGCAATAAATTGCTGCGAATAAAATTGATAATTTATCTCATTGCCTCATCAGCATGTACGTGCGAACGTCTGTGTGTCGACGTGTGTGTATGTGTGTGCGTGAGTGTGTGTGTGTGTGTGCATGTGTATGGAAATGTGTGGTGTGTGGTGTAGTCTGATAAGCGTTGAATACGCGCGCGTGGAATAAAGAGGCCAACAAGTGCGCCCCACTTGAGAATGTTTAGTGTTTTCGTGCGAGTATTTTTTTTTTTGTAATTCGTTTAGAGTGCAAGCAGCGAACACTAGAAACCGTGATAAGACAGAAATAATAGTTGTATAGTGTAAGGTTAGGGTTTGCCATCGGCAAATGCTAGAAGCCAGCGAGAGAGCGAGAAGAAAGCGAATAGAAGAGCGTGCGAGCCAAACAGTGTGAACTTCTCTAAATGAGAAATTACATAAAACGCGGCGATAAGATAAATCTTGGGGGCGGCGGCCAATGGAAATAAGGGGGAGGAAAACATTGCCACCAACACGAATGCGCACGTTTGATGGCAGCACTTGAAAATATCGAGAGTTATCAGCGCGCTGCACAGACAGCGCGGCAAGTGACTATTTTTCGCGCTACAATCTCGCCAAAAAAAAAAAGATGGAACCTATTGAAAAGCAACTCAGAAATTATCGCCATAAATCACGCGAGTGTGGACAAAACGAGTGTAGGCGCTGACAGCTGGAGAAAATGTTGAGAAATGAAAATTTTTCATTAGCGAATTCTCGGAATTCCACATCACTTTGCCTTGTAGCGAGTGGCACGTAATGAATAGATTCGAAACATCAAAGTTGAACGATTGAGCGCAAAACAGAGGAAATTCAAGTGAAACAGAAATTGTGTGAAAAATTCAGCGCAAAGGAATAAAACACTCACACTGCGCACCCAAATGAGCAGCGTTTAATTCGCGCGCTGCCTCGCCCCTCCCCGAACGCCTTCCACCGCCCACAGTCCAACCAAACACTTTACCACTTTTAGTGCGCCCAGTGCTGCCGCAGGTATGCGAGACTGCGTTGTGGTGGTGAGATTGTTGTGTTTGTAAACAGAACGAGTGGTTGGCTGGGCGCAGGGGGAGACGAGCGACGGGCGGTGGGGGTACAAAAGCCACAAAGACCAAAGCTTCTTTTAGCATATTTTGCTTGATTGTTTCCTTTGCTGAAAATACATAGAATGTATTTTGAGCTGAAGGTGGCGAGAAGAAATCATCGAGCAAAATAGAGATGCAGGAATTCCTAGTGCCGCCTGAGAGTTGGCGTTGCGAGTGTGTTGGTGCGTTTTACACTGCAGCGGGATCGGCAAAAAGAAAACAAACTTTTTGTTTTTTTTGCTTTGGTAAACTTAATGAACTTAATAAAACTAAAGAAAACTAGTTAAATTGCGCAGCAACGTGAATGTGCAGTGACTGTGGAGTTTTTTTTTTCGATGTAATAGGAAAGCGGAGTTGAAATGGAATCAGATATAGAGAGGTTTGTTTATTTTAATTAGGTGCTTTAGAATGTAAAGTGATTAAGAACAAGTTGGAAATAATAATCGAATGAGCTTTAAGATTGTTATAAAGCACTTTGGGGACTGAATAAAAGCAGAGAATGTTGGCAAGAATCTAATGTTATTGCAGTAAGAAAGGAAAATGAGCTCGGCAACGGCTGGCATTGTAAAAAATTCTATTACCACAATTTCGATATGTAAAGTAAAGGAAAGGATTGATTTTCTGAATAATACACACAATTTTTTTTATTTAAACGTAAATAATAAAGAATTAGGAATTTTTAAACCTAATTCTAGTTTAGTATGACAAGGACAATTTTGATTCATCCGGGCTGAAGGATGTTAAAATATTATTGACAAATGAAAGGTTTCTACCTCAACATCTTCTATCTCTTTGATATCTTCGATATCTTATATTTCTTTGCATATGATTATTCCTCCTGACTTACTGACTGATTCATCACCGTCCAGCTCACACCGCTTAAACTACAAATATGAAATTTAAACTGTAAATACATCTTGAAAAATGAACCTCCGCTGACACGGGATTTTCACTTCTTCTACTTCAAATAAACAATAATTCGACAAGAATTTTTATTTTTTCGAAAATTAAAATTTAACTTTGTACACCATGCGTGTACGGGAAGACTACGAAAAAACCGTACACCAATGGGCCATCGGCTTCAAAGTTGGTGAAAACACTTGAAATCAAAAATAATCTGACGTGTGTTTTTAATTTTTTTGAAAATCAAAAAATTTGTATGAAGAAACATGATTTTTACGCCTTTTGTTTCAAACTTGTAAAAGTACTTCAAATGTGAAATAATTTTATAGGTGTTTTAATTTTTTTGAAAATTAAAATCTGATGGGGTCAACGACGGGTTAAAAGTTTATATGGAGAAACTGTGAAAAAACATGAATTATTGAGCTTATTTATTTCAAACTTTTTGAAATTAAGAGAGAGTTAGTAAGAAATAATGTAACACCTGTTTTAAATTTTTTCGAAAATCGAAACCTAACGGGGTAAACTACGGGTTAAGAGTTTGTATGGAGAAACAAGATTTTATTCGCCTTTTGACTTCAATTTTTTTGAAAGCACTCTTAGTGAGAAATAATATGACACGTGTTTTTAGTTTTTCGAAAATAACAATCTGGAGGGGTCAAAGATGGGTTAAGACTTTGTATGGGGAAACATGATTTAATACGCAAATTGACATCAAATTTAATGAAAGCACTTCAAATGAGCAACAATTAAAAAAAGTATTTTGTAATAAAAATCTGACGGTATCAACAAAGAAGAAGAAGCAGAAGAAGAAAATGAAGATAAAGATGAAGAATAAGAAGAAGAACTTGATTTATTGGCCTCATTGACTACAAACATGCATGCAAAGCCGCGGGGCCCTGCTAGTTGCTTCATAATTTCCTTATATCATATCATCGTAAGTATTTACCACATCATTCTTGATGTAATTTTCATGCAGAAAAGTAACACTTAGTTTACATTATTTTACTGGTAATTTCATTAAAAAATAACACATTTTTGTTTTCTGTACCTTTGCTGAATATACAAATCTACGATTTCTTTGCACATTGATCTCGCAAGGCATGATGGCTCATTGATATTTCTTTGAAAGATTTTAAATGCATTGACATTGTCTATGGCTTCTTGGTTTCATTCTGCCCTCAGTCCCCTTCAATTGCGCCCCGATTCCGCATTATCAGACACAGTACTGCGTTCGCAGTACAGTCACAATTAAGTCGAAGTCGAATTCGAATCAATTGCGATTGTTATTTGCATTTTTATATAATGACGATTTCACTAACTGTACAATGTCACTCGCCTGTTTACTCACTCACAAAATATGGTTCCGTGAGAAATGCAAAAACTACTCGCTGACCGGCCACAGTGCTTCCCCGCCACTGGCGATAAGAAACTTTGTATATGCTTTCAATGTTTGAACTCGCGCACAAGCGGATCTCACGTGGCGATATGCCGATTCGCTTGTTTTCGACGCTTTTCGTTATATTTTCGCTGTACACTTTTCGTAGCGGTTTATTTGGCGTTTCGCTTTGCTGTCGTACGCCTCTGCATTGAAGCTGAATTAGGATCAGGGCGAGCATTGCGAGGGGCACACACGAGTCGGCGTTGCGTCGCGAGCGTCAGCGACTCAAAAAATATCAACAGAAACGAGCGCCCTCCCCCCAATATAACCGAAATACACAGCTCGTCGGCGCAGCAGCCGACTGCACCCCCACTCCAACCCACACGATCGCAGGCGGCCAGCGCCCGATGGCGCAATCGCACCGAATTCAATCGAGCGGCTGGGCAGAGCAGCGTCGCGATCGGACGGCAGCGAGCACGTTCGCTCCGGCTGAGCGTCTGGCGCGCAGCTCAAAAGTCGCACACGCCGCAGCCGAACAAAGAGCTTAGCCTGATTTGAATGGTTTCATTGCCATTTGCCGAGCGCAGCGCCAGCAGAGCACAGATCTGCCGATAGCGACGGTAGAAGTGCACGACATGACGGCGCGGTGGGTTGCCTCGAGATCGGGTCTGTTGAAGTTTTGCAAATTCGGCAGCAGACTATTCTAAGCCAAACATGAATAAACCGCACTGCCGGTGGCGGCAATAAGCGGCGCGTGCGAAATATTGAATAGATTTCCACACACGCCTTCCAAGCGAGAGGCTGCCAATCATACACACACACACACACACATTCACACACGTTCACCATTGAGATCTTATAAAAATGTTAATTGGTAGAGCTGCGGCTTTATGATTGACTTGGCAATTAATTGTAGATTTTACTCGTGGCACGGCTATTAGCATTAATGCTGATTATAAAGGCCCAGCCGCAATTACAGCCACGTAATTTAGTTGGCGAGCGCACTCCGCACACTCCGAGCAATACTAATGGGTTTTCTGGCATTGGTCACTGGTGTGAACTGCACTTGATACCGAAAAAATGTTGCTCCAACTGTCACCAATTGGCGCCTGTCGCTGTCGCCGATGCCGTCTGCCTGCGGTGGTTCAAGTCGCTGAGTCATGAGTGCAGCCAAACCGAATGTCCCAGTGGCAAAAACTATCAGCACTAATGAGTACTGATGAGTGCTGATGAGGCGGAACGTTTCGTGTAATGCCTGCAGCAAGTTTACACAATTGGCTCTTTCAGTGATTAACGGCACTTGCATAATTTTATTGGCCATCTCGCAGGTTGATTTGTACAATGCAAATAATCTATGATGTTATGTCCATAAAATGAATATGAAATTAAAAAAAAATTATGAAATTTTATTAAGTAAAATACAAAATTGTAAGTCAATATTTTGACTGTCTGCTTAAAACATTTGCAGTCTGTTTGCAATTCTCACACACAAGCACACACACACACATGCAATACAGTCTGACAAGTTGAAATGCTTAAATTGACACTTGAACAACGACATCGCAGAGTGCACATTTATTTATAGAATTCAGAAGCCAGACAGTCGGGGAACTCTATTAAATGTTAATGTAGTCGCTTAGTTCTTGCAATAAAATTCAATTCATTAAAAGATCTGTTGACTTTTGGCGATGTGTTACAAGCTTGAAAAACAAACAAACACTTTAGTGCAAAGTTCAGTTTAAACTTTATTTAATAATTTGGAAATTTTTGTTCGAAGATAGTCATTGAGATTGGTTGAGATATTCAGATCAAATCTACATATTAATCAATACACATAATCTGGGAAATCCGAGTTCTCAACAGCTACAGAAAAGTTCAAAGGAGTTGATAGAAGTTTTGAAGTACTTATACCACATAAGTTAAATTTCGTGTTTCCAAGTGTATCTCATACAAAAGTACTTTAGAATTTACTTTACTTTTGAAGATACTTTAACCTTACCCAGTCTAACCTAACCAAAGGGAAGTTCGGAAGTTTCGGAGTACATGAGAAAACTCTCATGAGCGCTTAAGTAGATCTAATCTAAAGATCAACCACCTATATCTATAGACTTACCAATCAACTCCATAGATCAATTAATCTAAAACATTCATCATCAGGTAAATCACCTTTAGTTCTTAAACAAAATTTTCCAATTTTCATGTTAAATAAAAATTTTGCAATATTTTGCTTTCAAAATATCACTTCATCAGTTATTACAAACACAAACCAAATCTATTCAAGTTAAAGTTCAACACATTATTTCATTTGCATTCTGCATTTATTGTTCATGTTGTACATTGTAGAATACATAATATACTTAAGTATTTAAGTGTAATTATGCCGCTCGCATTAAAATTGTACAATTTTAATTTCATTGCCAATTAAATTAAATTTCGGCTTCGGCGCATTTACAGTGGAAATTGTAATTTTAATTGCATTGTAATTGCGCTTAAATCATTTGCTGGCAACATTAAGCAAACATTTGAATGTTTGATTTCATATTTTGTGTAGTTTGTTTTAAATGCGTAAAAAGTGTGAAAGATGAGCTCACTGTAAAATAATCAACAGATCTGCTATAAATTTCGTAATAATTATTATTGAGAAATTTGTTTTAAACTGAGTCTAAGCGGTTGAAAAAATCATCTAAAGTCAGCTGAGTAAATTTCCAAATATTACCAAAGATTCTCTCAAACATCCACAAACTTTGCTTAAGCTCAACGAAACGCGTCTCTGTTGCTTTATAAGTTTTTCAAGAACTACAAAGCTTCTCCTCAGTACAGGAAACACCTTTGAAGCTTCGCTTTGTTGAGTTGAGCTTAATTACAACAAGGAATTTTAGGCACTTTGAAAATCAATTCTTAGGTTTTGTAAAGTTGCTTTACTGTACTTAACAACTATGAAGTACGACTTAAATATATGAAGCTACTCTATTTTGGATCATTTGTCAAGAACATTAAAGCTAAATTTAGCATTTCTCAAGCAATTAAAACCTCAGTTAAATAAGTCTAAACTTCCTTGAAGCACTTTTAAGTTTCTGTTAAGTTGTTTAAGTTGTTCCTGTTTATTTTATGTGCTTCATTTAACGACTATAGAACATTATCTTTGTACTATCTAAGTGTCTTTGCTTCAATGGTCTTTGCTTCAATGCTTTACATGAAGTCTTTGAACCCATTTTTACATATTCTATGATTTCATTTAAATATTCCGGACTTAATTTACCTGGTAATTTAATGTCTGGTTCACTGTTTTTCAAATGTCGTTCGGGTAGTTCGAAGCGTCATTTGTGTGCGTCGTGCCTTATATTTCACACAAACATTATTGCAAATAATTTATATTTTATATTTCATACTTTTTCAATTTCATTTCGCCAAAGTAGCATACGTCATTGACATATCTTCTAAGCTAATCGTGTTGGCAATTCCTTTGTTCAAATAATTTATAATTCCAATGCAATTTTTTTATGACTTTCGATTCAGGTTTTTGCAAATTGCGCATTTCGTCTATAAAATATCAGTAGTAATACAAACCAGTTTAGCGCCAACTGTCAATAATTTCGAGAATTTAGCCATGCCTTAAAAAATTTTATGCTTTTAAAAGTAGAAAAAAAATGACTTACTGAAAAATGGTTCGTGTGAAATGTAAAAGTTTCAAGAATAATTTCACTTTACACTTTATTACTGATTACTCTCGATGGGATGTTCTTTGTGATTTTTTGCTTTTATTAAACTTACACCGCTGGTGTTTACAGTCTCGTAAACACACTCTGGTACTATCTGTCGTTCGACTGCAATCAGTGCAGTCCCGATTATTTGCATTTAAAAATACAATTGAACACAAAATATAGATTCATTCGTATTAATAGACCTCATCAGTGGCTATGCGCTGTAATTGCTGTCTATTTTTAATATAAATATTTACACAAAAATCCCATTGTGCTCGCTTTCATATCAGCCGCAAAATATTCCATTTCATGCGGTGGCGGGCCCAGGGCTGAGCCCAGGACGCCAGCTTGGGATCACAATCAGCTGTTTACACTACAAGCGATTGAATTATGGCATAGTCGAAATAATTAGGCGAGCATACACACAATTTGCACAGTCATCAGTGACACTGATGACTATTGTGAATAAAGGGAGCAGTGGGTATATGGCGATAACAGTTGGATGCAAATGAAAAGTGCAGTCACATCAAAAATCACCTTGAAGGGGACCTGCAGTTGTCGGACTCGAAATGTCATGCACTATCGGTTTGATCAATTTTGTTTCAAATATTTTACAGCAGATGTAAAATAAATAATACAAATAATGTTAATGATAACTCATAAGGAAGCTTAGAGATTGAGGAGGATTTTATCAAACTTAAGGAAATGAGCTCTTCTAAGCTCCTGAAGATCTTAAGAAATGAAAACGCTGAACCGTATTGTGTTAAGTAGTGAAAATTTAAAAAAATTGAGGAACACAACCTTTGTAAAATCTGCAATAGAAAATTCTTCATGTGTGTTATTGAATTTTCATTTAACTTCTGTCGATCCTTGAGATAAGAAATTATTTATTGGTATCGTTAAATAGATCAGAAAACAATAAGTATATTGTATATTGATTTGTGTGGTGTTGAAATTGAAATAACTACTGAATACTGAATAAATACTCTGAGAATTCAAGTTTAAACTACATACAATTAAACTCAGTGATTAATACGTTAGACTGCCAGAAGGTGGGTTCAAATATGAAATATATTTTGTTTTTAATTTAATGGCATTTTATATTTCCATATAATCTCTAAACAGTGGAACATGCAAGGGAAGTTTTGGGAGTTCTAGGCATTCAAATATCTTTGTATTACAAAAATGGTGGGCGGCAACCCGGTTTGCAAAAAACACAAACTTTAGCCACTACACTTTTTTAGACCTTAATAAGCTGTTTTAAAAATTTGAAATGTCCTTTAAATTTTTTTCTAACTTGACTCTGGGTCCAAAGCCATTTCATATTCACCTTCGCAATCAATTTTAGGAAGAGAGCAGGCGAGCTGACCGGCAATCGGGCCAAACCAGCTGACGTAGACGGACGCTAATACTACGCGGACACACGAATGAGACGGAATTCCAAGGAGGGGTGGCTGAAAAACCATAGGGAGGGACATAGTTACAACTAACGGTGGGGGAGCCTAGTAAGTGCAACTAGTGACTAACTGCACTGACAGCAAAACGATACTTCGAGCCGAGCGCTCAAACCGCCCTCTGACGTAATACTTAACGGTAGTGTCCGGAGGGGAATCCGGTCTGTGACATGAGGAGGTTTAGTGTGTTAAAGTCTCACACTGACGGGGTTAGGCTTTCGATGCTTCCTCCTCGTTAAAATAAAAAAAAAAAAAAAAAAAAAAAAATCAATTTAATGTTAAAAAATATATTCAGAAAAACCAAAAATATCAAATGTTTTATATTTCATTGTCAAGGGAATTTCACAGGCTACAATATGGTAGCAAACTTATTGTACCTTAGTAATGGGATTTTTGGGGAAAAATATCCGTTAAAAAAAAATTTTTATAAAAAATTTGTTTTTCGCTTAAAACTTTTTTTTAGTACATCTTAAGTATCTAATGTTGCACATCAAAAGAAAGGTATGAAAAATTCCTTTCATTTGATACCCATATCGTGTAAATCAGTTGGAGATTAATTGAGTTTTTTTGATAAAAACTTTGAACTTTGACCCCGAGCCACGCCTTTTATGAGCGTTTCCCAGGCAAAATGTTTAGTTTGTTAGATGCAGGAGCCAACCCTCTATAGAAAAGCATACTCATTTATTTTTTTCACGAGGGTTCGCTATACTGTTTTTATGCCTCGACGAAAGTGGGGTTTTTGGGACATTTTTTTCGAAAACACAGTTTGAATGTTTTTTTTTTGTGTTAGTGTCTTAAGCAAATTTGTTGGTCGTTAAAATATCTACAAACTTGCTGAAGAGAGTAAGGCGATATTCGGAACGATTTAGGACCTATTAGCATTTACACGTTCGAAGACTTAAGCGACGAACTCGACTGAAATGAGCCAAATTCAAAGTCGGATTTCTCATAAACTAGAGCCAATCCAACCAAAAGCCTGATGGATCTCAACTCAGTATACCTATAGAAAAGTCGCTCAGTAGATCCCCCCATGTTGCAATTTTTGAGGGTAAATTTCACGCACAGTGTTATGATATTCTCTTCTATATATATAAAAGAAAGTGGATGTATGTGTGTAAGCGCGTCATGCTCAAACGGAAAGGAGATTTCCATGGGGTTTTCTTTGTTGCATTCGTCTTGAATCAGTTCAGGTTTATGAAAAAAGAAAATTTCGGAAAATCTATTGGAAATCCGAAAAATCCCTGTCATGTTTGACCTGAATTCTGTAAATTTTCAGACGATAACTTTGGAACCATAAGTCACACATCAATTAAATTCATTACAAACTTACTATTTAGTAATGTCTTTCGACAGAGGGAATGGGGTGAGTATTGGATGAGGGGGAGTGGCACCACCCATATAAGCCAAATCTTAATAATGGAATATCTTCGAAATTGTAAGTTGTACAATACTGAAATTTTGTATGCGTCGTCCCATAGATGAGTCATTCTACTGGTAGGATTTGATGGACGTTGGCCAAGGGGCATGACACATTTGTTGTGATCCAAATATTTCGCTGAACTAAGTCGCTTAGCAATGAAACTTAGTACGAACCTACCATTTTCTCTTTCGAAAGAGGGCATTGTGTGAGAATTGAATAAAAGGGCGTGGCGCCGCCCATATAATTTAAATCTGCTTCAAGCGCAGTCCATTTCTTTACTGAAAAATTGCTTCCATTAGTTGGTTTTCTTCGTCAATTTGTATCGCAATAGATTCGCCATCTCGCGCATCTCGCGCAAAAGAAACAAATGTCGTACGAGACAAAGTTCGCTGGGTCAGCTTGTTATTATATAATACTTTGCTTTCCTTGTTCACTCTGTAATAATTAATAATAAAATAATATTTCAATGAAATCAAATTAAAATTAATCATTTATTTAATTGATGCACACAACTAATGACACGTCAACTCCTTTCGTTGCAGCATTCAGTTGCGTGTCGACGAGCAAAACGTTTAGCATTCGCGCCCTTTTGTTAACACGCGCACTGCACGCTTCTGAAGATTTTTTGCGCCGCTCGTTTTTGGAATACCGCAAACCTGCACCTCATCAACGATCCATTTACCATCATGGAGGGCTTCGTGCATGACTGGCCCACGCCGCCGCCCACAGACAATCCCCTGCACATGGATCTGGTCGGAGAGCTGCACGGCGATGGCGGCTTCGAGCCGCAGACCCGAGCTCGATCGAACACCTGGCCGTGTCCGAGACCGGAAAACTTCGTGGAACCGGTGGATGAGCTGGACAGCACGAAGGCAAGCAATCAGCAGCTGTCAGGCGGAGGTGAGTTCAAAAGACTGTGGAATCTTTTAATAGAAACCATAATGTCCAATGCTGATAATGTCCAGTTGGGCGTTAGATGACTTACAAGATTATCAAATAGAGTTGTTGTTGTGCACAAACAAATTAAGTCACTCCCCTTTCGTGTGTGTTTCAGATTCACAGCAAACTGTGCAGAATGTCAACGCGGCGAAAAAGAACTCGTCGCGCCGCAATGCGTGGGGCAATCTGTCGTATGCGGATCTGATAACGCACGCCATTGGCTCGGCGACGGACAAGCGCCTGACGCTGAGTCAGATCTACGAGTGGATGGTGCAGAACGTGCCATATTTTAAGGATAAAGGAGACTCGAATAGCAGTGCCGGCTGGAAGGTGAGTCCACTGCCAATGAGCAAATAAGTAAATAAACAAAGAGATGAAAGCGGCCGCCCATAGGGTAGCAAACGATGCAGCGTAAAAAATACGTTTTTCATAAATGAAAACAAGTAGACAATTGGCGGCATGAAACATAAAAGAGTTGAGAACAAACGAGCCAACAATTAAAAAATTGGTAAATATACACACCAAAAAAAAAAGAAATGCAAACAAATAAATGCCATTTGCAAAGGGAGTTGGAACAAGTTCATTACAACAATGCAATCAACCAGCAGCGAGCTGTCAAATGGCATTTAATTATCTACATGATGCAAGAATGTGTTGCGTAATAAAATTTAGTGACTGTGCCCACACTTACACACATAGAGAGTGCCGAGTCGAGGGGTATGTCGTGAGTATGTGACATTTTTGGCAGCTTTGCCGGTTTTTAAGCCGCCGTATTTGAATGTGGAATTTTTTGCGCGAAACTGGTTGAGCCGAAATTGTGTTGGCGTTAGCCACCCAAAAAAATGCGCAAAAAATGAAACGACCGCATTGCGAGCTCAAAAAATGCGCTCTTGTGCATTGCTCTCAGGTGGCAACGCTGTGTGTTACTTATACACCACTCGTACTCAGCGACGTGCTGGCTTATTGCGCGCTCCAGCCGCTCTTGTTTACATTGTTGTTGTTATTGTTGTTGTTGTTATCGCCGCTATTGCCATTGGCTTTGTCATTGCTGCTACGCGCTGTCCGCATCCGTTGGCCATTTGTTGCTTCCACAATAACCACTACAACAACAACAATGTCAACAACAGCAGCAACAGCAGCTTTATTGTTGTTGTTGTCATTGTGCACATTTTCATGCATTTTGTTTTGCTGTTTATTTATTGTCGTCGCATGTATTTTGTTTGTTGGCTTTTGTTTACGTCTGTGTTGTGCCTCAATTTTTTTTGTCTACTTATTTTTTTTTTTAATTTTACTTTTGCCTTTTCTGTTGTGACTTTTTCCTACAATTTTTTTTTTTCAAAACATTTGTTTTGTTGTTGTTTTGCTTGTGCTTGCTACAGTTTTCGGTGAGCGCTTTTATTGCTATTTGTGTGCTGGTGTTTGGCGTTGTTGTTGTTGTTGTGCTTGTTTGGCAAGTCAAGTTCATGGTCGCGCTGTGGCCGTTGGTAATTTGACTCGATTTACACTATGACCAATGGTGTTTTTTTTCAGGCGCTTTTCGTCTCATTTCCACTTCAAGTTTGCTCGAATGTGTGTTTTACTGCGCCCGATTTTTGCCACTACCACCACTCATTGTTGGTCTGTTTGCTGGCCGATGTGTGTGTGTGTGGTTGTGTTGTCGTCTCGCCGCAACGCTTAGCCACTCCACACCGCCGGCCGCGCTGCAATTATTGCAGTCGTATTCATTGTACACTTTTACGACCAACTATTACACAATATTTACATCGTTCGAGCGCCACTCGATTCACCACTGTTGTGATGACTTGTTTACCGCTGCCTGTGGCGCGCACGTCAACAGTTTATGGTTTGTTTACAAGCGGATGCTTTGCAAAAAGCGCGCCAAAAATTCAATTCAATTCAATTCAACTCTCGGCTATTTTCGGCCGCACATTGCATGACGCGAGTGCGCTGGCGTCATTTACACAGCAAAACAACAACAACAACAAGTTTCTGTATTGTCCTTAAAACGTGGAATGATAACGTTGTTATCAAAGCCTTTTCATACATTGTCTTTTGAATAGTGGAAATGCAGAGGTAAATATTTATTAATTTTATGCCACATCAATATTTACTTAATGGAAAATAGACGGAGTTCACTCCAAACATATCCGGAGCTCAAACTTGAAGTAATCACTTGGATTATTTATGTTATTTTGTTAATTGATTCATTCATTCGATATTTTGGAAAATGTATTTTTATCAAAGAAAAATGTTAGAGTAAAAGTTGAATTTTAATGTTTAAGTGAAGAGAAGTGAGTCAAATTGAAGAACATTGTAAGATTCGTTGGGAAAGCATTTTTGATTTACTTAATTTTTAATTAAAGTCCAAAATTTTTTATAAAAGTTTTATAGGTTAGGTTAGATTAGGTTAGGCAGGGAAGGGTGTGTGCGGCAGGACCGCACTTCCACTCGGAGGCCAGAATGGCCCATTGTGAATCCCTTCTTATGGTGTTTTGGAGCTAACCAATAGTCTGAATCCAGGGGAAACCAGTTCGACCTCTTAATGAAGGAGAGGAGATTCGAGATTTCGAGTTTCGCCGCGCCCCCCAAGGTGCGAAGTCGGCGTTCCTGCAGAGCGGGGCAGTGGGACAGGAAGTGTTGTATCGTTTCTACTTCTTCTTCATCTCCACAGCTACGGCAGACATTACCGGACGAGAGGCGCCATTTGGTAAGCATAGATCCAATAGCGCAGTGTCCGGTGATGACTTCAACGAGCTGCCGTATGGAGGTACGACTTAGGGACAGTACGAATAGTGTTTTCGTCAAGGAGAGGGAGGACCACAGTGTCCGGCAGGTCCCGCAATCGGTCCTGGTGCGCCATGACGACTCAAATTCCTTTTTGGTCAACCTGTCAGTAAACATGTACAGGGCAAATATCGGAGGAAACACAGAGGTATCCACTTCGGTGGCAGACAAGGCGACCCTTTTTTTTGCCATCTTGTTCGCTGCTTCGTTCCCTGCCACTCCTGAGTGATTCGGAACCCAACAGAGAGTGAGCTGGTGGTGCCCAATGCATTGAAGTACGGTACGACACCTCTACACTACCTTTGATTTTACAACAACTGATTCCAGCGCTCTAAGCGCTGCTTGACTATCCACGAAAATTGTGACATCTGTGGGTGGTAGACCACTGCCACGGATAAGTTCGGCAGCCTACTAAATTGATTTGAGATCTTTGCTTGGAAAATACTGCAGAGGTCCGGCAGTCTGACTGGGTCTGGGTCTGCAGTACATCGGAGTAGAGACCAGCTCCAGTACCTTCCTCCATTTTGAAGCCATCGGTGAAAACGGTGATGGAAGCGTCTCTCGTCGCACCTGTCAGCTCCCATTCCTCCCTTTTGGGATATGAGGCTAGTGCGCGCGTGTCCAAATCCAGGTATGGGATCAGATAGTCCGTGCAGGAATCCAACTGATATCCGATATCCGGTTTCGCGAATAACTTTAGAATTCCAGAATGTTCATAAGCGTCTTGCCTCCACAAGTTGGCCTCCCTCAATCTGAGAGCGCCTTTAGCGGCGCCACCCTTAATGAACTGTTCAATGGGATGGAAGTGCAAGATCACATCCAGCCCAGCCTGGGGGGTGCTTTTGACAGTGCCTGCTATTCCCATAGCCGCTAGTCTCGGCACCTTCATCAGTTGCGTTACCAGGGTCTTGGTGCCCGTAGCCAGCCACCACACAATGTCTCCGTAGCTTAAGATCGGCCTTATGAACGCGGGTTTTATAAAATCATAACGTTTGCTATGCAATGTTTTCCAACTACACTTGATCCTCACTTTGCGGGTTTTTTTTGTGCGTTTTTTGCGCGGATTCTTTAAAAATCTTTTCCTTATTTTTAACTCTCTTTTGCAATCGAATTTCCCAAAAATGCAATTTAAAAATTTCTGAGAACACATCTACTCGCTTATTGTAAAATACAACACAGTTCCACTGACAACTGCTTTGCTTCGACAGGGATTTGAAAAAGCAAGAGACCTTGAACAATTTTTTTTTAACAATGATTCCAATGAAAAATTTTGTCGTAATCATCAAAAGTTAATGGTAACTTACCGCAATATTTATGAAGACTTAAAAGGAAAAGCATCTCAACGTTTCATGACCGATTACACTGTTCAACACAAAAATATCAATTTTGAATAAGTACGAAAGAAACACTAAAACACATTTTCAGTTTTGGCTTAATTCTGGCGTTCAAATTAATTTCTGAGCATTGATGTGTTCAGAGACCTATGGTAGAATTTTATGGCGAATATTTTTTTGATACATTTTGTGCTTAAAAAGCCCTGTTTTACAAGACATTTTTAGCATTTTGAAAAAAAGGGTCAAATTGACCCATACAAATAGGAGCTACAGGGTTAAAATGCTGTACAAAAATGTTCTTCGTAGTGTTTTACACCTAATTGCTGAACACATCATATACCTAAAATGTGAGGTTACATGGTTTTCATATGCCGATTCACCGTCAGAATGTGTAAACAGGAGAAAACTTTGACACCCCTAAAAAAAATTCAGACGTAAACTTTCAAAACGCCGATACACGTATATTGTTTTTCTTGCCCCCTCTACCAGAGTCCGTTGTCAGAATCCTGTTATTTGTAAAAAAATCTGATTTTGTTGTGCAGTGTTATTTGAGAAATTAAAAACTACAAAGCAATTTTTGTATTGTATGATTTCTTTAGATCTTGTTTTGTGCTACAATTAATTTATGTCAAATATGCTGTGGAACAGCATTGAAATGCATTTTTTTTTAAATAAACCTAAAAAACTTGTTTACTTATGGTATTTTTTTAATGCTATGAGACAGAGAAACTATATGAACATTTTTGGTTTTATTTACACGGACTTTTTTCGGGTTTGTTTTTTTAAATATGAACGAATGAGTAATTTTGTTCAAAAAGTTTTCTCTTTTACGCGAATTCTTTTTGCGCGGGTTCAGTCTGATCCCGTCAAACTGCGCAAAGTGAGGATTAAGTGTATATAGTTTATGAAATTTTTAGATTCAAAGAGTTTTTTATTTCCTTCCAACTTGTGAAGATGCAACTCCTCATTTTCCGCTCTTGGCCAGCACGCATATTCCGTCTACAACCTTACGACAGTAAACTTGTTTTATTACATTACAAACATTTCTCAACTAACATCAATTTAAAGTCATACGTTCTGTTATTATAAAATTTTGTAAATATAAAATGAGTGTAAATGTTTGTACAATCAAGAATGAACATTTTCTTCTTCTTCTTCTTCATTTACTGCCATCAATAAACATTCAGCTTGTTTGAAGCCATGTCGCTGCCTCCTCACTTGCGGTGTAATGTGACCGCAAGTGCGCACAATAATTGTTATCGCTCTGTGCAAAACAACAACTCACATCACCTGTTAACAGTCACATATATGTATATATATTTATGCGCAGAACAAGCAAATTCGTGTCCATGCGCTTATATGGTCAGCCACAAGTGTCGCCCGACTGCGGACGTTTATTGCATGGCCCTGGTTTTTCCGACTACTTAATTACTTTTTCGAACTAATTTCTTGTCAAACATTTGCTGACAGCGCTGTCAGTATTGTCAGTATTGAGTGTAATAGAGTTTGTTATTGTTGAGATAATATTTGAACTATTATTGTTATTTTTCTCTCATTATTCTGATAAGCTGTCCACGTTCTTTCGAAAAAACCTTCTGACCTTCTGTTGAAATAGAACATTCTGGGCGTTTTTTGATCAAAAATTATTGACATTATCTTTGTGTGTAGGGGCCCGAGTATGCTTCCAGTTGTGCGTAGCGTAACGCGTGTCTATTATTAGTTCAGTTTATTACGCTGCCACGTTTCCTCATTTAATTTTATAATCATTTCGATAAATTTACTCAGTGTTGCCAGATTAGGAGATTTCCTTCCAGATTTAGGAGATTCTTGGCCCTTTGGTAGAATTTTTAGGAGGAAGAATTGTTCAGAAGAAATTTTAGGATATTTTTATGGTGATATATCTGACATCATTAGTGGCACTGAATCCTTGAATATTGAAAACTTAATTACCTAATTTAATTTAATTAAATTTTATGCTTCAAAGTGAAGGAAGCTGACAAAAGCAAATTTGATAGCGATCTAATTTTTTATATATTTTCTTTGTGTTAAGTTGTTTAGCTGAAGCTAAATAAATATATAAATATATTTTTTTCATGAGAAAATTAGGGTTTTTAAGTTAAACAAAAATTAGGAGATTTTTTAATTTTTTGGAGCAAATTTCAGTTTTATTTCAAGACTTAGGAGAAAGTCATTTCAGGTATCTGGCAACACTGAATCCACTTAATCATGCAGACATTGTCGACTGCTCATTTAATTATTGTTGTTGTTGTAAATTTTTTATATTGGTTTTTGCTTTCGATTTAGCTACAGTTTTTTGGTGTTTGTTTTGTTGGGCATGACAAACACTTTTATTGTGTTTCTTCATATGAATGTATGTTCGTGTGTGTATTTGTGTGTGTGCGTGTCTGGGCATCACACCGACACCGTTGAGTGCGCAATAATTCGCAATGTTTGCTTTTTTTGGCAATTCGGTTTTTTCAAACTCGTTGAGCTAAAGTCGGTGGCACTCATCGATACACTATCAGTGCACAATTTGTTTTCACTGGGAGAAAAAAAAAATGATATATCATACTATAATAAATTGAATTTATATATTACATACATACTCGGCACTTGGCTGTGCAGACGACGCTTTTTGGTCGAAGTGTCAAATTAGAATTGGAATTACAGCACTTCAATTGTCGTGTTGCTAATTGCATTGCTAGAGCCGATTGAAAGGCTTTGACCACATTCGGCCGAATTGTTGACCAAAGGTGAATACATATCGCTCGATATGGTTAGGCAAAACTGGCAATGCCAAAAGTACTAGTTATCAAAATTGTTGTGCTTAATTGTTACGAAAGTCAGTTTGTGTTGGCCAACGCAGGCACAGTTCGTATCGCTGGAATATGAAAAAAAAATAAAACAAAACACAACTAAAACTCTTTAGTTCAGTTAACATCACTAGTCACTTTATACACAATTGCTTAGTCACTTTATTTTACTTCACTTGTCCATTCATTTTATCCTCTCCTTTGCCCAAACCAAAACTGACAGCACCATTTCCGGCTGCATTTTATATTTTTTTGCCAGGAGCGTAATACATTCTCAAACGATTCGGCATCCCTTCAAATCTTCCATGCAATAGTTCCTGAAATTACCATGATGCCTAAAACTAATCAATGTGCACCAGAAACAACACAAAACAAATATATTTCGCTGTACTTTGCATTATTTTGGGACTCAAAGCTTAGTTATTAAGTTATTTATTAGCCAAATGTCAGGCTTCTAGTCAACTCTACTCTCTACTCTAATCGGCTTTACGCATCACTGATATTGTTGTTATTGTTTTGTTTATATTGTTAACTAATGCGTTGGCCGGAAGTTATCGCGACACAACAATTGCCAATTCTCGGTAATGTTTTGGTTTACTGTGTCGCGCTATCGTAGTTGTAGTCTAGTCGCCGGCTGCGGAAATGCGATTTTATTGATAAGTTAAACTGGCGGGAATTTCAAGAATGCGTCGAAAACTGCGTTTTGCCCAGTGACTGACAGCAAGTTGTGGTCATGTCATCTCTGGTGGAGTATTTGAGGCGCCATGACTGTTGTGCTATCAGGAAGTTTACGTGTTTTACACTTTCAAAAATGATTAATGATTCACATAATAAGTGATTAAGTACTAAGAATACCAGTACTGAGGTTTGTACAATGAACGTTGTCATAAAATGTGAGTGGAAGATAAACAGTGACCGGCCGAGTAGGGTTTTTATCTCTTTGATTGTATTTGTATCTGGCTCCAATGAGCTGAGTTATTACTTTCATACTTACTGAACTGGTCAGTGCCAACTTTAATGGGATCACTCATCAAAAATTTTTCCTATTTGATTCTTTTAAACAAACACACATCTTTCCTCTTCATTGTTGACCCCCAGCTTCCACATGGAACATCTTTTTCGTCACAACTTTGTTGTTTCTTTCGGATGATTTGTTAAAGCTGAGTGTTGCAGTGTTGATTCATACTGTATGGTTGTCACGAATACGAATAGAGCCAAGAATCCTGTGAACTAAAATTTTTAGGGTTTATACTCATTAAATGGCAGTACTCATCCAGTGATCTCTGCTGAAATTGTGAGCATAAGAAAACAATATAATGCTTCTTCTCATAATGATTGCTCCGTCTGAGGGTGTTGATATTCTTATAGGGCCTGACTAATGCAGATAAGGTACAGTTACCAGATCTACTCAGTTCCACCAGTAGGGTGTCGAAGTGATTCAAGGCAGTAGCTGCTTCATGAAGAGTTTTAAAATGGGTTGGAATGGTCTTTGAGATGTTCTAAACTTAAGCTAACCTAACCTAATCTAAGATAGTTTTCGGAGGAACATTTGAGACTTTCAAGTATGACGGTTCTTTAGAGATTCGATTTGTTTTGATTTTGACCTTTTGGTGTGGTTGGTTGGTTGGTTGGTTGGTTGAAGTGGCTGACTCACAGTCCCCCTGCAAGTCGCAATTAGCGCATAGACGCCGTTTTGGTACCACATGCTCACCGAAAACTAATCCTGGTTTGTAGTATGACTAAATCCACCTGGTAGAATTTAGGTATCCAAGAAGATTCCCCAGACTTACTGTCGAGCAATCGGTGAAACAAGTAAGGAAGTGTTTCCCTAGAGACTTAAATCTGGGCAGTGACAGAGGAAGTGGTTTGGTGTCTCTTTCTCATCTAAATTCCCACAGCTCCTACAGTGGGTATTGAAGGGGATGCTTAGCCTCTCCGCATGTGGACTTATGGTCCAGTGGCCTGTGATGACCGCCGTAAACATAGCGACGTTCGTGCGAGATTTGTAGATAAGCTCGCGGGATCTCTACTCATTGTAAGAGGGCCACGTCTCCCGCGAGGTACGACAGGAAGTCAGCGACTTCCACCTCCAATTGGCAAGACTGATAGATTGGCAGATAGCAGCCCCTCCTGACAACTTCCAAAGGCGTCGGAACCGAGAAACCCAGTCTATTAGACCGAAATTCTATCGTTCTTTCTTCTTATTTATCTGGTACAATTAGTGTGATGTTGGTTGGTTGGTTAAGTGGCTGCCTCTGTATGAGACACACTTAGGCCTATGGGCCCGTTGTGATACCACAAATTCCACCCGTTTGAAATGTGTATGCAACACTGTTTTTTCCAACATGTGATACAACACACATTTCAAACGGATGGGGGAAAGGGAGGGAGGGGACCTACAGTTTAACGCCGAATCCGAACGGCGATTGGCAGTTTTTTCTTTCACACTTGGAGGTTTTGCCATTGCCTGCCAAGAGCGCACTTGTGCGATTCTTGTAATTCTCATTTCCTTCATGTGGATAGCGATAGAAGTAAATGAGTGTTCTTTCCAGCCCAAGCCAGGAATCGAACCTGGAGCGCTCGGTATGAGAAGCCAGCGCGCTACCTGCTGAGCTATCGAGGCCGTGATGTATACACATAAAAATGAAGTTGAAAAACTTAAAATTTTATGCCGATTTTATTTCCAGTAGCAAACATTTGGAACAGAACTGTGAATGAAGAGCAACTAACGCTTACTCCGAACTTAAGATATCCTTTCTTCCTTCTTGCATCTATTAATATCAAAATATGTTTGACGGCTCAACGCTCTCCTCTAAAGCTGTCTTACAGTTGCGAATGCAAATTATATAATCGAGAAGAGTTAAACATATACACCATCTGAGGATCCGTTTGACGATTACTCAATAGGTTCAGGTTACCATCGTCCAATGGTTGCATTGTGCGCCATTTTGGTTTGCTACAATTTCTGCACATTTTTGTCTAATTAATACAATGTTTTAATTTCCTTCAGACTAAAATTAACACAACATTAGATCACAAAAACCAAAAACAAAAGCAAAACAATTACAATTACAACTAAAAGAAAAATGCAAAAAAAATTCTGCCGAAGGAAAAACGTGAAGCGACGATGTGCACCAACGAAAAGCCAATGACAACTTGGCAGATATTTTTAGCATTTTCGTTGTCGTCGCACTTTTCCGGTGTTGCGGCTTGTCTACGCGTTGCACTATTAATTTATGCGGAATTTTAAGTGGCCGCTGCGCACGCACACCACTACTGGCACATAAGGCTGTGTGTATGTGTGTGGATCGCTGCAAATATAAAATATGCACGCATGCACGCAAACACAGACACAGCTACTCACACAGTTTCAGCGGACTTGGTCGCCAACAAGGAGGCACGTCGCTGTGTTATTTTTATGCTAAGCAAAGAGAACGTAGTATTCGATACACTCACGCAAAAATGTTCGCACGCAACTGAAAAAGGTAAACTTTTGTAGTAGACAGCTGGCAACTCTGCTCATGTTTTAGCCACCTTTAAAGCGCAGCGATTTTGTGTGTGTGTGTGTGTTTGTGTGTGTGTGTGTGCGTGTGACTAAGGTTGATTGGCGGCCGCGCAGCCTTTGCGACTGTGCCGTCTGCGTTCGACGGCGGTTGCGCTGCTGTCGTTTGGCCATTGAACTTGTGCCAAGTGTTATCTCCATTTGTGCGCTCGCTGCGCGCTTTTCTAATTTTTGTGCTCGTCTAAAAAAAGCAGCGGGCGATGAAAAGACAACAAAAAAAGCTTTGCAAACGAAAAAAAAAATAATTCAATAATCCTTCGCTGTAGCAGATTAGCAGCCAAGTTTCGGCCAGCTGGCGATGTAACGACCGAAATAACCGGCGTTCTCAAGGTTTTCGCTGATATCAGACAAATATTGACGCTTGTGATAAGACTGCGAAATACTGTAGACTTCGTTTCAATCGACTGGACGACTGGCCAATAGGTTTTACAGGTAAGCGGCTAAATTACGGCGCAGCTAGAACATTCCAAACGCTGCGACAGCATTTTTGTCATATTTTGAATTACTCACAAATGTCTGGCGGTCGCTGTGTGAACAATTAAATTGCACGAATTTGCGGCAAAAAATGACTGCGCCACACCGCTAACACTTTGCGCGTAAAAAATGTCATACACTCACACACACACACACACACACAGATACACAGCGCATGCAGCCACTCATTCATGCAGTCAATTGTTTATTTATTTACTAACTGCGTATTTAAACATTTGAAGTGCATTTGCTGTACAAAGGCGCATAAAGCAAAAATACAAACAAGTAGCAAACAACAAAAAACAAAAGACAAATATAAACTACGCAAAACAACAAAAAGTAAATAGTTGCACTTTATGCAGCGGCGGTGCAAGTGCAGTCAACGTTTAGCACGCAAAATAATAAACACTGCAAATAAAACAACAATAAATTACAATTTACAACGTTCTCTTGACGTGTGTGTGTGTGTGTGTGTTGGTGAGTGCATAACAAGTAAATAGTTGAGAAGGTTTGGTGTATTACGTCTTTGGCTCGTGGCATTTCGGCTATCTTTGTGATGGGCCCAAGTGCTTGCAATCGTGTAATTGTAGTCAATCGTCGAAATCATTAACCACTTTAATAACTGTATTAGTTACAGCAGGCATTTCCTTATTGCGGCACTTCTTGAGCTGCAACGTTGCACTCGAAATGTGGGCTTTTGCCGCCACTCAGAGCGCGCTTCAAACCGTCACAGACTGCGTATATTATTTTTTATTGTTTTTGTTAATTAATGATCATCACTTTGTTTCAGTTTCAAAGTAATTTACAAGTTTGCTCACTGAAATGTATTTGAGAAGAAATCAAGTCACTGCTTCACATTTCTTTCTGAGCTTTGAATGAATTCTTTGATATTGGATGAGTGCATAAGTTCGTGCCCGATTTTACTAACATAGGTGGCGTTTCAATCGTTCACGGTTGGTACTCATGACTGAAATGTATACTTGTTGTAATTCTTTGTAAAGGTGACAAATCAAACTTTGAATTAAGCGTCAAATCATTTTGATTTCTTTGAGTTTGCTTGTTGGAAAAGCGCAATGAAAATGGATAACGAAAACGAACATTACCGTCAAATTATGTTATACGAGTTTCGGAAGGGAAAAACTGTTGGCGCCGCAACGAAAGCTATTCAAGCAGTTTATTTGGACCGTGCACCAGCGCTTCGCACAGTGAAGAAATGGTTTGATAAATTTCGAGTTGGTGATTTTAAACTTAAAGACCAACCTCGCGCTGGACGGCCGACGACGACATTATTCGCACTCTTGTTGAGAACGATTCACGCATTTCAGCGGAAGAGGACCGAACGTCAACAAATCAACTGCATTTCGTCATTTAAAAAAGGTTGGGTACACTTTGAAGCTCGATACTTGGGTCCCGCATCAGTTGAGTGAAAAAAAGTGGACCATGTAACAACAGCCTTTCTTTCTTCTTTCTTTGCTTTGACGTATAAAAATCAGCCTTTTCTGGATCGGTTTGTGACAGGTGACGAGAAATGGATTCTGCACAACAATGTGCAACGAAAACGAACATGGAAACAGGCACACGAGAAGGCGGAACTGGTTTCCAAAGGTGGATTGCAATTGAAGAAGGTGTTGCTGTGTGTTTGGTGGGATATCCGAGGAGTGATATGTTTTGAGCTCTGGCCCGTTGGCGAAACGATTACCGCGAATAAGTATTGTCAGCAATTGGCCCAATTAAAGAAAGAAATGGAAGAAAAACGTGCGATTTTGGCCATTTGCAAAGGAGTCCTCTTCCACCACAACAACGCCAGACCACATGTTGCAAAACCGACTCTGTCTAAACTGAACCAGATGAATTGGGAAATCATGTTGCATATTCATGCTCCATATTCACCAGACATCGCGCCTTCTGATTACCACTTATTCCGATCATTGCAGAACAATTTGAATGGAAAAAGATTTAAAACCGTGGACGACGTTAAAAACCACCTTGTTCTCTTTTTTAACGAAAAAACGCGTGATTTTTATGAATCCGGCATTCGTAAGTTGGTTGATCGTTGGGAGTGGATTGCCGAACATGATGGCGAATACATAATTGATTAACAGACCTATTAGTTTCAAACTTGGTGAAAATACTCCAAATCAAAAATTATTAGAAACGTTTTTTTCGATAAATTACAATCTGACGAAGTAAACCAAGAGTTACAAATTTGTATTGAAAAACAGGATTTCATGGATGTTTTTTATCTGAAACGTAACCATAATAGATTTTGGAGATTATTCTTCAAATATTATAAAATAAAGCATATAAACAGTTCTGTATAAAAATAGTACTACTGTCATAAGTTTGGGTACTGTGATTTACTATATCACATTACACGAACTTTGGTATATCACATGATATTTTAAAAATGTTAATTTTGAAAAAGGTCAACGCACTTGTGAAAAAAGCCACTATATCACATTACCCGACCATATCACATTACCCGAACTTACTCTAATCTTTGAAATACTGTAAATTTTGAGTGTAATTCAAAATGTTAAAGTGCTGCTGAAAGGTTTGCAAATATTTTAACTGAATCTCCAATTGAAAACTAAAGCCAAGGTTGTTAATGTTACCTATTCGATTGATTTATGTATTTTTCTACATAAACTAATACATTAATTTTAACAAGAACAAAGCTGATAATTCTGTTGTACAAAGAGTTGGGTTGTTCATATGATGACTGCGCAATTTATATTTCTTACAGGTTTTTTCAAACAACTTTTAAACTAAAACTAAACTCAAACTTGAAAAGATTTCTAGTAGTAGCTGAAAACTTGTTGAACCCCTTAACTCCCTAAACTGAGCTTCAGCATTATGAACATCGTTGCCAGTGACGCACGCAACGCGGTTTTAGGGGTTCCAACCGCTCCCAAATATCTGTTTGCTATCAAAATTGATTGTGGCAACTATGGTTTCAAATGGTATTGAAAAATTTGTAAAAGTTATGAACATTTAATTCTGCCGCCCCCCAAAAATGAAATACTGAGAGCCCATGAACGATAAAATTGAGTGTATTTTCATATCAAATGGAAAAATTTAAACTTTTTTTAAATTTGCATACCTGCCTGAGGAATATTTTTATTGAATTATATTATATGCTGTTTGGTTTTCTACAGTCATTTTTATCTGTTTCATGTCACATTTATTTATTGAAAATTGACATAATTAATTATAATGGCGCATATTTAAACGTCGAGCTTGAGCCCTTAAAAACGAGACAACTCAATACTTGGAAAAATTTCCATTTAAATGTTGAAATCACATTTTATATACTTGAACTGATAAACGAACATTTTATTCCAAGCCATTAGAAGTAAATGTGACTGCATGTGTTTTTGTTGTTGTTTGACGTCATACGTTTTCAATATTCCATGTCTCAATAACTAAACAGTTCGACCTGTGTTCCAAACCCAACACAAAACACATGGAAACCATTAGGTTTTGCTTTACATTTTGTTGCGCACATTGGAGCTGCTGGCTGCATAAATAATCCAGTTAAGGCGCCGCACTTGAGCGGAGTTAATTGCTCGAAGCGGCGGGTGTGTCTTGCAGGTGAATGAAAATGCGGCGCATTTTCTGCGCAACGTGAGAATATTGGCGTGATTTCATTAATATTTCTACTCATACATTTGTGCACTTCATTAGAAACGAGTCAAAGCCAAAGCGAAAGCATTGCAGTGCAGTGTCGATGCTGGCTGAAAGTCGTGACGCGTGTGTCAAATGCGCCGCAGAATAACTAAATAGCCTTGCACATGTTTGCATTTGAAATTATTGCAATTTTCTTGTTGTTGTTGTTTGAGAAATATGTACATATATTTATTAGCACACACACACACACACAAAACTGTACGAAACGCAACAAAAAATTGCAAAAGTACGCGCCAAGCCGTGGAAAAGTGCTGCGTAGCTGCTTTCCATTGAACCGATTGGCGCCAAAAGCGTTTAGCTAAAGACGCAGTAATGGTGTTTTGCATATGGCCATTCATGATTAATCAATACACCTAATTTAGTTAATGCGCTTCGAGTTAATTTGTGTAATAAGTAACTGTGAAATGGCGCTGCGTTTGCGTGCCAAAGCGCCAACCTTGGCCAGCAACACGCACCGCCCGTCCGCCCGCCAAACGCCGCCGCGCGCCATGTAATCACTGCCATAAGTAATAGTAACAATACGAGCAACAACAACAACAACAACAACAGTTGCAAGCTGCTGCCAATCGACTGCAATACGACGGCGAACTGTGCGCTTCAATCTCGAATGCGGAAGCTGAGTGCATTGCCAGCTGTGAATTTGTCATGCAATCGCTGCATTTGTGTTCAGCTCTGTATGGGTGGGTGTGACTCTGTACGTGTGTGTGTGTGTGCAGTTCTTTACATATAGTTTTGCTGCCCACGTGCTGTTGGCGTTTTGTGTGCTTTCTTATTCACATTGACATAGTTCGGAGCAATGCTGAAACTGCATTAAACATTTTTTTTAAGGTTTTCTTCTTTGCTGCAATCAAATGCAAATTTCGTTGCTTAAATGCCAATAATCACTGTCACTGTTTATACTTTTTTACAGCACAATTTTCAATTTTATGGAAAGCCGCTTTCAATGAAAATTGTTAATTAAAATATTATATACACGGTTTTCCCATTTGAAGTTCGCATTGCGTAATATTGAACTTTGCAATCTATTCAAGTGGCACTGCAATATTAGCTGTGGCTCACTTTTAAGTACAACTGCATTCAGAGCGACGATAATTTTGAGCGCTACTCAGCAAATTACAACACCAACATTCCACACACCCATCACGCCTACTCGCTTTACTTATAAACGCAAAAAGGAATAGTTTTGTTTGGTTATCGACTCGAGTACAGAAATTTGTCCTCTACTCGCATACGGTACGAGTATGTTGTTTGTATTATTTGTATGTAGTTACCAACTGCACAAGTTGGCCCGATATCTGCCAATGAGCTAATATTTACAAAGGCTTATTGGACATTCAAAGCGCTCATTCAGCGCTTTGGGCCAGGCCAGTGCGCACAAATTCGCCAAAGCTTGCAGTCTTCTCCTGGTTAGAATGTCTCCTGCTCCACTCGCAATATTCGTAGATACAAATGTGTAAATATGTAAGTAAATGGCAATTTCGGTTAACGAACGACATCCGAAAACAATTTACACCATTCAATTGGGCAAATTTATGTGCGCCAAAATGACAAGAAAATGACCATTATTTGTCATTGGCTTCTGCGATGTTCAGACGCTTAAAATTGCCCCTCAAGTTTATTTCAGGAAGAAGAAAGTATAGTCAACGTCTGTGTTTGGTTTGTATTTTATTTGCTTCTTTTCTATGTGTTATGGTATTTGTAAATCATTTTAGTGTTTGTGGAAAATGAAAAAAATGAACACTCATTGTTAGCGGCGACGACAGCGACAACAAACGAGAATGCACACATATTACAAACTGGAGCAACAAATACTCACAATGTCAATGGCAGCAAATTATTGAAACAAAACTATAAACCAGCAGCGGGAAAAAGCAAGGGGAACAAAATGATGCAATGGCTATGAAAGCAGCCACACATGCGACAACCCACTCAAACAGTGGTCACTTTCGCTCTTTTATGATGTCATAACATAGTCATGGGGTCATTAAATTTTGCAGCAATATTTGTTATAAGCAATCAGTGTTGCGTGGTGGCGAGAAATTCAAGTTCGTTTGCCGTTTAGTGTACAAAACTGTGTCAAAAATGGTTATGAAGCGAGAGTGCTGTCCTTTCCAAAAGTTTCGTTTCCAAAAGTTCTAAATAGAATCAACAGAATAGACTAGACTAGACTAGACTAGACTAGACTAGACTAGACTAGACTAGACTAGACTAGACTAGACTAGACTAGACTAGACTAGACTAGACTAGACTAGACTAGACTAGACTAGACTAGACTAGACTAGACTAGACTAGACTAGACTAGACTAGACTAGACTAGACTAGACTAGACTAGACTAGACTAGACTAGACTAGACTAGACTAGACTAGACTAGACTAGACTAGACTAGACTAGACTAGACTAGACTAGACTAGACTAGACTAGACTAGACTAGACTAGACTAGACTAGACTAGACTAGACTAGACTAGACTAGACTAGACTAGACTAGACTAGACTAGACTAGACTAGACTAGACTAGACTAGACTAGACTAGACTAGACTAGACTAGACTAGACTAGACTAGACTAGACTAGACTAGACTAGACTAGACTAGACTAGACTAGACTAGACTAGGCTAGAATAGAATAGAATAGAATAGAATAGAATAGAATAGAATAGAATAGAATAGAATAGAATAGAATATAATCAACAGAGTTGAAACAGAGCGAGATGTTTTATGTACCGTTTCACCTAATGATAAGAATCATAGATCGATTTTACTGAGGTTGTAATGCACTGAGATCTGTAATGATCTATTGTGCTCCCTACTACTAACAGTTAGAAAATGCGCCTAGATCCACCAACCTAATGAAATTAAGTAACTCACAAGGCTTCAGGCGTGTGTTGTTCTCTTCTACAAGCCAATCCTGGTTCATATATCGCCTCCTGTTGAGATATATTTCCTATAATACTCATGATGTTCTCATAAGTCTCTTCTTCTAAACTAATTGTGTGGGCATGTGTTTCCTCAGTATGCAGTGCCGTTAGAGACCCAGTTTCTCAGTCTGAGGCATTCTTTTGAAGATTTTCGATTGCCCGCGGCTCGACGCATTAGACCATTCAGCTGAATTACTATTTCTTTCCCTCAGTCTTCTTAGTGACTGTGCTATGGTGTGAATATCCGAAATTAATGAAGTACACAAATTCGAATTTATTTGAGTATCAGTATTTGAAATAATAAAAAATACAAAACCAATGAAGCGAAAATAATGAAATTTCGACACGTGATCAAGGATATTTTGGGTTTTAACATACTTTCTTTTCAAGAAAATTCTTTACACATTTTCAAGGATATAAAGGATTAAAATTTTCAAAGGAACTTTTTCATATCCTTTTTTTACAAATAGATAAAAAATCAAGTTTGTTTAAACTCTTGAGCCTCTCCTCTTTCATCTATACTCTATACTATTATATAAAAGCAAGTGTGTCGTTTTTTGAGCCACAATCAGGCAAAAACCACTGAACCGATTTAGATGAAATAAGCACCAAACATTTTTGTATCTGTGGGAATGGTACATAGGCTATATGAGAATGGCCACGCCCCCTTCTTACGCCCACTATGGTAACAAAACGAATCTATGGTATGCTTTTGTAAGGAAATATGGGTATCAAACGATTCAGCCGTTCATTGCGGCAAACATAGGCTATAATATAATCGGTCACGCCCACTTCCCGCGCCCACTAAACTAACAAAACAAAGCTGCGGTACATGTCTGAAAATTAATGTTGATATAAAATGATTCTGTGTTTCATAGCGGTAAACATAAGCTATATAAGGTTGATCACGCCCACCTTTTACGGCTTCCTGCATTTCCCATGTGCTATATTTGTGCAAAACAATATGGATATAAAAAAAAATTTTCGAGTCATTGCAGCAAATATATTTATGTTGTATATCAAAATTAATGTATATTTAGCTCCTTCGCTGCAAGAACGTCATAACTCCAAAAAATGTTTTTTCAGTTTATGGCAGCCCTGTGTGTCTTTGTAAAAGACGACATGACAATTTTTTGGATACCTTGAACTGCCTGCAATGGTAAATTTTAAAATTGAATTTTCTCGGAATGATGTAGTTTTGAGTGATGACGTTCTTGCAGCGAAGGAGCGATTTTTTTTGTTGGTCCCACGGCATTAAAACTCAAAAACTAGACAGCCGATTAGTTGAATTTTTCACGGAATGTTCGTCTTGAGTAAGTCTCGGTAAACCACATAGTGCGGATGCGACCCGATAGGTAGGCGTGGCACCTCCCGTACAATTTAATTTTCAATATGGAATATTTTCGTAATGAGAAGTCGAACAGCATTAGAATTTGGTGCGGGTCCACCGTTTAGATGTTCCGTTTCACTGGTAAAATTTTATGGGCGTTGGACAAGAGGCGTGGCACTTTTTAAATGCCGGTGTAACTTTGAAACTATAGTGTTCTCATTAATGACACTCGGTACACACGTACGGTTTAGTTGTGTTTTTCCTTATGGGGAATAGTGTGGGTTTTTGACAAGGGGGCGTGGCACTGCCCATACAACTTAAAATTTCAATATGGAATATCTTCGGAATGAAAAATTGGGCAGCATTAATATTTGGTGCGGGGTCACCGTTTAGATGTGCCGTTTCACTGGTAAAACTTTGTGAACGTTGGACAAGAGGTGTGGCACTTTTTAAGCAACTCAAATGTTTCGAATAACCGTGGAACTACAAATCACACATCAAAGATTTACGATTTAGATGTGCCCTTCGACATGGGGAATGGGTTGGGTATTGGACGAGGGGCATAGCACCGCCCATAGAACCCAAATTTGTAATGTGGAATAGCTTCGGAACAATAAGTTGGAAAGCTTTGAAGTTTTGTATATCATCGTCCCATAGATGTGTTATTCTACTGGCAAAATATTATGGGCGTTGAACAAGGGGCGCGGCATATTTTTTGTGACTGAAAGTTTCCGCGTAACTTTGGAACAGAAAGTCGCATATTAATGAAACCAGGTCACACCCTTCGGCTGGAGGAATGGATTGGGCATTACATAAAAGAGGCGTGGCATCGCCCATAGAGTATAGTATGAAGAAACTTGATTTATTGGGCCCATTGACTTCAAGCTTGCGGCAAAGCCGCAGGGCCCTACTAGTTTGATATACATATCGCTAGATTCTAACGAGGTGAAGTATTTTTTATGTTTATTTATTTTTTATCCCCTTTAAAATTTTGACAAAGGATGTAGAAATGACAAACTCAGTACGTAGTATTACTATGTTTGGTCTCTAGTTTCACGCCCATATGGGTTTTTTCTGGTGTGAAATTTTTTTTTTATTTTTGCTGCACGATGTTACCGATCTACACAATTTGCTCGCCAAGACCAAATGGTTCCCAAAGAAAACGCCTGAATCTACACGGATCTCAACAGATAAGGAAGAATACGGGCATTTCCAAGAATGAAGGGATTCACAATGGACCCAATGGGGTCTCCGGGTGGAAGTGCATGCCGCACACACCCCTTCTTTAATCTAATCTAAACACACTTTTAAAATGTTTTTGCTTGTAAAATGTTTTTTAGTTGCAATTCCTTTGAAAGTTTGTTAAAAAAAAATCCCCAGATATCAGCCTAATTAATATTAATTAATCATCAGTCATGTTTTCAACTCTACTAGTTTAGATTAATTACTTTCGTCTTGGCTAATGTTAATTAAAATTCATTGCCTACAAATTGTATGTTAATTAATGCCGAATTCCGAAATCATTTAAACTTTAAAATCGCTTAAATGTTCACCAATAAAATGAAACTGGCTCGGAAGGCTTATTTGATTTCATTAAATTTAAATTAACTTAAAATTTTAATTAATTTTAATTGCATCACATAGCAATCAATTTCTATGATTAAAAAACCGTAACAAAATTGTTGTTGGTATAATAAATTGCACCAAAAAAGCATTTGAGTTGTCTATATAACTGGCTGATGCGAATATGGCTCATATATTCTGTATTTTTTGTTGTTGTTGTAATTTTAGGCAAAGTGTTCTTACACAGAAATTTGTGCTGAATCAACTAAATCGTTACACACACATCGAGAGATGACACACACAAACACCGCTAAAGACGCACTCGTAGCGACCACTTGCGGTGCGACGCGTCGCGCCGTAAGCCACTTCGTCACCATTTAGTTCCGACTCTAAATTTAAGTACTTTTTAAGTTGTTGAAGGGTCCATAAAAATGTTTGTCTCGCACTTGAATGCCTTTTGATCTTATTCGCAAGTACATATGTAAGTGTGTGTTTGTGTGTGTGTACATGTGTTTGTCTGCTGCAAACTTGTTGTCTACTTGTGGTTGTTGTTGCCAATTTCCAGCAAGTTTGGTCAGTTACAGTTGGCCAGTCTTTAATAGACGATTTGTTCTTTTACGATTGCCGGACTGTCGTCGGACGTGAGTTGAATGTTGCTGTAGTTGTTGTCGTTGCTATTTTATTGTCATGAACTGTGTTCTTTATGCCAGATAATTTATCAATAAATTTCGCTATTTTATTTCACATATGAGCGTTCGAGTGTGAGTGTGAGTGTCTGTGTGTCACTTTTTATGGCTGTTAGAAATTTTTGTCCAAAACTCGTTTTCGTTTTTATTCTACCATTAAATTGTTCTTGTTATTCAAATTTTTTTTTTTATTATTTTGTTATATGATATAATTTTTTAATTCTTACCATTGCATAATCAGAATATTAAATTGTGCCGTTTGCTAAAATGAAATATTAAAATGAATGACATTATAATATAAATAAAAAATAAATAAAAAAAGAATTATATTCAAACTTGATGTATGGAATGAAGTTGCACACTTGACATTTCAACATTCGAAAATCGAAACGAAGTTAAAAGTTTATCTTTTTTTTGCCTTGGATAACAGAGATTATTGGTCATTTGGCTGGAGTAAAGTTCTTTTGATTTTATTGTTGTAATATGTGTTATGTAATGGTTTTTTACTGCCTACGTGCCATACACATTATTCCATTAACTTTTCACATTCAGCTCCAAAACTACTTAAACATTATTGCCATTTCCAGCTTACAACTCCAAGTTCGAGTTTACACATTTCGTTGTTTTTTTCTCACTCTGGAATTGCGTTGTTAGTTAAAGCCACTGAAACAAGATTTCGCGTCATGTCTGTGTGGAAAATTTATAGTAAAAATTTGCCAACGAGAAGTTCTCGTAAGACATAAAAAATGTTGTAATGAAGCATAATTCTAAAAAACCGGTTTTCTTAAAACTAGATCCGAAAGAGTAATGATCGAATGTAATGTTGGCACTGTGCCAGCAGCTGTGTGAGTGTTTTTTGTCCAGAAAAATATTTAATCGCATTTTGTAGACAAACTTTTCATAAACATAAACGAAAAGTGGTTACCAAAAGGCGCAAAGACACGTCACAATCTGCGCTGTAAATGTATTCATAACAGTTGACGTGACAGTTGTTGTTGTAATAACAGTTGTTGTTGTCTGAATTTAGCAGCATTTGTAACTTACACATTTCAAAATTGGTTGCTGCCTCGAGGCTTTAAATGGATTCTGACTTTCGCTACTTGGCGCCAAATTCAAAACACGTCATTAAGGGTTACGGATGTTAATTATTTACATAGTTAATGGAATCGAATTACTAAAACTGATTGAAGTTGAATAATGCTATATTCGGCAATTAATTTTCTACATGGGCCATGCCTCCTTCTGAGTTTGATGTGGTTCGTATCGTCGCACAGTGATTCAACTCCATACCACCGCGGTACAAAATAAAAAGGAGTGGTCCGTTCTTCATAAAATTTGGTATACCAGTTAAGCATGGTCTGCTGATTTGAAATCTCCATTTTGTTTTTCTTAAACTTTTGTAGTTTGGCAATGCCTGAGTCTTAATTATGCAATATTCGTCATTTTTGGTGAGCTATAGCAACGAGTGTGTTGGCTAGATTTTTCAGATTTTACATGTAATCGGTAACATCAACTTTGATTATTGCAACCAGTAACAAAAACTGTCTTAGGACCCTTTAGTTTTGCAATAAAAACGATAATAATAGATGTTTGTTTTGCATTTTTGCAGATTTTATCATTTTTCGTGCTGATTGCATACTTTTAGGCATAAATAAAATAAATTTTGTGGAAAAATACGTGTTTAGACCACTTTTCAAATTGAATTATTTTCTGAGATCGGAAGATATCGGAGGATGTAATTACATTATCCGACAAAGAAAGAATGCTTCTTAAAATAAAAAAAATCCAGGAACATACTTTCACATACTTTTTAGATATTTTCCTCTAAGTTTTGCCAGTTTTCAGATTTTTAATTTAGAAAAATATTTTAAATTAAAAGTGAAGTAAAAGCCTACGCTTCGTAAATTTTGAGAAAACATTAAAAGCGAAGATGGCCACCTTACTTCTTATTCTATATTGAAAGTTTCAGCAACTTCTTGGTATCCATGTATTTTTAAAATTTTTTTTTACCCAATAGACTAAAAAACAGAAAATATGAGTTTGAATTTTTTTTGAGAAAAAAATTTCAACTTTGAGCCGTTTTTGCACAGACACTAATTGATTTTGTGCACAGATTTTTTGGGGTTTTCTTATTTCGAGTTTTTTCTTTCAAATGACATCAAAATCGTTAAAATCTGAGACCATAAATTTTTTGAATTTTGTCTATGGAACGAATCACTGTGCGTCGGTCTTATTCGGTGCATTTTATTGTAAAACTATTAAAAAAAGGTGAATGTTTTGAAAAACTTTATATATCAAAAACCAAAGCTTGCATGGAGCCAAATATTATAAAATTCAGCAAAAATCTTCTGCAACGCCTTAAAGCCAAAAGACATTTCACATTCGCTTACTGGCACCGTTTCTGTGCATTTCTTGGCTTGTTTTCATTTCTCGAAAATGAATAGAAAGAAAGCAACAAAACACCAAAACTAGTTGAATGCAATTTGTATTTAATGCTGACAACTTTCATGTGTATGTTGAGAACAATAAACATAAAGAAGGATATTCATACTGTAACTGTCATATTGGTCTGTCGTGCTATTCGGTTGACTGTCTGTCTGTCGGTCTGTCTGCTTGTCTGATTTTTTTCTGTGCATTGGTAGCGTCATTCAATGTGGCTGTTGCGTTGTTGCGTCTTTGCCACCTCGGTTATTGCAAGTCTACAAAAGAAGCCAGTGTAAGGAGTAGAGTTGCTATGTAACAGCATTAACATTTGAATACTGCGCACTTGGAATGCTCAACATAGACATTTAGACACATAGACATAGAGTTTAGCACTTTCTTAAGATTTGCTTTAGAAAAGTTAAAGTCGGAAACTAAAAAGTTGTAGTTACTAAAACGTCTTATTACATTCAATACATTTTACACACATACATACACACAACTTGAATATATACATACATACTCGTATAAGTTATGACAATAACTCAATCTTAATCTCCTTTATTCTTCATTCGCTTGGCAACTCCGCTTATTCCTTCCGACTGCAAAACGCTAAACTACTCCAAATGCAGCGCCGATTAAGCAGAATGAATCGAATGAATGGAACCGCATTGCAAATATCGCAGCTAAGTTATGTCGGCGTCAGGACATTGCTCCACAAAAACCACAACCTCACAGGCTCTCCACCTCCACCACCAACTCCACCCGCATTGCCATTCCCTCACAACCCAAACTCGCCGTTATGTCCGCATTGCAAACGAATGCAAGCCAAATTGAGCCAAGTTCAGCGGCGTTGGTCGCAAACGGTGGCTGGCTGGCGCAGCGTTCGGTTATTAAGTTTATGACATTCAGTAAGTCCGCACGACTAGAAGAAACTTTTCATAATGGCCGGCTAGCAGCGCCAAGAAACTACACAAAACTACACATTAAAGTCTATGTGTGAGTGTGTGCGAATGTGTGCTGCAGTAATTATTGCAAATCGATGAGCAGATGGCGCAAGTCCTTGCGGCCTTTAATGCCGGCGACTGTGCGCATTTGTTTGGCGGCTTTAGTCGTATTCGCGCCATTGTGCTTTTCTTGCGTCAGCGCTGATTGATTGCCGCATGAGCAGCGTTTACAAAGCCGCTGATGATGCTTGGTGTCATGCAGGATTTCGAAATTAATTTATCAAATGTGCTGCACATTTCCTGACGCCACCGTCAATCGATATTCTATTTGATTTCATTTCTTGTGATTTTGCTTCGCCTGAGAATCAGCAATACCAGGTATGTGTCTCATGTTTTTCTAACTCTTGCAACGGCGAATTTTTTTCATTTAAATGTTGCCAAGTAAGTTCGCATTGGATTTCCGCTTCCTGTGCAGCAGCATGTCACGACAACTGCGCCGCGACTTCTTTGCCGGGCGCCAATGCGTCTTCGACGCGCTTCACGCGATTAATCGAAATCCGTGCGTTGCCACCCTGCTATTATTTTGGTATTTTATGCTGCCCGACGGCAGATAAAAATATTGCAGAGTTGAGGAGAGAAGGGAGATAAAAGTCCGCCAAAAGTTGGTTACAATTTCCGCGATACCAATCAGCCATTTGTGCCGTTTGTGCGGCCGCGGCTTGTGCGAGGACAGCGTTTCCATGTCATTCGGGCGCTTACAACGCATCGCGCCATGGCACATGTGGTTGTCCTTGGTTCACTGACTCATACACACACCCACTTACAAACGTGTTGGTGTGGGCTTAACATTGTTGCTGATAGTTGCAAGAGCGCGCCGACCGCCCGGGTGCGTGTGAGTTCGAGTCGAAGTTTTTCACAGCATTTGAATTTTATGAAGCGTTTTGTAATGTTGCTTCTGTTTTGTACGAAACCACAGCACATTGAGAAGAAATGAAAAAGGGAAAAGTAAAAACTTTTGCAATTTCGCATCATCGCATAATCAAAGCGATAATGTGCTACCATCTTTTTTTGGTATCAGCTTTAAGTGTTTAGAAAAATAAAAATAGATTTGACTTATGAAAAAAAAGTTGTGGCATTTTGTGCATCAATTATTTCTTTCTTAATTCAAACTAAAAACCAAAATGTAATAAAAATTCAATTGAACAAAAGTAAACAAAATTAAGAAAACTTACGTTTTGTTAATTTGATTTGTTTATTTTAGATAAGTTTACTTTTTAATAGATTTGAAATTTATCAAACTTAATTAAACTATTTGAAATTAATCAAACTAAATTAAACAGCAAATTATTTATTTATTCAATATTTTTATTATAAACAACACAAACTAGAATGAAATTTAAGTTATTTCCTTATTTAATTTTTTTATTTAATTTTTTATTTTCTTATTTAAATTTTGTATTTAATTATTAATTACTATTATTAATTAAACAATAATTTTATATCAATTTGCTTAATTAATAAAAAATAAGTAAAATAAAGAAAGTATAATAATTTCATAGTTCAAATTATGTAATATTTTTGTAATGAATAATGAGGTTAAATAAACTTTACTGAGGTTAAATAATTTTACTTTAATTTAATTTTTTTCCGAAGTAAAAGAAAATTTAAATGTATTACAAATTTATACAATTTTGCTCCAAATAATTTTATTTTCATTAAAAGTAATTAAAACTAAAATTAAAATTATTAAAAATTAATTTTTATTAAACTAAAAATTCAGAAGAAATATATAAATTGAAAACAATTTTAGAGAAAAAAACAGAGTTAAATGTAATTTAGTGTTTTTTATAAAATATTTTAATTTTTTTGATAAAACTAAAATTTATTCAACAGTTTTTTATCAAACACAACTTATTTTTATTATTTGTATTATTTAACAAAACTTTATTTTAGTAATTTATCTAAATAAAATTTTGTTTTATTATTTTTTATTTAAGTAAAATTAATTTTGTTTTGTATAAATATATAAATATTTAAATATTATACGAAACGACTTAAATCTGTATTATTTAAAAAATGTATATTAAAATTATTTTAATAACAAATATTTTTTTAATAGTAAACAAAAAGTATTACCAATTATTTTATTTAAATTTATTTTTATAATAAATTTTTTTAAAAATTTATTTATTTAATTTTTTTGTTTTTACCTTTTTTTGTAATTAAAATATTTTTGTTAATATGAAATTGGAGAATTCGTTATTAATTTTCAATGATTTTTTGTTTTAATTGGTATTGTGCTCGTTTTTGTTTTCTTTCTGTATTATTTTATTTTATTTCATTTCATTTCATTTCATTTCATTTCATTTCATTTCATTTCATTTCATTTATTTTATTTCATTTCATTTCATTTCATTTCATTTATTTTATTTCATTTCATTTCATTTCATTTCATTTCATTTCATTTATTTTATTTCATTTCATTTCATTTCATTTCATTTCATTTCATTTCATTTCATTTCATTTTATTTTATTTTATTTCATTTAATTTCATTTAATTTCATTTCATTTCATTTCATTTTATTTTACTTTATTTTATTTTATTTTATTTTATTTTATTTTATTTTATTTTATTTTATTTTATTTTATTTTATTTTATTTTATTTTATTTTATTTTCTTGTTTTATTTGACTGAATTTTATAAGTATTATTTTATTTAATTTTATATTTAATTTCATAATAAATAAATTTGTTTTTAATTTTCTTCATTTAAAGTACATTTCATTAAATATTCATTAGAGAAACAATAAAATAATATAAAAAAATATCTTTCAATGTAAACAGAAAGTATTAACAATTATAAAATGTTATTAAAATGTATGTATGTATGTATGTATGTATGTAATGTATGTTTTTGTTACCTTTTTTTGTAATTAAATTTTTTTGTTAATATAAAATTGAAGAAATCGTTATTCATTTTCACAGATTTTTATTGTTCTTTTTTATTTGCTTTCTGTTTTATTTTATTTTATTATATTTTATTATATTTTCTTGTTTTAGTGGACTGAATTTTATAAGTATTATTATTTTTATATTTAATTTTATTAATTGTTTTTTCCATTTGTTTTTAATAATTTTATTTGATTTCATGTTAAATAACGTTTTCCTTTATTTTTGTATACATTTTGTTCTGTTAGTAGTAAATTTAATTTAAATATTTATTAGAGAAACAATAAAATAATAATAAAATAATAAAAATAAAATAATAAAAAATAATATAAAAAAAAATCAGAAATAATATAAAAAACATAAAAAAAACAGAATACAATGAGGCCAAATAAAGTGATATAAATTAAAAATAAATTTAACAAAAATGGGACATTCGCTGTCACAGTCATTCTGTCGTTGATTTGCCGGTGTGCTGATTTGTAATTAAAACCTTAACTAATTGCACACAGAAAGCATAAACTATAAAATGGGACATTAATGACACTGCGGTCGCTTATCGCGCCCCAAACAATCGCCAGTGCATCCACGTCACGACAGTAGTGGCCAGAACACGCATACACACACACACACACACACACACCGACAGTCAGCCAAGCACACAAAGCGACACCAACAAATATAAATATACAAGAGTGCAAAATGCTTTCTGCGGCAACATTTAAAATTTAACTAAAACACAATATTTTGTACAATTGCCAACGGGGGAGGTGTTTGAGTGTTAAATTGCACTCGACACAAAATGTTCGCACATTGCGGCGAAACGAATTAGGCCTTGCGCCGCCACTGGCGCTCGCGAACCGCCCAGTGTGGGCGTTGCTGCTGACCGCTAAGCACGGCTGTGTAATCTATTGGAGAAAATCGCAAAACGCGGCGTTCAACAGCTGCTCGCATTCTCACCGACGCGCGGCAGTAGCGATGCCACACGAACACATGTGTGCGTGTGTGTGTGTAAAAAAAATTGCATTTAGATGTGAAACTGCGATACGATTTAATTTTTTTCAAATCAGATTAACAGCAATGGGCGAAAGTTCGCCAACGCGCCAAGTGCGCTTTAAAACTGAATTTATTTTGCTATTTGCGAGAAATATTTGCGAAATCATTTAAAGCAAATGTTTGAATTTTATGAGCAGGACTTGCTGGCATTTTAATTGGCTGCGAACAATTGTCTCACGCTGTCGGCTGCTCAGCTTTCAATGCGCAGAATGCGTTCGGCGCACGAATTGTTTTCAAACGGCCGCGTAAACAGGCGCGGCGGCAGACTAAACATCCTGAAGACGCTGATGAAAAACACGAACGCGCAAAAGCCCAAAATCAAAACAGTGCGCTGGCAAAGCCAATGAACGGCTAACGATAATAACGCGTCTCGAGAAACTGCCGCAGTCCAGTTGCAGTCGCAGTCGTGCGCCAATGAAGCGAATCTCTGCTGCTCGCATTTTATTCACTAACAACATTAATTGTTTATTTATTTATTTATTTGCATAACTCGCGCTGCACTTGGCTTACTAATGAAATGAACTGTGTGTGTGTGTGTGTGTCTGAATGGCTCACGAATTCATTCGTGCAATTCAATGCGCGTGTGAACTACGCGCTGACAGGTGGAGCTGATCGCCGATCGGGGATGGGACTGCGTTCGATTGAGACGCACACTTGACACACTAATTGATTGTTCATTAGTGCGCGTCGAGCATTGTTAATAAGGCGCGCCGAGATTGTCAGATTTGTCTCTAATTAAAATCATCTCTAATTCAAATCAATTGTTGATGAATTGAAATTTGCGGAGTCATTTGGTTTCTTCGACTATCTGCCTGTTCTATATAACGCTTGATTTTCGACTTTGACTTGCATTCTCATCTCGGTGCTCAATAATCACTCCGCATGTCCGAGCACTTTTCTGCATCTCGCTTTATGGCTGCGCGATCTTGTTTCTAGTAGAAACAATCGAAAAAAAAGTGTGTGGTATGTGCACCTACCAACACACACACACACACACACACACACACACACCGAGAGATATTTGCTCATTTGCTTTTCTTGTTTGTAGTATCTATGAAATTCATAAAGTGCGCTTATCGCCCGGCCGGATTCACTTATCGGCCACACGCCCAACAAACGCCGGCAGCTGGCTGTGTGAATGGCCTCTGGTTGACTTTAATCGAAAAGTGATAATTAATTTTATGTTCCATTAAGCTTTTTTTAGATAATTTTTCTCGCCGTTGTTGTTACATTTATTGGTTTTTTTATTTGGTTTTTTGCTCCACTCTTTCGGTTTATTGTAACCTAATTTCTTATTTTATGTTTTACTTTTAATTTGTTTTTTTTTTCGTTGTTCGTGCGCATTTTTATCAAACGCGTTGCTGCAAGTTACGAAAAAAAAAACTGATGGAAAAACTTGTGTGGTTATTTTTAGTGCACTCTGAGCACATACTGAACATTTTTCAGATTTTTTCAGCAGACTGCAAACAGTTGATGAAATTTTTGGGGCTTGGGCGCAGCGATTAGTGGCGGCGAGGGGTCAATGCGAGCGCGAATTGTTTTACTGTTGAATATTTATGTAGATTAACGAGTGTAATAAATCAAAGGTGTTTCAATGGGAGATATTTTGGATGGATTTTGCAAGTCCGTCTGGCCAAATTTTACTGACTGCTGCTTAATTAAGCGCGATTGCCGAACTGCAACTTTGATGTGTGCACAAAGGCCAACTTTAACGAAGACGAAGGCTTTGTTTGCTTTGTAAATGAGTGTCAATTTGTCTTAAACGGCTTTCAGTTGTTGGGTTTCATGTCACATTAAATGTTCATGTCAAGCTATAAGTAAGTGTACGTTCTGACAATATTGCACAGGTATCAAGATTACGACGCTCCTGTGTTGTGAGTAGTGACAAAAATGCCAAAATGCAAAGTTATATCCACAAAAAACTGAGTGTGAGGTTTTGTCGGAAATGCTTCAGTTATGAGAAATCCCAAGTTTAAACAATAATATTGGATAATATAGAAGTTATGAGCTCTTAAAGTCAACTTTCACAGTGTTGAAAAAAAAAATGGTGTCACTTTGAGGTTCAATATTTCAAAATCAACTATGAGCGAGTCCCTAAAACTTACTTTTGCCTTAAGTTTTATATAATTTAAGTCTGTTATGACTTAAATTTCGCTAATTCCTCTCAGCTCTGAGCAGTACCGTTATGAAGAAAATGAAACAAAGAAAAAAAGTGAACATAAACAGAGTTAAAACTTAAAAGTTGATTTAAAAAAAAACACTTTTTATCACTTTCGAAATTTTTTGATATTTTGTTGCATACAATTTTCAGCTGCACATATTTGTGTGAATGCAAGTTATTGGTTTATTTCAGTGAAGACTTTAGTGCCAATTCCGGATATTTTCAACGTTTGGTTGAATGCCACTATCAGTCAACAAATCGTCGCCTCAGAAAACGAATGTCGTATGTTCCATTAAGCTTAGTAGAACATACGACATTTGTTTTCTCAGGCGACGAAATGTTCTGTTGCTGATAGAAAAATTTGTTGAAAATAGGTTCAAAAAATCAATTACGATTACAATTATATTTGAAATTACTATTCGGAATTACTAACTTCTCATTCGTACAAACCCAAAAGTTGACAACCTAACTACTTCAGTTGTGTGAGAGGCGCCCTCTGGTGGTGAATTTTTGAACTTTAAATAATTTTGTATTTTTTGCATTCATGAATGTTGACAATTGTTGAATAAATCATTCAAATCGGTTCAGTAGTTACGATGTTTCCTTGCTTACTTTACTACATTTACAAGTGTGGAGCCAGTTCCATTGAGAATTACTAGTTTTGTATGGCAGCCCCCTTAAGAGTTGAATATAGCGGTTAGGTGAGTATAGAAAAAGCATTCGGAAGGGAAAATAAATGGGGGTCAGTCTCATATATGGTACGCCTGGGGGCAACCTGAGAAGAATGGGAGCTCACTTTAAAAAAACCATGATTTTGTATGGGAGCCTCATTAAATTTTGGAGATAGAGTGTAAGTATGTTCGAAAGAAATGTTCAGAATGAAAAATTAGTGGCGTCACTTCAAGATTTTAACCCTCTAAGAGCAGCTTCTGAGCAGCTGCGGTGCAATTGGCCGAATTTTTAATTTCAATTACTTTCGAAATGAGTGATTTTTTTTTAAATACACATTTATAAATAAATTTGTATTTAAATACAAATATTATGAAAAGAATACGAAGAATAATATTAAGAATAGAATAAGAAAAAATACAAATATTTTGTGAACTAAGATGAGTTTCATTGCTGATATGAAGTTTTTTCAAATCCGGTTGTATGGGAGATGGTCGAAGTTTTGATCCGATTTCATTGAAATTTTGCACAGTAAGTTCTTTACTCATACAAAAACTGTATATCAATCGCCCAGTGCGACCAATCCTTCTATTTTTGTCACTCCGCTTTATGAACTCGCAACACTGTGCGACACGAGTTGGAATAACTTCAACATTTATTGACGATCAGGTGATTTGAATTTCACCAAGTTGTGGTTTTGAGATTCTTTCGAAATTACACTCATATTTATAAATAAATCCATTACAATTTTAAATGCTTTGTTGTTCTATTTAATTATAGGCAACACTTGGGATTAAGTAGAAAAATTTCCATAATGACTTCAAGTTGAAAATATTCACATCTCCTGAACCAAATATTTAGTGCTCACCAAACTGCCGAATAAATATTTATTTATAAATATTCAATTGTACTGTTTCGACACTAAAAAGCTGACAGGTTCCAGCTTACGTCGATGCTAATTTGTATTTATTGCTTCTTCAATGCATATTCATAGCCATAAACGGAAGGAAGCGTAGGAAGCAAGTCGGACAGTTTATTATGGGAGTTCGTCCTGCACCCCGTGACGACGCCTTCCTGCCAATACTCGCGCAGTTTAAGTATTTGCGCTGCAAATTATTGTCTGCGCGCAAGACAGCCGCGCCGGGTGCAGAGAGGCGAACGGAAGTGGCAGCACAAAGCAATCGCCATGGCAATGTGTGCTGCGGCGTATGTAGGGCAAATGTACAAAAAGACTTTATTATATACATACATATGTATATTAGGCATCGCAATCCCGGGATCCCGGGATCCCGGGATCCCGGGATCCCGGACTTTTTCCAGTCCCGAAAATCCCGGGATTCAAATTCTTTTATCCCGGGATTTTCGGGATTGCAAAAGATGCTTCAAAGTTCAAATGAAATAAATTTTAAGGCACAAAAACCCAATTCCTTATTTGAGGGAGAAGGGAGGGGATAGAGTGCGTCTTTTGCAAAAGGCTTATGATTATTTACTAAGCATTCAACCAACAAGTGTTGAATCTGAAGGATGTTTCTCTTCAGCAGGGTTCATTTGAAATAAATTTCGCTCTAGATAAGAGAACAAAACACTTAATGCCTTTGTATTTTTAAGATCTCAGTTTTTAGTTAATCAAAACGCTTAACTTTTTTATCGAAATAATCGAAGTAAAACTAAAAGCACAAACAAATTAACTATTTTATTTTTTTAATCAAATATGCATATATATGCACTTTATGATACATCGGTTGCAAAGTAATAAGTTATGTTTAAGTGTCATTTTTGGATAAAAAAAAATGCTATGAAACTGAAGTTAAATGTCAAATGAAAAACTTTTAAGTTAACTCTTCAATTCCCAGTGTCACCTGTAGGTGACAGATGCTTAATATTTGTTTTCCTACCACATAGGTTTTAATTTTAAAATTCTAACACTTGTATAGCAAAGTCAATTAGTAGTACTTGTTTATTTAATTTTCCTACCAACACTAGCGATACGTCATTTGTAAAATTTATTCATTTGTTTCACGCGTAATTAAAGCAGTGCGAGTTTGTGTGGTTTCTTTCAATATAAAAATGAGGGTAGTTTAAACATTTTTTATGTATTTTTTTGTCTTATCCAAACGTATCTAAGCTCATTTATTTAAAAAGAAAATTTTCTTTTTCACTATTTTGGACATGGGAATTGAAGGGTTAAACAAAATGTGATTAAATTCAAGATAAAAAATCTTGAAACTACCCAAATGTGATTAAAATGTGTCCATTTTTATGATAAATATATTATAAACAAGTATTTATGCAATTCGGGAAAATTGTTTTATTAAAAAATTTGTTATATGAATCCCGGGATTAAATCCCGGGATCCCGGGATTTGACTTTTCAATCCCGAAAATCCCGGGATCGCAAAATGGCCAAAAATTGCGATCCCTAATGTATATATATATGTACAAGGCATTTATTCACATATACAAAGCGCCCACTCGGCAGTCGCCACCACCCCTGCTTGCAAATTCGGGCAATTCATTGAAAGTCTGCAAACGTACAAATGCTACTTCAATTTTCCCACCAACAACAAGCACTGCTATACTGTGCAACTGTTTGCAATGGCAGCGAAAGTGTGCTAAGTGTGCTAAGCAAACAATCTGCGCATTAAATCCATCAAAATGGGCAGTAAAACACCACTCGGGCTACTTGAATAAAAACAATAATTAGGCTCAACAAAAGGCAGCGAGCTGCGCGTTGCGATGGCCATTGTTGTGAAGGATATTGCCAAGGACATCATTGTGGATCAATTACCTGGACGCGCCGAAGCATGAGCCTGCAGGTTTCGGTTGCTGGTGGGCAGCACAGGCCGACGTGTGTATCGTGTTTGCAAATGCTGGACAGGCAAATATGTAATTGCTGATGCCTGATGTGTCTAAATGCAAGGATCATTTACGCCAAACAGGACAATTTCTGTGCCCACACAAATGGCTCGCACACTTTTTAGAGTCTAATCAAATCGGTGTCATGGTAACCAATTTAAGCAAAATGAATTCTGAGTGAGCAGTGAGCAGCATATTTATACAAATTTAATGAGAAGGAATATTGTGTGAGGATAAGAAATTATATGGAAATTATATATATATGTTACTTATATTTACTTATATAATACTTATATTTATTATATACTTATATTTACAAGCGGCTGATGCGCCACGGTTGCTTATCTAATAAGACTTTTTGAGTAATTTTGTTTTTGACTGCCATGAAAAGCACTTTGAGTAGTGGAATGAATCATTTACTAAAGTCTCTGGCTTGACAGTCTAACAGAAAGTCTGGAACTCTGCCTGTCCGTGTTTAAATGAGAACTGTCTGTACTTGAGCACCTTTGTTGTTGTGTTATTTTACTATACTCGCTATAAATTTAGTTGCTTTAAAGTGAGCTTTGTCCTACTAACTAATAGTAAATTTTTCAGTGTGAGTTTAACTCAGTTTCTAGTTTGAACACAAAATCGAATCGATTTCAGTATAATTTGAATGAAGTGAACTAAATTTATACTGTCAACAGCTTTTGACAGTTCATTTATTTTGGTTCTTAAAGTTCAAAATAGAAAATTTAGTTAAAAGGAGACAATTTTCCTCTTTGATTACTCATATCTTCATCATTGCACAACCGCAAATATTTAAAAAAATATATTTTTTAATGTGTATGTCCTTAAAATTTTTAAGTCCTTAAACCCTTTCAGTCACAATGCCCAATTTATTGGACTACAGCCCATACAATTGATACAGCCCGGTTTATTTTCATGTCGGATAGGGTTAAGAAGGTTTTTGGGTCAGAAAATGAAAAACTGACTATGCCCGGTTATTATAAATGACCTCTAGTTCCACGTCTATATCAACATTTGGATGGGTCTCGGCAAAAACAAAAATTGTTTTGAACGGTGTAATAAATGTAAAGTTGGTGTTGTCACTCAGTGCATCATAACTTTGTAATTTTCCTTTCAATTCTATTGATGTTAGGATTAATATTTACTCAAATAATATATATTTTATCTTTTCATTTTAACTTTTATCAGATTTCTAAACCAGAAAATATAATTTATTATATCTATTAAAAAAGACATTCGAAAATTTATGATTTTTTAAATTGGTCGAAAAATTCACTTTTATGCAACTTTCACCGTCAGTAATTTCTCCAAATCTCATCTGATTTGGACAATCTGTATATCTCTGAAAAAGCTAAGGTATTGCCTTCTGACCGATGGACATATTGTATTAGTCGGATGATTCGTTTACGAGATATATGTTCATAACTGAAACAACAGGGAAAAAATTGATGTTTCGAAAATTTTTCGAAAACACTTAAACAAATTTTTTGATTTTCAGATTCGTATTACGTGGACCAAAGTTAGTCTAGAGAACACTTTTATTTTTAGATGCATTTTTCGTGTCGAGTAGTGTCATTTGAGCGCAAAGAATATACGAATGAAAAAACAAAGAAAAATCACTATTTAGATACAAATATTGCCACTATTGGTACACTCAAATGACAAAACTTTGTTTTGCGAAAGTTTGTTTGTTTAAGCTTAGTTTAAATTTAAGCGAAGTTCAAGCAAACTTGGTTTGAACTGGGCTTAAACTGAAAAATTGGCCCTAAGTATCCTAAATGTACAGAAACAATAAGAAGACTGGCTCTGAATCGCAGGCTAGACGTCTATTGGGTATCAAGGCACAAAGGCATTGAGGAAACTTAGATAGAGACATAGACGATAGTTAATAGCTTGCAGATGTCACCGGTGGTGTTTAATATTGCGTTCAAACTGACGATTTAAACGTGTTTAATGAGCTTAAACAAGTTAAATGAACAAAACCAGTTCGAAAACCTGTTTATTCGCATGCAGTTGTTGTTGGAAATTAAACGTGTAAAACCATTTAACATGTTTTCAAACGAGTTTAACGCAGGGTTGCATCCGAAAGCTTTCTATGAAAAAGCTTTTTAACAAAAAAACGCAGCTATTCATCTATGAAACATTAAAATTCAGCTGTCATTTCATAAAAAAAAAAACCAAACAAAAATTGAAAATTTGAAAATTTTGAAATGAATGAAAATAATAGTTTTGCTCGCACTGCTTTCATTCCACTTACCCCTTTTTTATGCTCCAATATTTCGCTCGAATCATGCTACCAGCACATCAGTTCACAAAAATATTTATTTGTTTGTAAACAAACAGCTGTCAAATTAAACTTCATTGAGTTTGAACGCCATATAAGAGATATGAGAAGCAAGTTGGAGATTAGTTGGAACCAAGGTTGATAGAAAACAAGGTTACGACATCAATGACAGGAAATTTGAAGTTTTCACCAGTGACGTAGTACGAATTGTTTCAAATTGTCAAGGAACAGTGGGACGAGTACGACCTTTTACAAAATTAATATTTCCAAAAAAAAAGTTTATATGAAGTGCATATGAAGTTATTTATTTCGTTTCATTGTATTTTTAAAATTAAAAACGATCAGGTTTTCTGTAAATGATTCCCATTTTAACTTGGAAAATAGTCCTCCTCATCGAATTCTTATAGTAATGAAATTCATACTATCGCGTCCACAAAAGTTCTCAAATACGTCTTTTGAAAACCTCAAAAAAATGCAGAGCGTGTGGATCTGCGGATTACTCAAAATTTGTAAGAATCGTATAAAATATTAACAACGCAGCATATGGCACAACAATCACGAATATTTAAATTCACAAATTACTCATTTGCTTTTTTTGTATTATTTTGCCGACGTTGGCCCACTGCACACTTCATTGTTTACGTTTTGTTTTCTATCAAAAACTCATTACAATTGTTGCAAACCGTTTTCACGAAAACGTTCACTATTGCATTTTATATTATTCCAAAGATTCCACACCGTGTTGGTCAAATTTTCGCGTTAAATAGTAACAAAATTCAAAAAATGCCGTTGACCAATCAAATTTTTCATAACAAATGAAAATAATTTTAAGGTGCCCAATTGACATAGGATTCAAATTTAATTTTTAATTTTTTGTTCAAGATGAGGAAAAATACAAGGAGAAGCAAGATTTTATTTTAGCAAAATTCTGCGCATGCCATTGCAGAATTGGCAGAAATTGATTAAACTGTAAAAAAATATGTGTATAAACGTGTTTTCGGTCTTAAAAAGGAGTATACGTACGAATAATAAAAATAAAGTATTACACTCTGAAATGGTCACCTTATAAATTTTCACCAGTGACGTCATCAGCCGGATGTCGTAATCTTTATTTTATCATTCTTGGTTGGAACCGTGTGGGCCTCTGCCGAATTCAGAAATGCGTTATGTATAAACTTTCACTCACATATCAGGTGTACAACTTTGCTTCCGCCGTTTTCCGATAGGTGGCTGTACCGGCTGAGGCTTGTTGAAATACATAGATGGTAATGCATTTAAAGTGAGTGTGGACAGTGCCTAACGAATTGTCATCGCCGTTTCAGTGACAGTTGTTCTTGTTTTCGAATTATTCACGCTCGAAAATGTCCGTTTATGTGCCCAATTCTCGCCATTTGCGGGAAGTTTTACTTTTCTGTTACAATTCGAAAAAAAATGCAGCTGAAGCGCATCGAATGCTCTCAGAAACTTACGGTGATGCTGCTCTGAGTGAAAGAACGTGTCGGGAGTGGTTTCAACGTTTTAAAAATGGTGATTTCGACATGACAAAGTCATTCTCCAACACGACAATGCTCGGCCTCACGTCGCAAAAGTGGTCTAAAAGTACCTGGAAACGCTGAAATGGGAAGTCTTGCCCCACCCGCCGTATTCCCCAGATGTCGCCCCTTCTGACTTCCACCTATTCCGTTCGATGGCACACGGCCTGGCAGATCAACATTTTCAATCCTTCGAAGAATTGGAAAAATGGATTGCTTCATGGATAGCGTCAAAAGAGGACTCCTTTTTTCGAGCCGGGATCCGAAAATTGCCGGAAAGATGGGAGAAAGTTGTCGCTAGTGACGGACAATACTTTGAATAATACATCTGTAAGCACTTTTTCGCAATAAAGCTTTTAATTTTGGAAAAAAAACGGCGGAAGCAAAGTTGTACACCTGATAAACAAGACATACATCCAGTGCAAAGATCAGCACTACAAGAAAAATCCAAGGCATCTCTTGTGTACTTGCATCGACATCTTCGCAAGGCTGAAGGAAGCTTCGAGCCTAACAAGCAAGACGTCTTAAGTTAAGCCACAAAAAGGGCATGTCTCTTAGAAGTTGCTTAATTCCTCACAGCAACTTAACCAATATTAGGTTAAACAACTAAGTACGGGATTGCAAATCTTTAGGTATAATTTTTAATATAACTAAATTTTTGGGTCCAACCAAAATGCTTAACTATTTCGGAAAAAACTCAGTTGTTCTCATATTTGATTTTGATTAAAATCGGTGTCTCTGGTCATGTAAGTATGACATAATTCCAACTAATTTTACATGTGGGAAATTCCTTCATAAATTTAATTTCATGCAACTGCGAATCACTTCACTCCACTTCATTCCACTTCGCAGCACAAGTCGTTAATGCCGCTGCTGTATGGATTTGAATAGCCTCGTTTCCGTGCGCCTAGTCGTTTCAATAAATTAGCAAGCAATTTTTTCGCATATCGCATTATTTTTCTTTTCTTTTTTTTGTTCTGCACAAGGCAGCCAAATTAACTTAATGGCACTGAAGGGTGCCCGGCGACAGCTGACTCACAACCCCATCGCTATGCGTGCGGCCGATATCTTACATTTCATTCATGCGCCAGACATATGTACACACTGTACATATAAACAGACAGACTTTCCTGCATATGAGTAATTGTTTGAGCGCATATAAATATCGACTAGAATTTATTTCCATCTTTTGGCGTGGCCGCCTGTCTTCCTGTGTGCGCGCGCGTGCCATATCGGCAACGGTGCTTTCCTGCGAGCAGAACTTTGCCAACTATGCTTCGGCGTGATTACCGCCCGGCGGCGCCCAGTCAGCTGGAGGCTGTATTGTGCGTTGTCTTGATGACACATACCCACATGCGGACAGACAAACAGACAGACAGACAACGACTCGCGCGCTGATAATCGCAAATGTTTGCTGGCCGCCGGCTGCTGCCGGCTCTTGTTTGCCGCACACTCTCGTGCCGCTTGTCAGCGTATCAAATATGCATATTTCATGCGAAAAAAATAAAATACAAATATAATAATAAATTTAAGTACGTATGTACTTGGCCGCATGTGTGTGTGCGAGTATGTGAGTGCGTGCGGTAACCAATGGAGTCGCTGTTTCATTGCTTCACGGTCGTCGGCGCTCGCATTTTGCACACGCGGCCAAAACTGTTTGCTTGCGTTTAGTTATGTGAGTGTGGCGGCGCGTGCGTCCGTTTCTTTGGGCCAAGCGCAAACAAGCCGAACGCACAATGGCCCAAAACCCAATTGAAACTGGCCGAAATTAGGCGCTGCCAGCGAACGCGGTGGAGTGGGCAAATGTTTGCGGCAATGATACAAAGTAATTGATTTGAATGCCAGCCATACGCGCATTCACACACGCAGATTTATGTGCACAAATGTGTACGCTTGTGTGTGTCAGAGAGCTGTGTGATTATTTCGGCTCGCGACTGCGATGTCGTCATCGCGATTGCTGGCACGAGACTTGCCTAAGGACGCGCGTTAACCTGCCCAAACAGCGTTGAATACATACCGAGATTGCATTATAAATTTATGCCATTTTTAACAACAAAGTTGTTGCTGCCCTTAAATGAAATCTTAAATTGTTTGTCACGTAGCTGGAAGCTTGTAATATTTTACTTGAATTTTAATTGCTGACTGTCGGCTTGACGCTAATCGCAAGTCATCAGGCATGCAACTATGTTTTATGCAAATCATCTTCGCACTGGTATTCACACCATTGTTGTCAAGTTGACCTGTTGTTCGTTTTATTGGCGCAATTATGACAAGCAAGCAGAACGTGCTTGTTTTGCTTCCTTGTTGTAATATTTCTGCACTGCTTCCTTCTCCGACTACTATACAAAAATTGTAATAGTTCTTATCAGCAATTTGAACTTGAAAAATTGTCATCATATCATTAGTAGAAAATCTTCATAGAAACTGGTAGACCTGCCGCATTCTTATCTACTGAAAACCTCATCCTGTTTGATGATTTGTCAAAGTGCATCACAAAGTGGGTCCCATAGATTAGATTAGAATAGATTTATTTTGGGGTTAATTGCACTGAGACCATTACTAATCTATTGTGCGCCTACAGATCGTTAGAGAACATCCCCCAGACCCACCGACCTAATGAAACTTAGTAACCCACGGGGGTCCAGGTGCTTGACATTCTCCTCTGCAAGTCAGTATTGGCCCAGGTATCACCTCCTGTTACGACAGACTGCTTCACAGCGCTGTATGATCGGCGTTTCCTCTACAGCTTCGCAAAATCTGCAGATGCTTAAATGGGTCGCTTTCAGTCCATCATTCAAATATTTTGACTTCAATTTACTTACCTTACTGATCGATGACAATTAATTTCCTAGTTACTCTCTGCAGCAAAACCAGTCTTCAGGCGTCTCAGCTTCACATTCTTCAGTTGGTCGAAGTACTCGACTCAGTGTTGCCAGATCAGGAGATTTCCTCCTAGATTAAGGAGATTTTTGCCCTTTTAGGAGCATTTTTAGGAGGAAGAATTATTAAGGAGACATTTTAGGAGATTTTGATGACATTTGACATGATTAGTGGCGCTGAGTCCTTGAATATTGTAAGCCAAAGTGTCTTATTTAATTGATTAAATTTTATACTTCAAAGTGTATAATTTATGCTTTGAATGAAGGAAGTTAACAAAAGCAAATTTCATACCGATGTAAGTTTTTATATATTTTGTTTGTGTTAGGTTGTTGTTGTTAAGATGAAGCTGAATGAATGTATAAAATATATTGTTATTTTTATGAGAAGTTTGATTCCATAGTTTATAATGATAAAATTTTTTTGAAAAAATTTAACTTTTATTTATTTGATTTTTTTTATTTTTTTTTATTTTTGGGAAGAAATGTTAGTTTTTTAAATTAAATTTTTTACTTCAAAGTGTATAATTTATGCTTTGAATGAAGGAAGTTAACAAAATCAAATTTCATACCGTTGTAACTTTTTATATATTTTGTTTGTGTTAGGTTGTTGTTGTTAAGGTGAAGCTGAATGAATGTATAAAATATATTGTTATTTTTATGAGAAGTTTTATTCCATAGTTTATAATGATAAAATTTTTTTGAAAAAATTTAACTTTTATTTATTTGATTTTTTTATTTTTTTTTTATTTTTGGGAGGAAATTTTATTTTTTTTTAATTTAAATTTTATACTTCAAAGTGTATAATTTATGCTTTGAATGAAGGAAGTTAACAAAATCAAATTTCATAGCGTTGTAACTTTTTATATATTTTGTTTGTGTTAGGTTGTTGTTGTTAAGCTGAAGCTGAATGAATGTTATTGTTATAAGAAGTTTAATTCCATAGTTTATAATGATACCTTTTTTTTAATTTTATTTTTTATTTATTTTAATTTTTTTATTTATTTTATTTTTTCATTTATTTTTTTTATTTTTTTTATTTTTGGGAGGAAATTTTAGTTTTTTTAAGACCTAGGAGAAAGTCATTTCACGTGTCTGGCAACACTGACTCGACTCCCGAATAAGTTCATTTGATTATTCTTCTAGAAGTTTTGGTTTTCTTTACAAATCAATTGTCCTTGAAAGACGTTTGGTTGTACGTTTCCGTGGCGCAAAAATCAACTAAAAACGTCTGGAATCCTTTATGAACAGACACAGACACAATTTTAGCACTAACCGAACCAACTCAACATGCGTTCAGCAATTTTTTTAAACACAATTTGCATGCAAATATTTCAACCTTAACCTATTAACCTTAACCCGTTAACCCCATTTTAATCATTCTAAATAAAAGCATCTTTCTATTTATGTCCAACCCATCAGTTCTAATTCCGCCACAACTCGATTACTGTCTGTCGAAAAAGCGACCTTTGCACTTAAATTTCGCCCAAGGCGAAAATATTTCAAATACTATTACAACAACAACGCGCACCACAAATGTTTTATTCAATCTACAACCCTCGCGAAAATGTTGACACTTAAGCTTTTTACATAAATATGATAACTTTATGCGAAAAGGATTCACTGTCGAGCCAAGTCGAAGGCAAAACTAAAACCGTACCAGACTAAATGTCAGTCAGGCCCAACTCCAGCGCTTTCAACCAGCCAGCCAGTCAGCCAGTCAGCCAAATGACAGCAACAACGCGCTAGAAAATAACGACAGCGACGACAAGCAACAGTGACGCCAAGAAAAAGTTTAACAAAAAGTAAAATTAAGTTATACTTTTTTAGTGCACACACACACGCGAACACATAAGCATACTTACAGGCGCAAACGCACCCTCGCAGTGCCGCACAGACACGCCGACATACACACACACACACACAGTCGCACGTAGACAGCAGCAGACAGTGGAGGCGGCAGCGAATCCTTCGGCAACGGTGATAAACGGCGCCAATGCGTCGGTGTTCAGTGTCGCGTCGTTACCGAATAGTTGAATAGTTTGGCTTGTTTTACTGTCGATTTAGGAACTTGGCTGCTGGTGGCTGCTGCCCTTTTGCCGCCACCGCACTTTCGGGCACTTTGCGACAAATCCTGCGCGCAGGTGGAATGCTGCATTGGCATTGTTGTGACATTTGTTTGTGCGTTTGAAGCGCTTTTTTCATTTCATCCATTCATTTATAATTTTGAAGTTGTTGGGCGACAGGGTACAAGGTGAACGCGTTTGCCATGTGGCCACCTTGAAATGCAATGGTTTGATTATTTGATGTATTGACATGTGGCAAATAGCGCAACCGCGACACCGACAACGACAACCACACTGTCGCCATTGTCCTCTATTTACAAATATTTCTGAATTTTTTCGCGGTCTCTGCTGCTCTCTCCTCAACGCAAGGCGCGTCGCATTTATGGTTTATGTTATGGAAAATGTGATTTGACAACCACTCCTCCTGCTGGATGTCGGCAACCTTGCGTTGTCGCGCAACTGGCAACTGGCGACTGGCGCAAGTGCCATCGACCGCCACTGGTTGTCCAATTAGTGCGGCAGCCAACTGATTGTGAAATTTGTGCGGCGAAGACAACGCTCGAAAAGCGATAAAACTGTCGGCAGACAATTGAATCGACAATTGAACTGGCGAACGGGTCGGCGTCGGGGTCGGGTCGGGTTGGGTGGAAGACAATTGTGCGGCGCGACCGTGGCGCAACAATGGCAAGAATATCGCTTACAAATTGTTACATCAGCGGTGATGTATGAAAATGATGGCATCTACTTCAATACACACACACACTAACATATACAAACAGCGCCAACTTGTGCAAAATCAGCACAAATGCTTTTCGCAAAAAATAATTGTGCGACAATTGATTTTTCGCAAGAAATATTTGCACGTTCGCATCGAAGGGGATTGAAAGACACGAGGCGCACAGGAAGTTGTTAAGAAGATTTAAAGCCTCGCTGCGTCTTCAACAACTTTAATACTTTCTCTTGCTGCTCCCATCTTCTTTATCTAAATTTTTGTTAATGCCAAAGAAAAATTGTAAAAATTGCTTTGTTGTCTTTTTTTGTATTTGCAGAATTCCATACGCCACAATCTGTCGCTGCACAATCGTTTCATGCGCGTGCAGAACGAGGGCACCGGCAAATCGTCCTGGTGGATGCTAAATCCCGACGCCAAGCCCGGCAAGTCGGTGCGTCGACGTGCCGCCTCCATGGAGACGTCGCGCTACGAGAAGCGTCGGGGGCGCGCCAAAAAGCGCGTCGAGGCCCTGCGACAGGCGGGCATTTCGGGCCTGAACGATGCCACGCCGTCGCCGTGCAGCAGTGTCAGCGAGGGCCTGGATCACTTTCCGGAGAGTCCGCTCCATAGGTAACTATTGACTCTGGTCAGCGCTTGCTGGCACCGTAGCCCCTACAGTTGGCGTATTGCGTAGTTTTGCCGCTCGAGTGCGCTTACATTTTACAATATATTTTCAACAAGTGATTCTTAGAAGATTTTTTTTGTAGCTGACACTTGAAATATGAATTTTCATCACTTTTATAGTTTCTAAAATATCACATATTTCTATAAATATATTTTTTAGTTTCTATTCAGTAGCAGTAAAAAAATTCCAACAATTTGTATTGTCTGCATTTTGGCTTAAGATCGACACTTGAATATTTAATCAGCTGTTAATGCTTTCATTAAAGTGAATTGCAGAAGAACTTAACCCCATAGACCTGACTAGTTATATACAAATACAACCCAATAGTTTTGTAACGCCTCAACATTTAACTTATTTTGTAACTTCATCATAAGGAGTAAGGAATATTAGTCGAATCGACTAACCAGTAGCGGATCCAGGGGGGGATTTGGGGGTTGAACGCCCCCGAAATATTTGGATCGACTATAAAACTACATACAAATTAAAAGGCATTTTATAAATATTAAAGAATTACTTTTTAAATCCCCCCCGAAATATTTTTCTGGATCCGCGCCTGCGACTGACATTAGAAGAACTTTTTCGAAGTTCCTTTGGCTCGACTGGTTAAATACATCGCAACAACTTTTTTAACCCTTGAATATTTATCTTGTTTTGTAAATTTATCATAAGAAGTTAAAGAAGTTAACAATATTAGTCGATTACTGTGCCGGGGTTAATGAGACCTCTGGTTCAAAAAGCAAGTTTCAAAGACTGACTGAGACTGACTGGCCCAAGAATCCAAAAGGCGTTTGACGACGAAAATGAAATTTCTGAAATGTGTAAACCGTAGTGTTTTAAAGAAGAAGAAGAAGAAATCTGACATAGATGCAGGTAGCAACCCATAAGCATTAGACATGATTTAGTGTTATATGGAGATTCTTAATAATGGATTCTCGATGCTCCGCAACCTCTCATTTTATGAGGTTTGGTGAAAAAGTGCATGAGCCAAAAAATTGTGGGCCTAGAGTGAGCTTGAATGGCGTCGCATCGAGTTCAAAGTTCACAAAAAAGCTGGAAAATTCGACAAATTGCCCCACAGCTGGTCAGAAGTTGCTCTTAGAGGGTTAAAATCTATGACTGACCCCCACTAGTTTTCTCTACTGAACATTTCTTTCAAACATATTTAAACCCTATCTCCAACCCCTAATGGGGTTCCCATACAAAATGGCCGATTTTACAAAATAGGCTCCCACTGCTCCCAGGTTGGCCCCAGATGTGTGAAATGTATGACCGACACCCATTTATTTTCTTTTCCGAATGTTTTTTCCAAACATACCTATCCGCTATCTCCAAGTCTTAAGGGGGCTGCCATACAAAATTGGCCATTTTCAATGCCATTGGCTCCCCACTTGTAAATGTAGTAAAGTAAGCGAAAAAACATCGTATCTCGGAAACTACTGAACTGATTTGAATGATTTATTCAGCGATCGTCAAGATTCTTGAGTTCAAAAAATACAAAATTAATTAAGGTTCAATAGTTCACCACCAGAGGGCGTCTCCCATATGATCGGAGTTGTGAGGTTGTCAACTTTTGGGTTTTCACAAAGCAAAAATCAAAATGTATGTTTGTATCCAAGATCGAAAAATCTTGCACTAAATCATGTCTAATGCCGGGGCTAATAGGACCTCTGGCTCAGAAAGAATATTTCAAAGACTGACTGTCCCAAGGCTCCGAAAGGCATTCGACGACGAAAATGAAATTTCTGGAATGTGTAAACCATAGTGTTTTGAAGATTTTTCCACGCAACAGGTAGAACTCTGACATAGTTTCTGGTAGGAACTCATAAGCATGCTGGATCTTAAGTTCCAAAGAACCTTTAGGCTATATACATATATGTAAATGTAGTCTTCTTTCGACTTGAAAGATTTGAAATTGTTTTTTAGTTCACATTGCGAACAAAAGTTGTATTTTTCAAAATAAATTTCAAGTAAGATTGCTTTACTACAGAAAAGTAGGTAAGTGTGGCTGCCCCAAGATGGGAACACTTAGGCCAAGACGGCCCATTACGACAGAAGAGTAGATTTTCCCATTTATTTTTGGTACATTTGTCAACTTGAAAGCATTCAAAAATATCATAAAAGTTATCAAATTTAGGGGCTCAGTACCCATTCACATCATCGAAGTTTGCTCAACAGTAAATATGTCTGACCAATAGTTCGTCGCGTAGCCAATATTTCCTATTTCCATTGTAGTTTTTGCTTTTCTTAGCTTGCCAGCTTTACTAGCTTACGTTACTCGTAGACTTAGCTGCCGTAGTACATAAATTTCTCATTCGCATTTGTGCAACATTTTTCTTTCGTTCCATTTTCATCACGTCTTATTTACACCTTATTTAATTTCGACACGTTTTCACTTGTGTACCTCCTCCTTTGATTGATTTGATTTGGTCTTATTTGTTGGCTGTTTTGTTTATCTTTTCCTTTTTTCATTTATCCGACTTGATTTGTGTGAACCTTAGCGGCGGTTTCCAATTGTCACCGGATTTCCGGCAGCGCGCTTCATCGAATGCCAGTTCCTGCGGACGTCTCAGTCCCATACCCGCGCTGGTCGGCCTCGAACCCGACTGGGGCTTCGGCGACTACCAGAACACAACGATCACGCCAGCACAGTCGACGACACTGGATCAGTTGGCCGGCTCCATAGCGGAAGAGTTGAAACTGCCGAAGGATATTTTGCAAGGGTCAGTTTTAATTTCGTTCATTGTTGCATTTTCAGTTTTCCGTCTTCAGTTCCACGCAGCTTGTCGTGCGGCCACTGTCTATATTTACATATATGTATGTGTGTTGTCGCGTAGCATGTTGCATGCTTTTCCGCCCATTTCAGTGTTGAACAAATGTGTTGAACGTCGCCTAAACTTTTGCGCAGATAAATAAAGTCAGTTTTCTTGTCTCTCCTCGAAACCAAACGATCGTACGGCTGGAGCAGATTCAGCGCCGCCTCGGGCATACCCACACAGCCGCCGCCGCCGTATCAGCAGCCGCAGGCCTACGGACTGAACGGACCCGTCGGCCAGGGATACGGCATGCAGGCGCAGCCCTGCCTGTTGCATCGCTCGCTCACTTGCTCCTGTCTGCACAATTCGCGCGATGTAAGTGCGGCCGCCATTGCCGAGCGCTCCGCTCACTGTGCACACTAAACCGTCATTGATCTGCTTGCAGGGTCTCTCGCCCAATTCCGTCACAACGATGTCACCTGCATATCCAAACAGTGAACCCTCTTCGGACTCCTTGAACACGTACAGCAATGTGGTGTTGGATGGCGTCACCGGCGTAACGAACGACAATGCCACAACGCTGATGGTGCAACAGCAGCAGCAACAACAGCGGCAGCAGCAGCAGCAACAAAGGCAGCAACAACAACAGCAGCAACAACAACAACAACAGCAGCAGCAACAGTCGCTAAGCTCAAATCTAGAAGGTGAGTGCGGGTCGAAATGACACTTTCAGCGTTTGGGGCACTGCGCTGCGGCTGCGGTGGCTACACGCGCGGCTGCCGCAGCTGACGCATTTGCAAGTGTCGCATTAGCATTTTTAATCGCATTAACGATTGTGCGCATAAACAAAGTTGGTGTCAATATTGGTTAAGTTGACTTGAATATAAAAATCAAAGTAAATTTTGCAGCTGGCGCTGCATCTGTACGAAGCCCAACTTTATTTGACAGCTGGGCATATTTTGTATGTTGAAGGATCAAAACGTCCTACTTGCTGTTCTCACAAATTTGAAAGCATTTATTGAAGTTGTTTTATACAAATTTCAGATAATAACTGTGCATCCACGTTAATTGGCCAATGCATGGAGGCGCTGAACAGCGAGACACAAATCGACGAATTTAATATTGATAACTTTCAAGGAGGCCTGGAGTGCAATGTCGAGGAGGTGAGTAACGCTGTGATTGAGGCATTTCAGTTAATAACCAAAGGACATTCTTGTTGGCCATCGTCGTTCTTAAGTCAAAATGTTTCACATAAATTATTGCGGCATCATTATTTGAATTTGGTCTGAGATCGTACTTCAAATTAACCCACTGGCCATTGGGTCATGGCAAAAGAATCATTGACTTGGAACATATCAGGAAAGAATTTTGAATTTGAAAGATTTCGAATTTGAAAGAATCATGGTCTTGGAACATATCAGGAAAGAATTTTAAATGTGAAAGAATTTGAATTTGAAAGAATCATGGACTTAGAACTAATCAGGAAAGAATTTTGAATTTGAAAGAATTTGAATTTGAAAGAATCATTGGCTTGGAACATATCAGGAAAGAATTTTGAATGTGAAAGAATTTGAATTTGAAAGAATCATTGACTTGGAACATATCAGGAAAGAATTTTGAATTTGAAAGATTTCGAATTTGAAAGAATCATTGACTTGGAACATATCAGGAAAGAATTTTAAATGTGAAAGAATTTGAATTGACTTGGAACATATCAGGAAAGAATTTTGAATGTGAAAGAATTTGAATTTGAAAGAATTTTAATTTGAAAGAATCATTGACTTGGAACATATCAGGAAAGAATTTTGAAAGTGAAAGAATTTGAATTTGAAAGAATCATTGACTTGGAACATATTAGGAAAGAATTTTGAATGTGAAAGAATTTGAATTTGAAAGAATTTGAATTTGAAAGAATCATTGACTTGGAACTAATCAGGAAAGAATTTTGAATTTGAAAGATTTCGAATTTGAAAGAATCATTGACTTGGACCATATCAGGAAAGAATTTTGAATGTGAAAGAATTTGAATTTGAAAGAATTATGGACTTGGAACATATCAGGAAAAAATTTTGAATTTGAAAGATTTCGAATTTGAAAGAATCATTGACTTGGAACATATCAGGAAAGAATTTTGAATTTGAAAGATTTCGAATTTGAAAGAATCATTGACTTGGAACATATTAGGAAAGAATTTTGAATGTGAAAGAATTTGAATTTGAAAGAATTTGAATTTGAAAGAATCATTGACTTGGAACTAATCAGGAAAGAATTTTGAATTTGAAAGATTTCGAATTTGAAAGAATCATTGACTTGGACCATATCAGGAAAGAATTTTGAATGTTAAAGAATTTGAATTTGAAAGAATCATTGACTTGGAAAATATCATGAAAGAATTTTGAATGTTAAAAAATGTGAATTTGAAAGAATCATGGACTTGTAACATATCAGAAAAGAATTTTGAATTTGAAAGATTTCGAATTTGAAAGAATCATTGACTTGGACCATATAAGGAAAGAATTTTGAATTTAGTCTGAGACTGAACTTCAAATTAACCCTTTGGCTGTTGAGTCATGACGAAAGAATCATTGACTTGGATCATATCACGAAAGAAAACAATCATCATTTGAATTTGGTTGAATCGAGCTCGGGGACCATATCATGAAAATTTTAAATTACAACAACAACTTGTCCTGTTTTTTGGTACTCCAGCTGCAGTTTCTTCACTCTTTATCTTCAATAACAAATAATTTTATTTTTGCTTTGGCTTTGCTTTTGTTCTTCTAGTTAATTCGACAAGAGATGAGCATCGATGGAATGCTCGACATAAATATTCCATTGACGGCAGATGCCAACGGCTCCGGCAGCAGCAACAATGTGGTCAACAGTGTTGCGGGCGCGGGCAATGCAGCTGGCGGCGTCAATGCGAGCGCCGCGCAGCAACTGAATCAGCTGCAGGCCCAACTGCAGCAGCAACAACAGCAACATCAGCAGCAGCTGCTGCCGCCGCTACTGAATAGCAACAGCAGCAACAACAACAATAATAACAACAACAGCAATGCGACAATGGCGACAGCGCTCGAACTGCCCGCACAAAGCCAAAGCAATCTGAACGCGCGTGTGCAATACTCGCAGGCGAGCGTCGTCACACCGCCGTCGTGGGTGCATTAAAACGACAGCAGCCACAACCGCAACCGCAACCATACACAGCAAACAACCACAACAAAAACAACACAGATGAGAACAGCAGCAAAACACACACGCCAACTTACAGACAACTTACAGACACACGAGTACGTACACTTTAGTGCTTAGGTGAGGACGCACACAGCAAGGACGACAGCGGAAAGGCGCAGACGACGCAGCGAGCATAACTGGCGAATGATCGTGCAGGAACGAGGAGGACACAATACGGACTAACCAGCGACACTCATCGACCTATTCACGGAGAGACGTTGTTGGCGCAACACCAACAAAATGCCGAACGCAAAACTCAGTCAATCGACCTCACAACAACGACAACTCACCATAGAATCGACGAAGCGAAAAGCAGCCAACAGGACCGATTTCACACGCTGACACCGAAGGACAATAGCGCGGGATCTATAAATAGCCGCAACTGTGGCCAGCGCAGACCACAAGTGACGTTTCGCAAAGTAAGTATCGGCGTCGAGCGCATTGGTGCGTCCAGGCGATGCGCGTTGGCACACTTCAAGTCGATTAGCGTTGCACGCGTCAAAAGTTCCTTCAAGTTAGAATTCTTCGCTTAAAAAATAAGTTGTGCACTTTGCATGCAGGGCGCTGCGTCCCTGCGCGCTCGCAAGTTGTTTTACGAATTTTAATCATTTTAGAGAACATTTTAAGTGACATTTATGCATAAATTATGGTAATAATGTAATTTCACAGTGGAAATTTATGAATATGAATGAACGAAAACTGTCGGCGTGGCTATGCCAAATCGAAGCTGACTGCCAGCCGTCACAGGCATTAGACGCTGGCGCACCCCCGCAGCAGCCAAAGTGCGGCAAACATTGCCCCGACCACTCGACTGGCTCCGTGCTTCCTGCTTTCCGCTCGAGCCGATGTCCTGACGTCCCCACGGCACATTGTGTTGCTTTTTTTTCGCAGCATGCGCATTCAAACCTATTCAATGCTAAGTCAGTCATTCACGAAAGCAAAAACAAAAACAACAACATACCAACCACATAAAACGTCCTAAAGCGACTTAAAAGTCGCGTCGCCAGCACGAGACAGCAACGCTGAACAGCAGCGGCAGCGGACGTAGCAAATGAGCGGGAATAAGCAGACGCAATGAATTTTTTATTTCCTGCTCAAACACACTCACACACACACACACACACACACACAAACACAGTTGAATTGTTCCACTCTGCCCGCTTTGGCCGCTTTGGATGTCAGCAGCGAAAATATCGCAGCAAAAAAATCTCGAGGGCAATTACACGCGTACAATTATCATAATACGTTGTTAGCGATTTTCATTTTCATTTTTATTTCATTGCTTTTGTATTTGGCTGTTTTTGTTTCTTGCATTATTTTATTTGGTCCTTGGTTACAAATGTGTCCTAAATTTACGCTGAATCGCTCCTATGTTAGGCATTACAATTTCTGTTTTGAAATTTCTTGGATTTGTTTGAACGTTTGTGTTGACGTTGACGTTCATGGAAACTTCTGACGTCCATGGTGAATTTTTTAAAGATTTTGCTAAAAGATTCCAAGCGTTTATTATGTCTACATTTTGTGATTATGTGCGTTTAATAATATTTAAAGGAATACTTAAAGCAACGCAACCTAGAACATCTATTGTGCCCCTTCATGGACTTACAGTTCGTCTGGAAGTCCAGTATACGAGAGGGATTTTAGTTTGTTACCTAAACCTCTGGAAATTCAGTTAGAAACCTTGGTTTATTTAAATTGTTAGTAGGTAAAAATGGCTGCTTCGAGGGGAGAGCCCCTAAGCTTAAAAGGACCCATTTTGATTTTACATAAATTTTGGACTCAGATCCGTTTACTCAGCAAAGTAGTTTGAGCTTCTAGCAAAGGCAGACTGTGACCAGTTCTGTTGGCTAAATTTCATTGATTGTCGATAAAAAGTTGTTAGCCCTTTCGCTATAGGTTTTTACTGGGGAAAGTTAAAATTTTTAATTTTACGTTTTAGGCTTCTATGTGGTTATATTCCAACATTCCAACAGAAATTTTTGAATTTTTATACTCGGACGCTGTATTTTAGTGTGTTTTTCTATGAGAGCAACCACATCGTTGTGGCTGTAATGATAACTTAAAGAAACAACTTTTCACGCATAACGAAAATTTCAATATTTCTTCATTTACTTCAGCCAAAATTAAGAAAAAAAAGTATCTAAATTGAAAGAAAACGTCAAAATAAAAAGTTATCTAAAGTTCTCTGCTTCTTCTTCCTTTACTATGTCAGGGTATACCCTTCAAAAAACGTGTATACTTCTCTTCTTTAAAATTAAATATTCAGTTTACTAATTTCGTATTTTTCCAAAAGCTTCAAACTATTCTAAGGACCAACAAAAAATTAAGTTTTTAAAACAACAGAGGATTCAGACGTCCCCAAAGTAGCATGTTGCCATATGACAACAAAAGAGCGAAAGGGTTAAAGTTAGTTCTTCTTCTCGTTAAGAGTGCAGTACACTCTTCTTCCTCGTTCATGCAGTTCGTACAAAAATGGGTAGAACACCGTTGCAGTCGTTACAACACCAATGATCAGTGTTGCCAGATCGGGAGATTTCCTCATAGACTGAGATGATTCTTGGCCTTTTAGGAGAATTTTTCGAAAGAAAAATTGTGTAGAAGAAAGTTTAGGAGATTTATTTATTTTATGTTAGGGGATTTTTCGGTTCCTTAGTGGATTTTTGGGAGATTTTTGGATAACGAAGTATGATGTATTGGGAACACTGGCAACAAAACATATTTTGCCAAATATTTTAATAGTCAAAGATAGTCAAAATAGTTGTGTTATAAATTTTATAGCTTACAAAATGTTAGCTCGTTCTATCTCGTTCTCACTTTTTGCTGTCACAATGAAATCTCACCAAAAATCTCACTTTTCTTCAATTCATTTATGTATTTTGTTTTTGTTAAGTTTTTGTTGTTAGGCTGACATCTTATTCAATAAAAAAGAAGGCTGCAGCCTAAAAAAAATTATTTGTATATATTTTAATTTTTTATGAGAAGTTTAATTCCTTTAAAGTGGCGCAAGTTTTAAAAAAATGTAGCAGTATTTTTTAACTTTTGGGAGGAAATTTCAGTATATTTTTTTTTAATTTAGGAGATAGGCATTTCAGGCATCTGGCAACACTGTCAATGATGGTTCTTTGCTGGTCTCATTGCAGCGAGAGACATTCTCTAGAACGCAATAACACCTGTGTTAGCTTTAGCCCCTCGGAAGTAGTTTTTTGCAGACAGCTTCTATAGGCTCTCTTCTATAGGCCACTCTTGGCCCAGTTGCTCTCTAGTCGAGCAAGCTTTTCTGCCTTACAGTTCCCTTGAATTCTGGGTACTAAAGTCAGGAAAAATGTATATGGTTTTAAAAGATCGTTTTGGCTCTTGGAGGATAAATCGTTTGGGGAGAATTGGAGTGTGACATCATTTATTTTTAATAAATGATTAATTTTCTACCGTTTTTTACATTTTTGCATCAATTTGTGAACAATAAAATGTAACAATCTGTTTCTGCGAATAGCTTCATTTCATTTAAAATAGCACATATAAATTAAAGTTGTCGCCATGAGTCGCAATGGCAGCTTTCAAGGTATCCGTTAGACAGACGTTGAGCTGCCCTCTGAATTATACACTTTAACACAAATTACTTGAAATTGCTTCAAATTCACTCAATTTCCCCCACTCAAACATGCAAATGTGCAATTGCGCCATTTAAGTCACCCGCCCACTGCCAGTCAACCAACTGTCCCCAGCCCATCGCACACCCAACGGTTTCCACACACCGGCCGCGTAATGGGCAGCTAATTCACTTTCAAAATTTTGGCCCAAGGCAGCGCACCCATCAGAAATGCCAACAAAAAGCAACACACCACTCAATGCCAAAGACACACGCCGAGCAAAAAATCCAAATTCAAAATCAGAACAAATGGCCCAGTAAACGGCAAGTAGTAACCAACCCGCGGCACTCGAGTGCTGGCGGAAAAATGCGATGGATGCGCGCTGCCAAGCAAATTAAGTGATTCCTTAAGTTGCAGCAGAAAGCCCATTCGAGGACTGGCAGCAGCGACGAGACCAGTGCGCGCGCTTTTGAAAATTTAATTATGACCTCAGGGTAAAGTATGTACATTCCAGATGCGATTACCTGTCGCTCGGTTGCTGGCTGGCGTTGTTGTTGTTGGCGCCAGACCCAATCACGTGTTAAGCATGCGGCATTTGCAGCCAATTTGCCGGAGTGCTGAGCTGGAGAAAGGCCGAACGGCCCACAAGTCGGGGATCCTTTGAGAGTTCACGCCACGCCGACGACTTGCCGACAACTTCTTGCGTTTTGTGGCCGCCCGTTTGCAGTTGTCCGCTCGGGCTTTGGGTGTAAATTATGCAAAAAAAACGCCGCCTTTTTGGCTGCACTTTTCGCTGCCACTTTCAGTATCTTCTGCATTTTTTCTGCATTTCTTTCATTTACGACAAACAATTTTAACGGCCACTGATTTTGCTTTGGAGTTTCGAATTTTCTTTTTTTTATACTTTGCCCACAAACTTACTGCCACATTGTTGTAATTCATTCACTCGCCTCTTGTGACCACTTCGCATCGTCCAAACACGATTTCTTTCACCGCCTCGCCCGGGCTTTGACTTGGCTGCTTCGCGTCACTTTGCAAAACTTTGTGAAACTGTCAGTGCGCATTTTTGCTTTGTGCCGAGAACTTTTAGCGAAAAAAGTTATGCTGTTTTTTTTTCGTTGTCTTGGCCACATTGGCCAACAAATTGAATTCCGACAAATGTTAACGCTGTAATCCAACAATTAGACGCGCAGAGTTTGGCCACACAGCCGCCAACTTTGACGTAAATCACGCAGCGAATAAAAATCGCTCAAAACTTTTCAGAATTTCTTCATTTGAGCGAATTATCTGAATGCATTATTTAAATGCTTAGGCGGCTATTTGCATTTGCCGCCCGCCTTGCCATGGCTGCCGCCGAACTTTTCCGGCCCATTTGATTTGAATTTCACTGCCACCGAGTGACAACTGTAATTGGAATTATGCTAATTTTCTTCGTTTTTTTTTTTAATTTTGCTGAGAACGATTTTGGATTTTTTGGCAAAGTTATTACTCGTACATGTTTGGGGAAATTAATTTGTATCAAAATAAAATAAGTTATTTGAAAGATATTCTAATAATATTTTTTCATATAAAATTTTTCCAAGAATGATAGGGACACTTTATGGACTCCATACAAACCCTGAGAAAATCTTCTCTTTAGACATTTGTTTACAATTTGTTTTGAAAACTTTAAAAGTTATGTCCAGGAGGCGAAAACTTAAGTTATAGGGTTAAGATTCACATAGCCTGTGGGCGGGTTTGTGATCCATGTTTATATGAGAGAAGATTTGTAGAAGTAGATTTTACTTACTGTGACGTAAAATAAATGGAAATAATGAGTGATCTCTGCAAAGACCGTAGAAACTAGGCACAAACTATGGAAGACACTGTTATAAGAAGGGTTCGATCGCAAGCTGCGATTACTATTTCTACTGTTTTTGGTTCTACGTTCTAGTTGTAAGTTGCAAAGGATTTCATTTCATAAATCGAAGGAAAACCAGATCCTAAAAATGCTGTAAGCTGGAAGAGGTGAGATATCAGGTGTACAACTTTGCTTCCGCCGTTTTTTTTTCAAAATTAAAAGCTTTATTGCGAAAAAGTGCTTACAGATGTATTATTCAAAGTATTGTCCGTCGCTAGCGACAACTTTCTCCCATCTTTCCGGCAATTTTCGGATCCCGGCTCGCAAAAAGGAGTCCTCTTTTGACGCTATCCATGAAGCAATCCATTTTTCCAATTCTTCGAAGGATTGAAAATGTTGATCTGCCAGGCCGTGTGCCATCGAACGGAATAGGTGGAAGTCAGAAGGGGCGACATCTGGGGAATACGGCGGGTGGGGCAAGACTTCCCATTTCAGCGTTTCCAGGTACTTTTTGACCACTTTTGCGACGTGAGGCCGAGCATTGTCGTGTTGGAGGATGACTTTGTCATGTCGCTCTTCCATTTTTAAAACGTTGAAACCACTCCCGACACGTTCTTTCACTCAGAGCAGCATCACCGTAAGTTTCTGAGAGCATTCGATGCGCTTCAGCTGCATTTTTTTTTCGAATTGTAACAGAAAAGTAAAACTTCCAGCAAATGGCGAGAATTGGGCACATAAACGGACATTTTCGAGCGTGAATAATACGAAAACAAGAACAACTGTCACTGAAACGGCGATGACAATTCGTTAGGCACTGTCCACACTCACTTTAAAGGCATTACCATCTATGTATTTCAACCAGCCTCAGCCGGTACAGCCACCTATCGGAAAACGGCGGAAGCAAAGTTGTACACCTGATAGTAAGGTAGGTTGCCTCTGTATGATACAGTGTTGCCAGATCAGGAGATTTCGTCCTAGATTTAGGAGATTTTTGGCCTTTTAGGAGAATTTTGAGAAGGAAGAATTGTTTAGGTGAGAGTTAAAGAGATTTATATTTTATGTTAGAGAATTTTTCGGATCCTTAAGGGAGTTTTGGGAGATTCTTGGCTAACGAAGTATGATGTATTGGGAGCACTGGCAAACATATTTCAGCAACTATTTTAATAGTCAAAGTACCCTTTTATGTTTAAAATTTGTAATCGTTCTATCTCGTTCTCACTTATTGCTGTCACAATGAAATCCCTCACTTTTTGTTTAATTCATTTGTTATGTTTTGTTTCTGTTAAGTTTTTGTTGTTAAGCGGAAGATGAATAAAAAAGGCTGCATTAACAAAAATTATATGTAGGTATATAATTTTATTGTTATATGAGAAGTTTAATTCCTTTAATATTTTGGAGCTTTTTTAACTTTTGGGAGAACATTTCAGTATTTTTTTAAGATTTCGTATAAATTCATTTCAGGTATCTGGCAACACTGGTATGAGACACATTTAGGCCTCCATAGAGTCCTATTGTGATACTACAAATTTTACCAGTCACTAATTTTTTTAACATGTACTACGACATAAATTTTTAAACGGAGAGTAGAAAGGGGGAGGGGAGCTACAGTTTAACCCTTTCGCTATTTTGTTGCCATATGGCAACATGCTTCTTTGTGGACGTCTGAACCCTCTGTGGCTTCAAGAATACATTTTTAGTTGGTCCTTAGAATAGTTTGAAGTTGTAGGAAAAATACGAAATTAATAAACAGGAAATATAAGTTTAAAGAAGAGAAGTATACATGTTTTTGAATGGCATAGTAAACGAAGAATAAGCATAAAAATTACATAACTTTTTAATTTGACGTTTTCTTTCAATTTAGATACTTTTTTTCTTAATTTTGGCTGAAGTAAATGAAGAAATATTCAAATTTTCGTTATGTGTAAAAAGTTTTATGTTTAAGTAATTATTACAGCCACAACGATGTGGTTGCTCTCATAGAAAAACACTCTAAAATACAGGGTCCGAGTAAAAAAAATTAAAAAAATTTCTTATGGAATGTTGCTAATACATCCACATAGAAGCCTAAAACGTAAAATTAAAAATTTTAACTTTCCCCAGTAAAAACCTGTAGCGAAAGGGTTAACATCGAATCCGAACGGCGGTTGATACCTGGCAGTTATTCTTCCACACATTTGGAGGGTTTTGTCATTATAGAAGAATAGAAGTAGTTGAGTGTTTAACCAGCCCGAGCTAGGAATCGAACTTAGGGCCTCTGGCATGAAACGTCAACGTTCTACCTACTGGACTATCGAGGCCGGCGAGGAAGTGAAATAAGTCTTTAACATTTTCAGCAGTAAAAGTGAACTAAATTTGCATTAATGCCCAATGCGCCCTCTGCAAGTGTCAGAAGGAGACACAAGTCTCAAACAGGGTTCTTGTCAGAAATCATTGAATGTAGAAAGAAGTATTCTATCTGTTCAAACAAGCAAGAAGTAAAAAATATATTCAAAGACGGCTGGAAAGGTTTCTGACAGCAACTGTGAATCAGTGTTTAGTAATGCAATATCAGATAACAGACAGTTGTGTATTCAAGGCCAACATCGGAGTATAAAGGTGGGTTTCTGCGTTGGCCAATAGTAGCAAACTGTTGACATATGATATTTGCTTGGATCCTTAGAAATTCGAGTGTTTTCAGTGGATCTGTTAAAAGCCTTTCCCCTCTACAAAATATCTTAGAATTTGCTTTAAATTGGCTTCCGATACTGAAGCAACACGATCATATGTTCATCTTGCTTGACACATGCCACCACCCAGCGTCAGCTTGCCACCTCATTAGGCTGTCAGCAGCTCGAAAATGTCAATAATGCTCTGACAAATCTTCACGTTCATGGTCCTTTGCTTCGTGCCTGGTTGCTCTGCATTTATGCAAAGTTCATGCACACACGCACTTCACACTCATACACAGATACATACATACATCCTTATATACATATAAGTATATTGTCAATTCAATTTTGTTGCTGAAAACGCATCGCAACGCAACGCACACAAGTCCCATATGCAAACTTAACTGCTCGCAATTTGCCTGCTGGTGCCAAGTCGGCATTGCGCGGAAACTGCGCGGAGAATCATAATTTGTTACTTGATCATCAACGCCAGATTGACACGTAATAAAGTCACAAGAAGTATGTCAAAAATTACCACGACTACGATGACGTTGACAACGACGGGCCCACCGACTAGCACAGCAACTGGGAGAGGGGCGGGCGCCGGAGTTCATTTGACAGTTGTTGGCATAATTTGTAGAAACCGCAAATCGCACCGCAACACACGCCGCAGGCTGCCACTTTACAGCACTTCGCGCTCGCTTCCCCCTCGCAGCCCTCACAGCTGTTGGTCCTTTCGCGTTTCGCGCGCCACAAAGGCCAATTCGGCTGCAGGAAAAAGTGCCGCTTTGGCAGCACAAAAGAATTCGCGGCAATTTATTATTTTAGAATGAAGCTGAATAAAAAAGTTTTGCAGCAAAAGCGAAAAAGGTGAACAAAAAAAATAAAGGAGCGAAAAAATTGGGCTGATGACAAGAAAAAAACCGAATGCATAAAACTGTAAATTGGCGTTGTCCTAGTTGCGCTCAGGGAACGCCATAGCAGCTACAAACAATGCGCCCCCTCCCCGCCCGCCAAAATAGACGCTTAGAAGTCGCAACTGCTTTGTGCGGCGCTGCCAGGCCAAGGCAGATGAAAAAAGTGAATGTAAAAAATTAAGAAAGTTTGTCAGCCAATAAAGCGCGCTGCTTGCAAACACTTTGGCATTTTTATGCTGCTTCTTGTCCTTCGCACGCTCCCTTCCAGCGCGACTCAGAGTGATGTCAGAGCGGCGCCCACACCTCGGCCGAAGGCTGATTCGGGGCGCTCGTGATGCGTGAAATGTGCGCGCCGGGCCAAACATAGCAACAAAGTGTCAACTGCAGCGCTCGCCCGCCTCGGCGGAAAAATGCCCAAGTTGGCTTCTTTAATTTTCAAAGCGCGGCATGAGCTGCGGTACGCAAGCAACAGTGGGACAGGGGGGAGGGGGCGTTGAAAATTCTTGCCAACTTACTGAATAATTCAATCAAAGCGAGCTCATGTTACCAGGGGTTAGAAGTTCACTTTTTTCCACGTTTTTGTTGCTTCTCTGCAGCACCCACACTCACACCAACTCACATTCGGCTCAGCGCCCAGTGATGCAATATTGACAGCACCGTTAGAAGTCTGTGGGACAGCGGCAAGTGAGGAAAAAAACGAAAATCATTATTCCGATGGCAAGGCAGGTGGAAAAATGAAGTTAAGCTGTCCCAAAGCGATGTTGTTAGTGTGATTGGTGCAATTGCTGCTGCTGCTGCCTGTCGCCTTCATTGAGTTGACAACTTTTTATGTGCGATTAAAGTTTGATGCGAAAATTTTGTACATTATTAATAAATTCTGCATGAACGAAATTAATAAAATCAGCAAGTTTGCAACAGTTTGTGTGCCCGTATGTGTGTGTGTGTGTGAGTGTATGTTGTGTAGAGCAATTTGTGTTGCAAAGTGTGAGAGTGTCTATTGAATGTGTTTGAACAATTTGTTGAGCTTTCGTTGGCGAATATTCTAATAAGTTGAAGATTCTTCATAGGGTTTTCAGTTTATTTATTTTCTGTACCAATTCGCAATTTCTTACTTACCGAAAGTTGGTTTTAGTTGGTAGAAAAATCATCAAAAGTAAATGAAAACATAATTTAATTGAAATAACAAATTTTAAATAAAAAGAGAAGACATTTTTAGTTTGTTTTAAGTTTGAGGTAGAGAAGTTTTCCCAATTTGTTAAAACAAATTTGTAAAAGAATGAGTTTTTAAAAGTCTTTTTATAGTTGTTTGAAGTCTCAAATTAGATCTGTTTAGCAACGAATAATTTGTACAAATTTGTACAAATTTTTACTGGATCCTGTTTGTTTACGCCAAATCTCCAGTAACGAGAGAGAAACTGAGAGCGTAAAGTGAGAACTTCCAAGTTTTTACTGGAGACATTTTGTCCAGTAACTTTTTGCCAGTAAGAAGAAGAACAAGAAAAACATATGACTGGTTGCCATATGATCGTCTTGCTCAGTTTTACTTGCTGCAGCTGAAAGGGAAGAATTGCATATTGAGTGCAACGAACTATTTGCCTTTTGTATTAAATTTCTGATTAAACTTATTTTTCCCTACCACTTCAAACTTCAAATGAAACTTTTAGATCAGCTGTTTCTTTCTTTAACCCTCTTGTTTACACCCCTTTTACTGAGTATTGTGGGTGTGCGAAGTACCACTGGTGTAACCAGGAGTTAAAACTTGCTAATTCTTAAAAATTCCTGTTTGTTTACGTTTTTGGATGGTTTGATTTTTGGGAGCGTAAGCTCGCTTACTCTCCTGATATTTTTTAATGGATAACACAGGCCGACAAGATTTTAGAACCAGAAACCAGAGTATACTTTTCCGAAGGTTTTTGGTGCGCTGAACAACAATCTGGCCTCAGAATTGCTCCATCACGTCAGGTTTTCGAGATATCCTAACCTAAAAGTGCGAAAATTGCGGTTTTGCCTATATTTGAGGTTATGTAGCATAGCTATTTTAACTTTTTTGTAAAATAACTGCTGGCATCTTAAAGTACAAGCCTTTCCCTTTCAAATGCGCCTTAGTTTGCTCAAAAGTCATTTTTCGTCTTTGAGATATCCAATTGAGATATCCAAAGCCGCTGCCACCTTATTTGCCCGGCGACTAGGCGGAGCCACAATGTGTATTCCAAACTTCAAATTTTAAAATAGCTATGCTACATAACCTCAAATATAGGCAAAAACCGCAATTTTCGCACTTTTAGGTTAGGATATCTCGAAAACCTGACGTGATGGAGCAATTCTGAGGCCAGATTCTTGTTCAGCGCACCAAAAACCTTCGGAAAAGTATAATCTGGTTTCTGGTTCTGAAATTTGTTCGAATTTTGTCGGCCTGTGTAATTTTTACTGGAAATCTTCCCAAACAGACCTATTGTAACGTTTTTGGACTTGACGAAATTCATGATTATAGATCATCAAATAAAAAATAAAAGTTTAGTGTGCTGAAAGATCTTTGGTCATGAACGAAATATGGTCCTACGTTTTGTCGGCAGCTTGCAAACTTTTTTCTAGAAATTACATTTACATTATCATGTCCGGATTGGACGCACTGTTGAAGGGAGAAAGATTGAATAAAAAATTAAAAACTTAAAAGTTATACATTATGCGATGAATGTTTAGTGGGCTGAAAGGTCTTTGGTGGAATAAGCTCCTACTACTTATTTATCAGTGGTTTGTAGACTTTTTCTGGGAATTTAAGAAAAAAAATGATAGTGTCGGGCCCTGTACGAGCTGTTGAAAGCAGAAAGAGAGTGGCGGGATTCATTTACAAAAATTATAAAACGAAGTAGTGAAAGTTACGTGGGCTTAAAGGTCTTTGGTGATGCGTGGAATATGTTCCTATGTTTTGTCCGCACTTTGCAAGCTTCTTCAGGAAATAAAAAATATGGTATAATAAAATGTTTAGTCCTGAACGAACTGTTGAAGGTGAAAACATTGAACTAAAACTAATTTAAAAAAAATTATATACTCAGGTGGTGAAAGTTTAGTTGGCTAAAAGGCCTTTGATGATGAGTTTATTATGTTCCTATGTCTTGTCCGCACTTTGTAGACTTGTTCTGGAAATGTAAAAAAAATGATAGGGTCCGGTCCTGGACGAGCCTGTTGAAGGTGAAAAGATTGAATAAAATTTTTTTTTTAATTATGATTTAGGTAATGAAACTTCAAAGGGCTGAAAGGTCTTTTGTGTTGAATATGTTCCTGTGTTTTGTCAGCAGTTTGTAGACTTCTTCTGCGCAAAACAAATTGTTTAAATTTCCGGTCCTGAAAGGACGAATCAAATTTCCGGCTATTGAAAGCGGAAAGATTGAATAAAAAATAATAAAAAAATAAAAACTATGAAGGTTGAAAGATCTTTGGTGATGAAGAACCTATGTTCATAGGTTTTATTAGCAGTTTGTGGACTTCTTCCGGTCCGAGAATAACTGTTGAAGACGAAAAGAGTGTTTTATGTTTGAATGACACTATCAGCCCTATTCCAGAATCCGAATCAGATCGGAAATGGATTTGATTCCTACCGTCGGTGTTTTACATTCCGATTATCAGAAATATTTATGAAATAAATTTTGTTTATTCTCTGAAGAGATCATAAAAACAATAAAAATATCATTCGCATTTTTTTTAATACTAAATTTTTGACTAAGTTTGCACATTATGTATACATGCACGCGTATGTCATGTAATTTCCACACATCCAGCGAGATTGTCAAGAAGTCATACATTTCGTTGCTTTCATTTTTCAATAAAGTATCTAACAATACACCGGCAGCGAATAATAACGCCAGCGTTTACTGCAAGTCCTTGGAATCGGCAAATCATATAAATTGTAAATTCCGCGAAAACGTTGGCGCGTAATTTGCACGTGTCCCGGTCGCAATCACTGCAGGTGTCAAGTGGCCTTGTAGAGCATTCACTCGTGTCGGCTTGTTGCGGCGCGATTAATAACGCCAACACCCTAAACGGAACGTATTGAACGTAAGGCAGCCAACACACAACGCCGCACACGTGTGTGCCACGCAAGTGCTGCTTAAGTGTGCGTAAGTGTGCTTACTTGCGTAGGTGGTTGTGTGTGTGTGTGTGTGCAGGATGCGGCTGCGGTGGAGGGTTGCGGGCGCGTTTATGGTTTGTTTGCTTAGCACCTTTTTAACGCACTCATCACGGTGGTTATTGTGCTTTGACAAATAGACACACACACTCGCACACTCACACGTACACGCATTGCTAGGACTCGTTTAGTGCTCGAGCAGTTGCTGCACTTCAGATGGCAGACACCCTTTTCAGTCGCAAGGCAGCCAGCGCGCCCGGGTTACTGTCGAAACGAGCAAACGCACAGACCGACAGAAAAGCGAGCATATTTTGTTTTATCCCTTGTTGATTTTCCACTCCTTTGAGCGCTGCCTTTCTGGCGTTGTTGTCTCAGCGCACTGGCAGCGAACGAGGTGCGCCTTTGATGCCGCACACTGGCAGCTGTCATGCTTTCGCACAAAGCTGCTCAGCGTCGTTGTCGACATTGTTGTTGCCGCTCAACAAGTGGTAATCGCGTGCGCATCGTTGCCTTTTTCCCACACGTAACGACAGCGGCACAAATCCTTAAGGACTTTAAGCAGCTTCCGAAGATTGTCGACTCGTTGTCGGTGTGGCTGTGGTTCTTGTTTGTGTCATCGCCAGTGTGCGTCTTTGTCTTGCAGCTGTTCGCAGCAGAGCAGCAATTGTTTTGTCAATGTTGTTGCTACTTGTGTTGTTGTCATTGTTGCTGCTGCTTCTGCGGCTGCTGGCCGATGTGCTGCGTGTAGTTTGTGTGATTTTATTGCTGTGGCGCGTACTTCACCGCCATAAACCACTCGCCAGCGTCCCACCCGACACTTCACCGCCTCGATTAAGTGGGTGTGATTGCGGTTTTTAATGCGCTTCGAACGAAATGCCAACAATGCGGCACGAGGTGTTTGTGCAGCGGTGGTGGTGGCTGGCGCCGCTGGCGGATTGGTGAATGGCAAACGGATGTAAGATTAAACGTTATTAAATTGACGACAATTTGTATTATGAACTCTAGCGAGCATTGTTGTTATTGTTGCAATTGTGTTCTTTGTTGTTGTGGTTGCTTTGCGCACGTTTCATTGGTGTGCTTGGCGTTTGTTGGCATTGTTGTCAGCGCTGGGGCTTCTCGCGGGCGGGCGGTGCGGGGTTGTGCGGTAAATTGAAAATTGTCGGAAACCGTTTAAGGGCGAAAGAAAATGTAATTCAACGTTATTGCAATTAGAGTTGCACCATTGGTGAATTGTCAATGAAGTGATTTGGCAAAATTGCCGCATAATCGTTGACATGCAACTGGATTGGGTTGGGTGGCTATTTAAAAATTGAAAGCATTCTTTGCAGAGTATACGAGTTGAAGGACGCTTCTTAGAAGACGAACGATTTAGTGAAAGCGTAAAGGTTGAGAAGTTGGCGAAATTCACTTAGTGCAGTTCGGTAGTTGACTTGTATTGCGTAAATATTTAATACAGAAATGGTAGGAACTCATGTAAGTTAGGCCCTAAGTTTTTCTAAAGGAACAGACAAATACGATATAAAAATTACAAAATTGGAAACTTAAAATCTGCTATAAAGATACTGTAGGTCTCTGAATATTGAGGCAAGTAATTGCTTATTTTTTAAGCTGCATTCACACAATTTCAAAACTGAATTCTTAACAAAACGATTGTCAGAGCTTTTTTTGTCTTAGGTAAGCAACATTTTATTGTTTTGCTCAAACATCTCAAAGCTTGAAAGGACGAATGCATTGATTTGATTTGCATTTAGGTTTGTTCAAGGCATGGTCAAGTCTTGTTTATACAGGCTATCATTGAAATATGAGAAGAAATAATGATATTGGTCTTATAAGTACGTCACGTCATACTTACACACTTTGGCTTATAACTTGTCACACAATTACGTCGCCGTTGCTCCCTTTGGCTCAGTTACAACAAGGACAAGATTCTGGTTCGCGCTGGCTAAGTAAACTACAACAAACACATTTGATTTTACTAACAGTGACTTCTGCTTTGCTGTAGTTCCAGGCTCATGTATTTTTGTATTAACCACAGACTTCTGCGCCTTATTTCAGATGTCCTTCAGATGTCATTATTTAGTATTGTCGTAGTTTGGCCCAAAAACTCCCCTCACCCTTCCCCCTTCTGTTTGAAATATGTGTTGTAACACATGTTGAAAAAACAGTGTTGCATACGCATTTCAAACGGGTGAAGTTGATGGTATCAAAACGGATCCGTAAAGGACTAAGTGTGTCTCATACCCAACCTCACATTAATTGTCTCAAAAAACATATTTTTTTTTAAATCGCTGTTGTATATTTTGATTTTATTCAATTTTATTTTATTTTAATTTATTTTATTTTATTTTATTTTATTTTATTTTATTTTATTTTAGTTTATTTTATTTTATTTTATTTTATTTTATTTTATTTTATTTTATTTTATTTTATTTTATTTTATTTTATTTTATTTCATTTTAATTTATTTTATTTTATTGTATTTTATTTTATTTCATTTTAATTTATTTTATTTTATTTTATTTTATTTTATTTTATTTTATTTTATTTTATTTTATTTTATTTTATTTTATTTTATTTTATATTATTTCATTTTAATTTATTTTATTTTATTTTATTTTATTTTATTTTATTTTATTTTATTTTATTTTATTTTATTTTATTTTATTTTATTTTATTTTATTTTATTTTATTTTATTTTATTTTATTTTATTTTATTTTATTTTATTTTATTTTATTTTATTTTATTTTATTTTATTTCATTTTATTTATTTAATAAGCCAATGAACATAAAGAACTTACTGACTTTAGGAAAAATAAAAAAAACATAAATGAAGAAAACAGCTTTAACTTAAACTATTCATTAACAAATTTAACAAAGTCCCTTTGAAAAGTGATACATCAAGTTCTGTGACACTATAGAAATATGTTATTGTATATGAACAACATTACAATTATAAAAAATCCTAAGTAGTATTTAATTACTTGCAAACACTGGCATTAGCCATTGCAATCACCCTGTACAATTTAATCTTTACAAAGCACTATGCAATGGAAATATTGCCAAACATTTCTGAATGAAATATTCAATTTGTTTGCCTACTCCACTCCGCGGAATTTTCCTGCAACAACTCGCTGCGTACTTAAAATCTGCAATGCTGCGATACTTAAGTGTCAAATTGCTCATAAAATTCAATTACGCGCTCGATGCGTCCTTATGAATTGCTTGCGCGCCTGTGGGTAGACCATAAAATTGCCGCAACTATATTTTAAGGATCAGCGGCAATAAAAGCAACCAATGGCGGGCGAGCAGCAATAGGAAGCTGAAACCGCTTATGGTTGACAGTTTAGACATTTGACGCGAGTTCGCGAGTTGACAAACGGCGCACGCACTTTATGACTGGCAACAATTGGCGCGATTTATTATTATTGTAGCGCGAAAATATTTTTAAATGTGGCGAGTGTGGGTGTGTCAGTGCCAAGTTTTATTGCATTTGCTATGCGCCACTTTCACTTCGCTGAAGCATCGAATTCGACACATTTAATTCGAGACTTGTCTCGCACTTGCCACCGAATTGACTATGTGTGGGTGTGTGTGTGTGGGTGGAAGCTGGTGAAGCGCAACAAATTTGCATAGGAATTTGCTATTAGCATTTTTTGCGCCATTCCTAACCGTTGCTGCTTCTTATCTCTCGATACTTATGAATATTTTGACACGGCCATTGACGCCATGGCTGCGTCTGTGGTTGCGGTTTATCACTTGGGTCGAGTGTCAAGTGGCTTAATGAATAATTTAGCATGTCCATTTGTGTGTGTGTGTGTGCGGCTCTGACCCGCGTCCCTTCGCTATGTCCCTTCGTAGGCTCAAAGCGCTGCTGCCGATGGTGCTTGTCGATGGTTTATCGGTCATGTGGATCTGCGCAGTTTGTTTCTATTGCGCCAAGAATTTATTGCAATTTGATGAAGTCAGCACAATTTTCACACTTTACATAATCCAATTGACACAGTTTATTGTGTGTAGTTTGCCTTGGCGACTATTCGGTACGTTAAGCAGCTGAAGTGTTGGAAGTGATTGAAGGCGAATCTATTTAATTTAGGACAGTCAAGTCAGAAACTGCCAATGTTGAGTTAGTAATAAAGTTCTGACAAGTCAATTAATTCTAGTCTAAGGCTGAGGAGTGGGGTGTGGTGAATGTTGAGCACTTTTGTATACTTATTCTATTATTATTTGAAATAGCACTGTCACAAAGAAGTCACAAAGTTTAATAGCAAAGTCTGAAAAAAGAGAATAGTAGTTGAGGGATTTGGAATGAAGGCATAATCGCATTTTTGTTTTTGGTATAAACTTGTCTAATTCCGAGCCAGAAATGGAACACTTCTGACCAGTTACAACCTACGCCTCATCTAATTTTCTTTTCAACCTATTTGTATTATTATGGAATCATACAAACAAAACTGTCAGAATCATGGCTGAATGGCTGAACTTTACATATACACAGTGCAACAATTATGTATTAAGACTTAAGATTAAGCAACCAAGCGCGCCATCTATGTGCGAGCACATGCGTTTTGAAGCTTTAACCTTCCTCTACTAACTGTCAAAATTTTATGATATTTGATTGACATTTTATATTTAATAAAATTCATTTTGCAAAACACGTTTTCGTTTGATGTTGAAATTTCAACATGGAGCAATGTCATTAAATTCCACGCAAAAATTGCTAAAAGTGCATCAGAAACATTCCGAATGATGCAGCAAGCGTATGGCGATGTTTGTTTATCAAGATCAAATGTTTTTTTATGGCATAAACGTTTTGTGGATGACACAGAGTCGCTGGAAGATGAAATAAAAGAAGGAAGGCCAATTTCAGTTTGGACGCCGGAAATGATCCAGAAAGTTCGTGATTCTATTGCAGAAGACTGCAATGCTTCACTGAAAATGATGGAAGAGGCCCTTAACATCAACAGAGAAACTATCCGACTCACTCTTCATGAGGATTTGTGCAAAACAAAGTTCTGTGCAAAATTTGTTCCACACACATTGAACGAGAAGCAAAAATTAATGAGAGTCAGTCATTCCGGAGACATCGTTGCAGCAGGAGAAAATGATCCAAACTTGCTGAAAACAATTGTTACGGGTGATGAAACATGGTGTTTCCAATACGATCCAAGAAACCAAGCGTCAAAGTGCGGAATGGAAATCAAAAAGCTCACCACAAGCCAAAAAATACGAAAAGTTCCATTAAAAATCAAAACAATGCTCATCACATTCTTCGATAGCAAAGAAATTATCCACAAAGAATTTGTTCCAACTGGTCAAACAGTTACTGCCGCATATTACCTCGAAGTTTTGAAGCGTTTGTTGGCCAGAATCCGTCATATTCGACCAGAATACCGTGATCCAATAAGTTGGTCTCTGTTGCACAATAATGCACCGAGTCACAAAATACGAATTGTTCGTAAATTTTTGGCTCAGAATCAGGTCTGTGTGTTGAATCATCCGCCGTATTCACCTGATTTGGCACCGTGCGACTTCTCTTTGTACCCGAAACTGAAACTGAAGTTGAAAGGATGCTTTTTTGATGACATTGAGACCATACAACGAGCTTCGACGAGGGCACTGGAGGAAATTCCGAAAAATGAGCTGAAACACGCGTTTGAATCACTAATAAATCGATGTTACAAGTGTATTGAAACAGGAGGAGAATATTTCGAATAAATATACCGAAAAATTAGCAGATATCGTGTTTTAATTGTGTTTCCTAGAGTCAATCTTAATACATAATTGTCACACTGTGTATATACAATATCGATTTTTTGATATACATATTTCTTCCGAGTAAGCACACTTTTGCTGTAATAATTGTAAATAATTATAAAATCCAGTTTGACCACGCAAATTAATTGGTCGCTCCCCTCATTTTCCATTACTTCTTTATACCAGCAACGAGTTCTAATGCGCTTATTTTGTTCACTTTTCTTTCTCTTTGCAGTTTATTCATCTGGTCGTCGCCTAAAAATATACGAGCATAATTATACAGAATTAGTTGTAATGAGTAATTAGTATAAATTGATTGATAAGCAAAAATAAGAAGCAGCAGCGAAAAATTTAAATTAAAATTAAATCGATTAAAAATTACTTCAATTGAAATTCAATTTAAACAATTTAATTGAAAATGTACATAATTTCCTTAACAGAAAACTGCAAAAAAATAAAAAATATATATATTGTCAAGTTTAAACAATGTAAAATTGTTGCAAAGGCAAGAAAAATCTAAACTAATAAACAAAAATTTAATAAACACACAAATCGGAAAGCTAATCTTAATGCTTAAAGTGTGCGAGTAATGATAAAAACAAATTAGCTGAATTTCATAATAACTAAAAACTATGATTGTTTTAAATTAAATTAATTACAAATACAAACAAACACCCACACACATACACACGTACAGCTTAATGAATGAAACAAATGGTAAAAAACGTTTTAGGTTAGAAATTGCTATTTTTTTATTTTTAGTTTCTAACGAAAACAAATACAATAAATTAAAATCAAGTATGTTCATAATAAAATCTACAAAATGTTAACTTGAAATGTAAAAGCAAGAAAACGCGTTGATGTTTTTTTTTTTAGTACAAACCAAATGGCAAACCAAACGAGAGTCTGGAAACAATATAACACACACACACAGACACACAGACACGTGGAGGCACACAAAGCCATATGTGGACAGTGACTACTACAACCCAACTTGGCACAGCCAAATGTTGCATTCACATGTGGCATCAGTGGACACGCCCACTGTTCGTTTTTGTGCGCACTGCGAACCAGTTCGAGGAAGGCAGAGAGCAAAGTAGATAACCTAAGCTAAGTTCAAATGATTCGATGTTAGTAGCGCTCGTGCATACAGCCTTTCGACATACATACATACATACATACATACGTACATACATACATACATATATACGTACACGAATACCTACGTAGGAGTAGTTGATCGATGTTCAATGTTGCTAGCCAATCACAAACACATTCACAGAACAATAGTAAAGCATAAACAATAAATTAGATGGCAAAGTTGTCCTGGTGTTAGGCGTTAACATATTTTATAACATAGACGTACATACATACATACCTACATTAGTCACTACAATAACAACAACAAATTTACGGTAGCAATGAATGTGACAGAAACCATAAAATTCTAAACGAAAGAAGACATCTTAGCGATGTGCAATAGGTGAGAAATTGAATTGAAAGAACTTATCGAATGCTGCACCGACGCTCTGCGGTTTAAGGCTGTTGATGACATCAGATCTGTGTGTGATAATTGGGCATCAAACAGAGCACGCGATCAGCAAAATTGACAAATTAGAAAGCAAACACAAAACATATTTGACGACAGCACTTTTGCAACTTCGTATTTTCATATCCATTTCCACAAACTGTTGTAAGCTGTAACAGAAAACCCGCTGATGGGTTTTCTAGTAATGGGCCACTTTTGACTGTAATCGAACTTGAGTTTTCAGCTGAAACGGGTTAAAGCAATGAACAGTTGGAAAATGCCTTAAATCTATGAGCAAAATAATAAAAAACTCTTCATACTTTCAAGTTGATTTTAGGTTTTATTGACATGGCAAATTGATTATTGATTGCATCCTTTATGGTTTACTTTCAACACCAGCCTTATCAGCTAAGAGTTAGTACAATTTCTTAGCAAAAGTAGAGCAACGCACAGTGTATAAAGCGTAGGATGCATAAAACGCGCGGAAATAGTACAGCGGGTAAAAAGACTTGCTGTATTCAAAGTGAATTTTTTACCAAAATGTTTTTCTAGAACGTCACCGTGAGAATATTTGTTACTACGTCGACTGAGAAAACAAATGTCGTATGTCTTACTAGGCTCAATGGAACATACGACATTCGTTTTCTGAGACGACGACGAGTTGGCTAACTCAAAAACAGCCCGAAACTATGCCATAGAAATATTCAGCAATACTGCACTGCAGAGTTTTATTGCTATTTACATGGCATATTTTTTGGCGAAAATTCCATTATAATAATGGTTATTCGAATTTAAATTGGATTAAATTATTATTAAAAATTCAGTTTTTGTAGTTTCTATGTCAAAATCAATGAGTTTATATTAAATTTTTTAAACTAGAAAATCTATAATCATTTTTCGAATCACACAATTGCTTTAGGAGAAAAAATTCGTCGCCTCAGAAAACGAATGTCGTATGTTCCATTGAGCCTAGTAAGACATACGACATTTGTTTTCTCAGGCGACGAATTGAAGATCCTAGAAGTATGCTATAAAAAGAAAATGCAATAATTTTCTTGTTTAATATTTTATTTTAGCTGCAATACAATTCGCCGAACCGCTTTTAATTGAATAAAATTTCGCATTATGCAAAATTTTAATATGAAAAATAGAAAAATTTGAAGTTGATGCTCATAGCATACATTTTGGATGCGTTGTTTAGCCCAAGCGTTGAGCTGTATGAGGGAACAGAACGTATGTGAACAACAACAACAATTGAAATAACTAAAAAATACAATAAACAATAAAAATATACAACATTGAGATCTCAGGTGCAGCAAGAAGCAACAAAATAAATTCACCCAGTCAATCAAATATTCAATACCATTCGAAGCAAATTTGTTTTGCCCTCCAAATTAATGCATAATTTTAGGCAGAAAAGCGGGAAATTTCAAGTGGCCCAACAATAATCCAAATTGATTACAGACAAAAACTTAAGCTTTCAAAATTAAAAGTTTCAGTCAACTAAAAGTTCTTAAAATGTCAAAAATTCTGACAATCTTAAAAAAATTAGAACAATTACTTAATAAACAGATATTTTTATTATTTGTTCTACTATTTTCATTTCTATTATTTGTTCTACTATTTTCAATTCTTGACAAAGCTACTCAGGTGCTGACTGTTTCGTTGCGTGAGTGATTAATTGTGTTCATTGTTTGTTATTTTACTGAATAAGAACTCTAACTCAAGACGTGCTAAAAACCGTGTTTCCGTGTAATAAAAAATAGTTAAATGGCTCCATAATTGAGTTTGTTTAGGAATGAAAATCCTTAAATTTTTGAGAACTTCAAAATATTATCAAACTTCAAGTCCTAAACCGCAGGTGTCATTCTCTCCCACTTGCAGCAGACACACACATGCAAATATAAATACGTACATGCCACTCACACATACATACATATATAGAATACAATAGACGCTTTACTGTAAGTGTGTGTTGGTGCAACAGCAGTTTGTAAATTACTCTAAATTTAATTGAATTCAGCGCGTCTATTACATTACACGCACACACACACACATTCAATGCAAACTTACATGCTAACGTTTAATAATAGTTGCAGCCAAAATCTAATCACAACAACAGCAACAACCATTAAACTGCAACATGCATGCTGGCATCATTTGATAAGTGAAGGAAAATTAAAAATATTAAAAAATATTAAAAAAAAAACATTAAGTAATGCAAAAAATAAAATAATAATTAAATGAGTGTAAAACAATTTTGTACATATTGAAAATTATTTAAATGAAATTTAAATAAACATTTGACAACATGTTAAAAAAGTGACAACAAAACTTAAAATTTGGCTTGATTCATTGGTGGATGAGGTGGATTTTCAAAACTGATTGTTTTCAAGTAAAGTAAAGTAAGTAAATTAACAATTTAACTGTTCAATAACCTAACTTTAACCCTGTCGACCCCAAAGTTGCCTGAGAGCAACTTCATCTACCAGGTATGCGCCTATGAAATTATTTCGCCTAGGTAATTATTTTTGAAAAAACACGTTTATTGTGAGGAAATGATTACAATTCATTCTTCAAAGTAATGGCCATCGCTAGCTACACATTTTTCCCATCTCTCAGGCAATTTATGGATGCCTCGCCAAAAAAATGTTTCGTCTTTTGCCTGAAACCAATCATCGATCAATTTTTTGGCTTCTGCGTGAGAATTGAAGCGCTGTTCCGTTAATGCGTGGCCCATGGATGCGAACATGTGATAATCCGAAGGCGCCAAGTCTGGTGAGTAAGCCGCATGAGCAAGACCTTCCCAGTTGTACGATGCAACCAATTCTTTGGTGGCTCTAGTGCGGTGTGGTGGTGCCTTGTCATCGAGGAAAATCACTTTGTGTTGCCTGGCTTCATATTCTGGGCGTTTTTGGCGTATAGCACGGTTCAAATCGGCCAATTGTTGTTGGTAACGTTCACCGTTAACCGTTTCACCAGGTTTTAGAAGGTTTTTTTCTTCAAATGGTAACACAAAATTAAGTGTGTCCGAAAATCGTAATTTGTAGGCACGTAATCCGACATTTTCCGGAGCGTCAAACAATGCGTTGTTGGATGAAACTTGACAAATTGTGAACTGAATATTGTTGACATATGACAGAAGAAGTAAATATGACATTTGGTACGGTTCCGAAGTTTATAAATATTCGGCTATTTACCGCTAGATGTCGTTACCGGTTTCATAAGCGCATACCTGGTATTTGTCATCTTATAGCTAAAACTACGATTGATTTATGGGTTTCATTGAAGTAGGCACCAACAAATTAATATTTATGGAACTGAATTCAAAGCAAATTACAAAAATTATACTGTTATCCCCAAAATAACTTCCAATAATTTGAAGTGAAGAATTTGAATTTGGTGTCAGGGAAAGTTTGTGCTCTAAATGAAGTCTACGAATTGGGCGCGTTTGATCAAAACCCTGTTTATGTAATAATGGTTAAATAAAATCAAAAGTGATAATTTTCCATTTTTCCGTAAATATTAGATAACTTTTCTGTAGTTACAAAATATTGATACAAAATTTATTTAACCCGTTTTAAGCTAAAATTGTTCAAAAATAAATTAGGCCTAGAACTCTAACAAAGAGGCGTGGCGACTTCAAATGTCGTGTGCACATTTCTTAGGCGAGTGTTTCATGATTAAATAAACTTCAGCTTTATTACTGGGCACCGTGATTGACTACAACAACAATGTCAGTTTGGAGTTTGAGTTGAAGTTAGGTTAGGTTATACAGGGTTAGGTAGGAAGGGCAGCGGTTTGCAGTTTCTCAGCAATTACACTCGAAGGAGATCTCAAAGACCCACTCTGATGCCCGAAGAGAGTGCAGGCAGGTCCCTGTCTTCCTGTGTTCAGTGTTGGCTGAAGCCAACCTGAGCGCCGAATGAATCTGAGAATGTCGCCAAAGTCTTCTAACTTTTCCCCGCCCAGATAGCGGCGTCATATGTTATGAAAGGGCTCGTCACAGGGTTTATTTCTTTTAACGAGTATTGTCTAGGTGCTCGCGTTTGGACGCTCCCTACACTCTAACAATAATAACTTGAAATAGCAATCGAAGTAAAGTTGCAGTCAACGTTCTTTTAGTTTCTCTATCAATATTAATAAAATTATTTTTCTCGCTTTTTCACTCGTTTTAACCCTTTTGTCAATACGAAGGTTCCTGGGTACCTTTTGCATTTTTGAAGTAAAAATAGCCTGCTTTCGGTCAAGGAACGCTATGTTGATATATTTAGTATCTTCCTAAAAATCAATTGACTACCTATTAGATAAGTGATATTGAAAGAAAACTTTTTCTGTATAACTTTTTGAACCAATTTTTGAACACTACCCCTTTGTTATATACGAAGGTACCCGGGTACCTTCATACAAAACACTGTAAAACAATACAGTTTCAACCTGAAATTACTCATTCATATTCGCGTAAATTCAGGACATTTTTAACCCTTACGTGTGTGATGGGGTACCCGGGTACCCAAATCACTTTTATATCGAAATTTTATATATTTGCGGATAACCTAGAAAGGTGCATCTTCATGACAACTCCCAAAATGGTATTCTGTCTTTATTTTCGAGTGTTTAATTCCATTTATTTTATTTTGGAGGGTGTGGCGCAACATTTTACTTTTTACACCCTTACTCGTGCGCTGGGGTACCCGGGTACCCCAATACATTTTATATGGAGTTGCATAGATTTTTCCTGTAAGTAAAACTTTCTAAAGTTAATAGTTTGTTATAAAACAATTTTATCAACGAGAACAATCACTCAATCGATTTTGAGGAAATTAAAAAAAATGATTTTGGTTATATAAATTCTGAGATGGTCAGTTTCTATGCAACCCGCAGGCTCGGCCACAGAGGCTTCTATTGCTGCGGCGTCAACTGATGGAATATGTTCATCTTCGCCTTCGGAAATGGAAAATTCTTCATCACTTTTACTTTCGCATATTATTTCTTGAATTTCGGCTGAGATAAACCTTTCACAACGAGCGCTTGCTGAGTAAGAACTCATTTCCGAAGTTGCTCAGATCTTTCACAACGCAATTGAAACTAATTACTAATGATTAATTAATTTGTTTCAAAGTTCAAATGTAAAAAATTTCTGCGGGGAATGACCTTCCATTGAAATTTACAGCAGCGTATGAATGGTATTCCCCTTTTTATGAAAGCGGGATCCGAAATTGCACAAAAATTCATTACTGGAAATTAAAAAACATGTTTGCAAGTCATTTTTTGTAACAAGCGAAATCCCAAAATGTACTGTTATATTACTGAGAGCTTTAAAACTAAGCACAAACAGTAAAATGTCTTACAGTGCGAACAAAAAGTGATAAATTTTCATAAAATTTGTACTGGGGTACCCGGGTACCCCATCACACGGGTAAGGGTGTTTTTTTCAGCACACACACTAGGGTTAAAGTATAAATGTTTCACTAATAAGAAACAGTTTTTGACTCCTCCAATTTGTAGACATCTTTTAAAAGGAGTAGGTACAAATTTGTAGCAATTACTTTTCACTGTTGAGAATGTTTCATGATATAAAAATATTTTTTCCACAGTGAGCAAACTAAATCATATTCGCAACAATTCGCATAATTTACACTCAATTTACATTTTGTTTGCAATTTTTTATGGCACATTAATATCAAGTCATCAAATTATTATAGGAACATTTCAACAAGAATCAGTCACAGTATTCAAGCAAAGCTTTTAAGCAAAGAAATGCACACAAAATGCTTTGGGGCTTTAAACGATGCACACATTCACTCCAAGCACCCCACGTAGCTTTGATTGGCAAAAGCTCAAAAATTCATTTATACTTACAGAAGCTTACAGCACAAAAAGCTATAAGAGCAATGTTGTGGTCTTAGCTAACGGTAAGTTACTTTACTTTGAATACCAACAAATTTTAAAATTAATCGTGCCAAAGTTATAAATGAAATTAAATATTTATTAATAAAATTATAATTAATTAAATTATAATTATTATTATATATACTATTCCATTCTATTTACTTTAAACTGCAGTATTTGCTTTTTATTTAAATCGATTTCCTTTTAAATTGCCCTCAAAATATAGTTCAGTGTTCAGCGTATCTATTGAACAATTTTGGTGTTTGTGCGTTTGATTTGGCTTTAGCTATTTCAATAATTCGTGGCTTTTATTTTAAATTACACCCAAATAAAAGAGTTCCCTATGGTGCCGAAAGTCAGGCAAATAAATATCACTGCTAGATTGCGCCACGACCTTCCCGATTGCGAATTATGCTCTTCTAGACGCACAGCGCATTTCAATGCCCAGCAACAGCAGTAAAAAGTGCAAAAGTACTGTAATGTTCCGCGCCGCAGCACATTCCGATGCCACACACCTACATAAATCAGGCTTGAAACTGACCCTAATCAGCCGTTTGATTGTCCTGCACGTCGGCTGCGCGCAACATGCCCCAAGTGCCGGCCGTGCGCTCGACAGCAACAGGTGTGATTGGCAATCTGTCAGTTCAATAACCTCATTCGCAGCTTAGCTGTCGCACCAAGCCCCCTTCACGGCACATTTCACATTTGTTCCCATTATTGGCTGGTTTTTTGGTTTGCTTACTTCTTGCACGTTGCCCTTTCCGTTCGCTGCGTTGCTCATTCTTGTCGTAAGTGCCGAACCGAACGAGACACAAGCGGAGAGTGCACACAACTCGAATAAAGAGTCGAGAAGACGACAGCGCTGGGGCGAAGCCATGCGATGCGATGGCTGCCGCGTTGCTGACCAACGCCATAAATGCGCGCCGCATGGTGCGTGCCTCAGTGGGCGCGGAAAATAGTGCCGACCGGGCTGAACGTGTGGCTGGCGGGGTAGGGGCAGCGGTTGGATGAGCGCAGGAAACAATAACTTGCTGGCGTTGTGGGATTTACTTCGGTTTTGTGATGTTTAATGCAACAAAGGCACAGCGTCGACCGCCGCACCACACAGTGCTGGGGTAGAACGATGGACACCACAGGAATTGAGGGGGGAAAGTGTTGCCATGGGCAGCGCAAATCGTTGGGTAAGCAATGAGTATTAACGAGCCTTGTTCTTGTATTCGTTTTCATTTTTATTTCGTACTCTTCTTCAGACATTACATTTAACGCGATGCATTGATGCGACCCAACCAAGAATTATTAACTTTATAGTTAAATTTAAGTTCAATTTAAGTGGCAAACGAATAGAGTGTCGGTGGATAATTCAATGGAATGTCGCCTTATTGAGTTGTTGTAATAATTTCTATGTTATTGATTTATATATATAATGTATGTATTTGCAATTAAACATTTAAAAATAATCAAAATTTCAACTGAAATTGAGAAAGGCTGGTAAAAAAATTTAGTATTAAATAGTTCAAGAGAAAAAGAAAAAATTTCAAACAAAATATTAATAAGTTGAAATAAATAATAGTTCATTAATTCTGCTAATATACAATGAAACAAATGAAAATAATTAACGTAACATAAAATTAAATTGAAAAAATAAAAATTTAATACAGAAAAATTGAAACAAAATATAAATTAATTAAAAAAATTAAAGTTCAGTAATTTTGTTTATATACAATAAAACAAATTAAATAATCAAAATTTAAGTTGAAAATTAAAAATAAAAATAAAAATATTTAAAACGAACTATTAATCAGTTAAAAAATAATAGTCAATTAATTCTACTAATATAAAATGCAACAAATGAAAATAATCAAAGCTTATATTTAATTTTAAACTATGAAATTATACTAAACAAATTAAAACAAAATATTAATAATTAAAATAAAAATAGTTAATTAATTCTGCTAATAAATAATTAATATTAAATTTATGAAATTATACTAAAATACAAAACATTAAAGCAAAATATTAATTAATTCATTCTGCTAACATACAATGAAACAAACGAAAATAATCAAAATTTAAATTTAAATTGAAAACACAAAAAATATATAAAAAAATGTATTAAATAAAAAATTAATATAATAGTTAATTAATTCTACTAATATATACTGCAACAAATGAAAATAATCAAAGCTCAAATTTAAATTTAAGTTATGAAATTATACTAAAAAAAACAATTAAAACCAAATATTAACAAGTTAAAAGATAATAGTTAATGAATTATGCCAATAAATAAATAAAATTTCAATTAAAATTATGAAATTACTAAAATACAAAACACAAAATATTTATAAGTTACAAAATAATAGTTAAATAATTCTGTTAATATACACAAACAAATGAAAATAATCAAAATTAAAATTGAAATAACGAAATTACACTAAACAAAAATAATATTTAATTAATTCTTCTACTATACAATAAAACAAATGCAAACAATCAAAATTTAAGTTTAATTTTCCACATTTTCAATTGGTTTGCAGGAATTGAATTCAAAGCCTGAAATTTATTAACTAAATAAATAAATTGAAAAATCATGGCAAAAAACTAAATGAAACAAAATGTTAACAAGTTAAAATAAAAAATAGTTAACTAATTCTGCTTATATACAATAAAACAAATTAATATAATCACAATTTAAATTTCAATTGAAATTATCAAATTATTCTAAAATAAACAAAATGAAAACAAAATATTAATAAGTTAAACAAAAAAAAATTAAAACAAAATATTAATGAGTTAAAATAATAGTCAATTAAATCAGCTTATATACAAATAAATAAATGAAAATAATCACAATTTAATTTAAAATTTGACACATGTGAGTGAGCATTCCGAGAAATATTTAATTATTTTGCTATACCAAAGGTTAAATGGTTCAAAGAAAAAAATTAAAATATACTAAAAGATAAAAAAATTGATAAAAATAAATAATAGTTAATTAATTCGATTACACACGAACGTTAATCACAGTTTTTACAGATGTCTGCAAGCGTTCCAAAGAAAACTTTACCGCTTTGTTGTGAAATTTATTGGAAAATTTACTGACATGTTTTATTATTATTTACATTGCAACTTTGTGACTGAGAGATAATCAGGAATGAAAATAATTTCAATTGAAAATGAAAACAAATTAAAAACAAATTTAGTACTATATGCTACTTTTTACTAAGAAGCTGAAAGTGGCTTAAAGCGAACGCCAGAAAGATTTTCCACAACACGCAAGCGGGAAGTTGAGCGCTGACTCTTTCAAAGTCAAACATGACATTGTGCGAATGTCAGACGAGCCTTTGGCCAGAACGACAAAAATAAACTACCAATATGACCAATATGACCAAAAGCCCAACCTTCCGTTTGCGGTCATGGCCGAATTAATGCAAACGTGACAGACTACAACAACTCCCCAGTGCGTGCGTAGGCCATCACATGGAGCACGATTTGCCAAGTTCAAATGTGCAGCGCATAATTTTCTACTTCTTGGAATGCTTAACCGTTCACCAAATTGTTGCTCTGCTTCGGGTAAATGATTCTTTTGCCTTTGAGTTGGAAATGTAGTTGAAATCCACAGCGCTTATAAATATTTAGTGGTCCAGTTGGTCTCTGGACAAACGGGTCAAGCAGAAAGCGAGAGAAGGAGTGCTGTGCACGGGCCAAGGATACTTTAAAGAACTCAAAGAGAAAGACTTAGATTCCTTTAAAGAACTCAAAGCGAAAAAAAGGGTGCGCGTTGTTTGGGCATTTTACATTTTGTGTGTCATGTTTAGTTTTATCATTGATTTGCTGGTTTGGGCCAAATAATGCTAAACAACTTATGAACATTGTACAATACTTTGCTGCATGGCTGCCGACTGTGCGCTTCATCGCTTTCTTCGAAATCAGTTTTCAATTTTAATAAATTTTGCATTGCCTCACAGTGGCAGCTTTTCAGAACTTCTAATAAAGCGAAGCGAAGCATTGGCGACAAGTGGCGCCTGGAGCGACGAGCTGTTGCTGTTGCTGATTGCCGATGTAGAGCAACGCGTGATAGACACACGCTTTATTACTGACAAATGCAACAAATGAATAAATGTAGCTCACGTCTGTAGCCTCACACCACATTTGCATAACACAGCGACAGCCAACTGCCACACTGCCACACACCAGAGATTTGTCAGTATCTTAGCAGCAGTTGCGATACAGTGAAGTAGACAACAAGAACGAATAGAAAATAATAATCAGCACGCATAGGAGACTGTCTGGCCGCGCTGTGTGTGTGTGTGCGAGAGAGCGAGAATGTGCGCGATAGAAGGAGTCAAGAAAAAAATTTACAACGTTTCATCCTTCTTGATTATGTTAATGCCCGCTGTCGGTTGCTGCTGCTGATTTCTGTTGCCGTTACCGCTGCCGCCGCCGTCGCCGTTGTTCTTGTGGCAGTTGCTGCCGCTGCCACTTTGCGCATCCTGTCAAAGCTTAAGCGAAATGCTTTTTACTACTTCGTCTTAATGCGCGTCCTAGTGCCGACACTTGACGCTGCGCGCACTCAATCGAATGGCCAGCTAGCTGCCTGCACTGTCTGACTTACACTATGTATGTATATATGTAACTAGTTATGTATGTGTGTGCATATACATGTGCAGATGTGTGTTTGTGCGCATAAATTGTAAATATGACATTAGCCGCCAAGTCCGAGCGCAGTCTTATTCAGAGTCATGCTGATTGCTGTTGTTGTTGTGTTTATTGACATTGTTGTTATTGTGTGCCCCGTTGCGCTGGCCACCTGTGCGGCTGCATAACTGCCAAAAGCACCAGCCACGAGCAGTGTCTTGCTTACCGGTCACATTGTTGAGAAGTTGCTGGCGACTTGTTTCTGCTTTGGCACTTTGGCTAATAACACCCGACGTGTTGTTGTCTGCCGCAGTAGGCGGCGACAGCAGCAGCAATCGCAGCAACATGAAAACGGCTCGTTTCATTGGAGCTGTTGCGGTATAACAAATTCGAGTTGCGAGAGAAGCAACAATTTGCTGTCGGTGTTTTGTGTGTGTGTGTGTGCAACATCAATGTCAGCAGCGAGCAGCGACGATGACAGTGCTGAAGGACACAGGCGAAAGCTTGCCGGTTTGTTTGGTTTTGGTGAAAAGCTAATGTTTGACAAAAGTAAAAATCATGTTGCGACTGCTTGAACAAATTGAAAAAATAATGGAAGACACAATAAATTAAATTAAACCTGCAGCTTTTTTATGACGTTCTGTAGTTTTATTTTGCAAAGTTTGCTTTTTGGGTTTTTATTCGTTCACACAACTTGAAATCAACTCTTTAGTGTTCACACCGACTAACAAATATATCGCACACGCACTACAAAAGTGACTCAAAATTTTTCATTTTCGGGTTTATGTGTTAATACTTTGCACAATGCATCAATCTACCAATAAGCAAAAGCTCAGTTTGTTTTGTTGTTGTTAACTGTTGCAAAAATACAGTTAGGTCTCTCCTCATGTGAGAAGTTTGATGCTATTTGATCGCTGCAGCTCAATGCAAAAGAGTCCTAACTCAATTTGTGTCACTTTTGACGAAATACATTTTTGTTAAAGTTAATTTAAAGCAAAATTCTGACAATTTTTGTATATATTTTTAATTATTAAAATTAATTATTAATTTTCAAAATTTTTCTTTCAACTTTTTAACTGTCATTTATAATTATTAAATTCAGAAAAAGTGGCATAATTTGAAATAATTCGGTAATTATTGAATTAAAATATCATCAAAACAGTCACAACTCAAAATTTTGGATTTTCTAGTGTAAAATTTAAAAAAAAAAATCTTGCAACTTATCATAAAGCATAATCTGTAAGGATTTTCTACTTAACGGTCTATGCGTTATTTAAAAAAAATTTATATTTGGCTCAAAAACAGTTTTTTGCGTTTCCTGAAAAATCAAAAATTTTGAGTAGTGTCACTTTTGTTGTGCGTGTGCGATATATAATGAAGAATGAAGTAATCATTATTAATTAATATTTATAATATTTTGTCACAATTTTTATTAAATATATTACAAATAATCTTCTCGTTTGATTTCAAATTTTCTATATCAAAAAATTACAAATAGCATCAAATATGCAAAAAAACCAATCATATAAATCGTCCAGTCCTTCTTATTAGCCACCTACACTAACGTCTGACTAGAGGCTAATTAACTTTAACCGCGCCCAGTCAAACTTTTTGACGTAAAATCGCAAAACTCAGAACACTAACCAGTTGCCTCACAATGATTTTATTATTGAAAAACAAAAGTGAAACTTTATAGGGTTAAATTAATTCAAATGTTACTCATACGCCACGTTTGCCGCGTACACGCACAAGTTTGCCAACTATTCACCACGCAGCACACCATCTCACCACAGCGTATGCTCTCTCTCTCTGTTCGTTTGTCTCTCTCATTGCGTGTATAACATTTTCAGCATCAAAGTGCGACTCCTGCCGAATATCCTTTGACCCGCATTGCTACGCATCGCACTTCAGTCAGTCAGTTGCAGGCGCCCGTGTAGTCAAGTTCATTGCAAGTGAGCAACGCCAAAAACGGTCACAGAAATCATCAGCAGCAGCAGCAGCAGCAGCCAGTATCAACCTACAAATTCAGTGATTTATCTGCTCAAGTTGCAAGTGCGCGAGTGTGTGCGTTCGCGCGTGTGTGCGTGTAGCCGTTATTATTCTTCACGCAGCGCTTATCCTGGTAAACTGCCGCTGACAGTTTGACAACAACGCCGCCGCAAAGGCAAAGCAATTCGAAAGTGTCGAAAAAGCAATTGAAATTGATGTATTTGTATTTATTGTGCACGGCTGATGAATGCGTCTTGCAATAAATGTGTGAAAAGCGGTGACATAAAAAACCTTCTTGATTAAAAGAAATTGAAATAAGGCGCCTTAACAGCAAAACGTAAAAGTCAGCAATTAAGGCCAAAGCGCGTTGGCGAAAAATTGATTAATAATCGTAAATTTCCGCTGTGACAGCAGCTGGCGTTGCAATACCATTCATTGAGCTTTGCAAGATACCCAAGGGGGGTCGCAGTGCAGCAACAACAGCCGCGAACAACAGAAAGCGCCAATTAAAGCAATAAACGGACTTTTGTTAAATTCGCCAAAAGCGAGAAGAAACAAAGCAAAGCCGAAAGTTGCTGCATAAGCTAACTTGCACAGCGCATAATTAAAGCGAAAAAGTGAAAAATCGCGACAGCAAAAGCAGCGATAGCAACAACAGCAGCCACAGCCAGAGGCATAGCAGCAGCAGCAGCAGCAGCAGCAACAACAGCAGACGCTTGAGAAGCATTTTCGCTTGGGAAGACACAAGAAAATGATAAGTAAGTGGCGATACAAATAAATATTCATATTTCCAATTATTTGCGGGCATGAACTGCAATTCACATACACACACATATAGAGACATGGAAATGTACTCGTTAATGTGTGTGTGTACATGTTTGGCACGAAAGAGCTGAAATGTGGTCAATGCAAAGTCAATGGCTTTCGGCCAATTTGGACGCTTAGCTGTTGAATGGCGTGAGACAACTGCGAAGTACTGCTGACCGGAATTAGCAAATTTCCCCCACTTGGAAGCGGAGTGTTCTCATTCCATGTGAAAGTTGAGTACAACGACCAGCATTCTCATTGTTTGATAAGTTTGTGCAAGTCTTCAGCTAAGGAGTCAATTGACAAATTATGCAACATTTTGCAATTCTGATTTAATGCCTTCAAGGACCTTCAATAAATGCGAGTCTTATTTGAAAGCATTTGTTTGTTCTTATTTGTTATTCATAATTTTAAAGCTTTTAATTGAATGACATTAAGTCAGGTATTTTGTTTCATATATAAATTACTATATTATTTTGATAAGTATATTTATAAGTATATTTCTATTCAGCATGACTTAGTGAGGATTTTAAATTTTCCATAATTATTTCTTTCAGATTTTTTCTTTATTTAATTGATGAATTTTTGATTTTTATGATGAATTTGCATTCATCATGAATTGAATCAGTTGGCTTTGGAATGTTTTTTGTCAGGAAAGTCCAAAATTACAAATAAGAAAAGAGTGATTTAAATATGATGAACCCTTTTATCTGATCGATTCAAAACTAAAGGTCTCTGTCAAGAATATCAACAAAATAGAAGAAAAGAAACATCAAGAAAAACAGAGTGAAATTTGTATATGATTTATACAAAAATTCTTGATGCGATTTAATATTATCTACAAATTACAATCAAACTAAATAAGTCTTTTCTTTATCTATAAAAAATGAATGTTCGTGTGCTGATACTTTACAGTCTCGGAAAATTTTTTACCGATAGATCTGTTATTTTGGTACAATAGGTGATATGTTCAGAAAGCTCTGATATGTCCTTTCTGCTCTGTCACTGTTTATGCAACCAAAATTTTTAACATTATATAGAATCGAAGTTATAGGTAGCAGAGCGTCAAAATCTATGTCTATGTACAGTAGACTGGAATTAATTTAATTTAATTAAGAGAAAACGAGTTTCCCGTTATTTTTTTTTAGGTGTTACTACATGCAGTATTCGATCTTGCGTCGCTCTGCATGCGACTCGTTGGACCGCGCACTAACCAACTGAGCCACGGCGGCTGCCGACTGGAATTAGTGGACGATTTTTCGATTTCGATGCTCCGCAACCTCTCATTTTATGCGGTTTGGTAAAAAAGTGCATGAGCCAAAAAATTTTGGAGCTAGGGTGGGGCAAAATGGCGTCGCACGAGGTCAAAGTTCACAAAAAAGCTGGGATATTTGACAAATTGCTCCACAGCTGGTCAGAAGTTGCTCTTAGAGGGTTAAAATATATGACCGACCACTCTAGTTTTCCTTACTGAACATTTATTTCAAACATACTCACCCCCTATCTCCAACCCTTAATGGGGCTCCCATACAAAATGGTCGTTTTTATAAAATGGGGTCAAGTCTTAAGGGGGCTGCCATACAAAATTGACCATTTTCTATCCCATTGGCTTCGTAGATGTAGTAGTTAAGTAAGCGAGAAAACATCATATCTCGGAAACTACTGAACCGATTTTTCAGATTTATTCAGCGATCACCAACATTCTTGAGTACAAAAAATACAAAATTAACTGAGGTTCAGAAATTCACCACCAGAGGGCGTCTCCCATACGATCGGATTTGTGACGTTGTCAACTTTGGGTTTCTACAAAGCAAAAATCAAAATGTAGTTTTTGTATTTAGCCCCACCCTAGCCCCAAAATTTTTTGGCTCATGCACTTTTTCACCAAACTGCATAAAATGAGAGGTTGCGGAGCATCGAGAAGCCATTATTAAGAATCTCCATACAACACTAATTCCACTCTTATCCACATAAATGTGGGAAAAGTTGCCCCTAATTTTAAATAACCACATGCACTATTAGTTTTAAAATGAACTTTGTTTTATTCAAAAGAAATATTTGTGCTGCCAGTGCTGGGATGTCCGTCCGGTCTCGTTGTTTCGCGTCGTCTGATCCACCCTTTCCCGTCTACCCTAGAGTTGCCAGTAGAGTTGTCAGTCTTTGTATCTGTCTCTGTCCGTCTGTAGGCTTCAATACCCACATACATATAATTGTTTGCCATGGCTGCTTGAGTGACTGATTCATCACCGCCCACCCCAAACCGCTAAAGCTACAAGCGACAAATTTGAACATTTAAGTGGATAAACTTCCGTTAAGATGAGATTTTTTTTTTTAATTTCGGGGTCTAAAGGTACAAAATATGGGTTAAAATGTTGTATGAAGAAACTAGATTCACTCATCGACTTCAAACTTGCGTGCAAAGCCGCAGAGCTCTGCTAGTAAAATAAAATGTAGCATTCTCATTTAGATGTGTTGTGCTACTCGTAAATCTTCATGAGCTTCAAACAAGGGTGCGGCATTATTTTTGCAAGTAACTTTGGTGTCTAATTTTGGAGCACATCAATCATGCTTGGTATGAATTCTCTATACACTCGTGACTGGTTAAATAGAGTTAATCATTGGATAAGGAGGTGTTTGGTACAACCCATACAATTCACATGGATATTATTTTATTGATTAGCTTCGCCACAGTTGAATACGAAAAGATGTTTTTAGTGTTCAAATTCCCTAAAAACCTGTTCGTTATAAAAATTGTGGTTTCAAATGGTACTCGGCTCAGATGTTGTGTACAACATATCCAAATAAAAACCTATGTGCATTACTGCTTCGGTGTAATAAGTGGGACAGCATTGAATGGTAAAGCGTCATCATTAAAAATAGTATCGAAATTACAAGTCCCATATCACTGAAATATGATTGAAATTACAAGTTTTACATCATTGCAATTTGGTAAAGCGTCGTTACATGGACAAGTCCTTTAGACCTTTCGCTATTTTATGGCCATATAAGTAGCATGTTACTCTGTGGACGTCTGAACTCTCTATGGTTCCAGGAATACTTTTTTCATTGGTCCTTGGAATAGTTTGAAGGTTTGGAAAAAATACGAAATTAATAAACTGAATATTAAAGTTTAAAGAAGAGAAGTATACACGTTTTTTTAATGGTATATTTTGACATAGTAAAGGAAGAAGAAGCAGAAAAATTAGATAATTTTTTAATTTGACGTTTTCTTTAAATTAAGATACTTTATTTTTGTTTTAATTTTGGCTGAAGTAAACTAAAAAATATTTAAATTGTCGTTATGCATAAAAAGTGTTATTTTTAAGTAATTATTACAGTCACAACAATGTGGTTGTTCTCATAGGGAAAACCCTCTAAAATACAGGGTCCGATTATAAAAATTAAAAAATTTCTTATATAATTTTGCTTATATAACCACATAGAAGCCTAAAACGTAAAATTTACAATTGTAACTTTCCCCAGTAAAAATCTGTAGCGAAAGGTTTAACTGATACATTTGCATGCGCTCTGCAAAGGGGTTTGGCATGAAAATGTTTTTAATCAGACTTTCCCAAAAATCTCACACAGTGTAGCAATGCTCGCCTTTAGGAAAAATACAAATACAAATGTTACAATATACGTAAAATTATATTACATGACCTTGTGGTATATTTCCCAACACTAACACACGTTGAGACAAGCGCAACAAATTTGCGTGCGCCTTAAGGAATGCGCAGTTTATGGTTTTTCACGGCAATGCAGAACGAGAAGAACAGCCCCGACCAACTACAATGAATACATTCATATATGAATATGTATGCTTAAAAATTAGTACTCACAGTATTCGAGTAAAAGGGGGAAACGAAAATTAAATAGCGCAGAAAATCTTAAAGTTTATGGCAGTTTACGAGTACCTGCTCGCCTTGTTTCCTTTGGCATTTATTATGCCAATAATTTGCGGCAAAATGAACCCATTAAATGTTTGCTTACTTCCACCATGCACCTGCTGTACTTTCTCACATATCAACAGACACACACACACATGCACCTTCGCCGTGTCTGCCGATGCGTGGTTTATGCATTCATGCTGGCAGTGGCCGCATTGCCGCTTCCCCTGGGCGCCGCAGTGACATTTGCATAAAAACTGAGTAAAATGGAGAAAAAACTGTGCCAGAGCAAAGTGGCCAAGAAAAAATGGCGCCTGACAAAAGATACTGAAATGCACTTAACGCACGCACACTGCACTCGCCGTGCGCAGCGTACAAACGAGCGCCGACCAGAGGCTGACAACGGCGCAGCGCCAGCAATGTTCTGCACGATTCCCACTAGAGTCGATTTAATAATCATACAAAAGCAGCCACGGCGGCAACTGCACAGCATAGCCGCCGCAAACTGTTGCCACGCTGGGATGTGGGCCGGTCGGTTTGTTGTCTTTGCTGTTGCATGGCTGCGCTTTTTGCAGGCCCGCTTCCTCGGTTGGTCGCTATGTGTTTCGCCTTATTGTTGTTTCTGGCGCTCGTTTGCTTTTACTGTGGTGTATGTGTGTGTGTGTGTGTGGGTGTGACGACAATTCTTGCTGCGGCGCATTGTTTGCTCAAATGCTTTGCATTGTTTCAGGTGCATCGCTCAGCTCGAAGCGGGCATTAGTCGTTGATGCCAATAATGCGGCAACAACGACGACAGCGGCAACTTTTATTTAGCGAAATATGGATTCAAAGTTGCTGATTTGTTTAAGTGAAGATCTGATAAGTTTACGCGTTGTTTCTTGTGCCAATGGGTTTTTTATGCAGAAATTGTTTTGATATTCTTTCAAATTAACTTTTTACAATCAAAAGTTGATTTTATGGTCTGGAAAACCATAGCAGGCCAATCACCTACAATGGCAGAACAACACAACCACACAAGGCAGAAAACAACACAAGGCAAGTGCTGTGGAGGCCCAGAGCTCCAGAGAGGAGTAAACAAGGAAAAAAATGGTCTGGAAAGCAGCTCGCAAAGAATTTAAGAATATTTTTTGTACAATTTTTACATTTAACTTTCTGCAAATTTATGTATATTATTTTCAACTCATTTATTTATGAATTTCTTTTTCATTTCATTTATGTCAGAAGGAAGCCACATTTAGTGCACCGCTGCGTTGACTTTTCTGTTCATTGGGGAATTTTCTGTATATGTAAACAATTTTGATGGGCTTCCAACATCCGATATCGTGTTTAATTTGCTGCTCGGGCTTATTGCACTGCTTCTTCTTCTTGGATTTTGTGCGGATTTCAATGTTTGGCCTACTTGCCAATGCTGACTTTTCTGGCAATTTCGATGGCCATTTATCAAGAACTAAGCTCAACAACTGCACAAACAAAACCAGCGACACGTGTCGAGCTTTTCTTATTTTTTATTGATTATTTTGCTTTTAAAGCCAAATAATGCAGCAAGGCTTTACTTCAATTTGTGTGTAACAAATGTATTTAAAATGTTTACTGAAAACAATTTGATCAAATAAATAACAGCCATGCATGGGCAAATATCACTGGGGCGCACAAATTCCTAACCAATTTTATGCCAATATAACCCAACGAAAACATTCTTCTTCATTGACTTTTGCTCTGCAACAGCACCTAAAAAGCAATCAGTCAGTCAAAGTTAACTAAAGTGTTGTCAATTAATTTCACACAAAACGGACCAGAATTTTACCTTCATTTCAAGCAACTCTTTGCCAACCTCTTTCCTTCTCCCTGTTTCCCTGTTTTGTGTGGCTCCCTCAGTTCCTGTGTCACTTCTAGTCTAGTCTAGGCACTTCACTGAACACAAGGGTTGTGCCTTATTTGGCTACGAATTTGCGAAGCTCCAATTCAAACTAATTGTTATTGTCAAAAGCACATCGCAACACCATTGCGCCACTGTCAGTGTGCCGGTCCCACCACGCGCAACCGTTGTGCCGTGCAGAACCCAATCAAATTTGATGAGCAAATATTCCTTAACGAATTCCGACAAATTTGCTTCGATTGGTCGGCACGCCCAGCAAGTCGGCCGCCAACGCAATTTCAGACCCAATTAAATTTCATATTTTGGCGCTTTGTTTCACACTTTTGTCTGCCTGCCTGCCGGCAAAATTCTTACGAAACCCAGCACAGATGTCTTTGGGCCGCAATAAAAACCGATAGAAATGTGTGTGGAATGATGCGCGCGGCAACAGCACAAGAAAACACAATTTAATTTTGTTATTTTTGCAATTGAACTGAAAATACGCGTCGCGTCGTAGTAGCAGCAGCGCATGAAACGAAGCACGGACGCGCCTGAATGCCAAACACGGCTGAGCGGTGCGTGAGGCCGAGCCGCAGCCACAGCCTGAGCACGATGAATGCTTTTAATTAACACTAAAATCCTTAATTTCATAATAATTTATTTTAAGTGTCAACAAAATGCTGCCAGCAAGCAGCCGAACTCGTGTGTGTTTGTATGTCTGCACGTACGTGTGGCTGCCATTGGCGGCGACTGTGATGGCGGGCGGTGTGAAAGTGCGAAACACGAAACAATCGAACACCGAAGGCGAAAAGCAAAATAAGCAGGAAAAAAAGGGAAATCAGAGACGGAAGTGGGCCGAACGCGCACACAGCACTGAGCTTCAGCTGCTGTCGGCGGCAGCTTCCGACACCATGGCCGCGTCGAAGGATTACGTAGCGATTCACACACACACACACACACATTCAGCATCCGACTCCAGCGCAGCATTAGCGGAAATGCTACCGGCATTGTTGCTTTTGTTTTTATTGCTGTCATTGTTGTTGTTGTTGCTATTAAATTGTAAATGTACTTCCGGCAGCGTGTTCGAACATATTTGGCGTTGCGTGCATGAACGGCTGCGGTTGAACGGCTGTTTGTCTATGTATATGTGTTTTTTTTTTTTTTTTTTTTTTTTTTTTTTTTTTTTTTTTTTTTTTTTTTTTTTTTTCAGTAGGGGAAAGCATCGAAAGCCAGACGAGTGCGAGACTTTAACACGCTAAAACCCCTGTATTCACAGTCCGTGTACCCTCATCGTGGCACCGCCGCGAGGCATTACTTCACGATGAAGGCGGATATGTTAGCGTTCAGCTACGTCCAGGCAAGAGTCATGAGATGCTCTGCCGAAAAGTGTCGTGTTCGGACGGACGGATGGTCAGTCGTTGGCATTTGTCACCGGACAGTCCCGTAAGTCTCGTCTCTGTAAGAGCATTATGCGAGCAATACTCCTGCATGCTCGATCCCATGATTCTGGTGACGCAAGCATGTATGACACCAGTGAGGATGGTGTCATGGCACCGCCAATAGCCTTTTCGAGGTCGGCTCTTTCGTCGGCGTATTTGGGGCATTCGAAAAACGTATGGTGGACCGTTTCCGCCACCCCTATGCACTGATTGCAGTGAGGGCTCTCTGCGTGTTTGAATCTGTGAAGGTATGCACGGAAGCATCCATGGCCAGAGAGAAACTGCGTGAGGAAGAAATTCAGCTCACCATGGGTCCGCTTTAGCCACGGTGCCAGCTCTGGGATGAGCGTTCGCGTCCAATTGCCTTTCGAGGACGAACTCCATCTATGTTGCCATGCCACTATCGTGTCTTCGGCTGAGACCTGCGCGCCTCGTTTCTGCCAGTACGCATTTGCCTGTTGCAGGATCACTAGCTGAATAGGAGGTCTACCAGCAATTACGTCGGCTGCCTCGTCCGAGACCGTTCTAAAAGCGCGACATACTCGTAGCGAGTTAAGTCGGTATGCTGATTTTAGCTGCCTGCTGTATGAAGCCACCAACATCGCCTTGTGCCACACTGGGCAGGCGTAAGTTGAGACAGCAGTGTTTACGACTGCAAGCAGAGTTCTTGCTTGGGTAGAGGGACCACCAATATTCGGCATTAGCCGCGAGAGCCTGGCTGTTACTTTTAGGGCCTTCTCGCCGGCATGCGATAGATGCGCCTTGTAACTCAGGCGGCAGTCCAGCAATACGCCGAGATACTTTATGTATATGTGTGTGTTTGTATGTGTGTGTGTATGTGTGTGTATGTGGAGAAATTAGTATGTACAAATGCAAGCACCCTCTACCAAGAACACACCCATGTACGCATACAAGCACAGATAATGTCCTCGGCACCCGCTGTGGCAACAGTTCTCTAATAATAGTTGTTTTTGTTGTTTAATTTTATTCTATTTTGCAGTTTTATTTTGCATTTCATGCTTTGCTGCTGCCTTTCAAGCGCCAACTCAAAGAAATAAGCAAATAGAATTTATAATAAAATTTGCAGCGGCAGAGCGCGCGACGACTACAATGTGAGGCGGCTGCCAAAAGGACAGTTGAAATAAATCAGGAATGCGGGAAGAAGAAAGCATGACAAAGAATCAACACAACACAACACAAATTTGAGGCAACCGAGCAGCTTAGGCGCACAGACTTAAATATGCTCGGCGCGGATCGGCAGACTCGACAACAATAAGAAATCCTTGCCACAATTCTCGTACGCAGACATACATACACACATACATATACATCTAAAACGCGCATTCCAATGCGTACGAGGCAGATGGCAAGCAGAGATCCACACACAAACACACATACCTGGCACTATGTATCTATGTATTGATGTGTCTGTGTGTGTGTGTGCAGTAGCACACAATTGCAGCTGTCACAGCAGCTGTCGTTGTCGCTGCCGCTGTTGCCGTTGCTGCAGTCAATTCGACAAATGTGCACACATATTGTCACACACATATTTACGTATATATGTGTATACGTATAGGTGTGCCAACAGATTCCTATTTGCTTGGGCGCTTTAAAGGGGTGAATGCATGCGTAACAGTTGCTCGTAAGGCGGAAGTCACTCTAATTCTCATAGCAAAGACTAACAAAAAGTAGAAAAAAGGCTGTTGAATTGAATAATAACGAAATAAATAAAACACAATTGACTTGACTTTTTAGATTTTCCAATGTTTAATGCTGTAATACCATTAGATGAAATCTCAGAGATGAAGTAAAAGAAGGAAAACTTTTGAAAAGTAGTTTCTCTTTATTGAAGCGGGTGTATTGTTATTGTGAAACAGATGCTTTAGTCTTTAGTTTTTACTATCGCCGCGCTATAGTCCTGGCTTCTTTTTAGAGTTCAAGCTGTTTAATAAATCACCAATTGGATATGGGTTAATGTGATGTCAGTTATATGGAATCCTTGGAGTGATTGAAATACGTACATAACACCTGAGATATCTGAAAAAATATATGTACATTAGACTGCATTTAGTATTATTTAGCATGACCCAAACAATTTTGGGGCTAGGGTGGGGCTAAATGGCGTCTCATCGAGTTCAAAGTTCACAAAAAAACTAGGAAATTCGACAAATTGCCCCACAGCTGGTCAGAAGTTGCTCTTAGATGGTTAAAACCTATGATCGACCCCTCTAGTTTTCCATAATGAACATCTCTTTCAAACATACTTACCCCCTATCTCCAACCATTAATGGGGCTTCCATACAAAATGGTTGTTTTTATAAAATAGGCTCCCATTGCTCCCAGGTTGACCCCAGATGTATCAAATGTATGACCGACACCCATTTATTTTCTCTTCCAAATGTTTCTTCCAACCAACCTTACCCGCTAACTCCAAGTCTTAAGGGGGCTGCCATACAAAACTGGCCATTTTCTATGCCATTGGCTCCCCACTTGCAAATGTATAGGGTGTTTTTTTTAGAGGTTTGTTTTTCGAATAGAGATAAAACTGGCATTTTGTGGTCAAATCTGGCAACTCTAATGTCATTTATGTTCAGTTTGGTTTGCCATTTCATCATGAACAGGTTGACAAAAGAACAACGCTTGCAAATCGTGCAAATTTATTTCGAAAATAATGGTTCAGTTCGCGAAGTTTACCGCAAGCTCCGTCCATTTTATGGTCGACATAATCGTCCATCAGAGCAAAATCGGTCCATCCATCGGTTAACCATGGGTCGTTTTCGCACTACATTTACTCTATGTGATAATACGCATCCGCAGAGACGTCGAACAGTGCGCACCGAAGAAACAATTGCCGCTGTAGAGCAAAATGTTGAAGAGGACCCGAATGAATCGATTCGCCACCGTGCACAGCAATTGGAGCTTTGTCCATCAACTGAAAATTGGACCTGTAGAATTGGCTTTATTCGAGCCAGCCGCGGCGGCCACATGCCCGAAATCATATTTAAACATTAATGGCATAAAATTATCCTTCCAATAAAGCCAAATTGATGGACATTAAAACGATTTTCTTGTGTTTTATTTCAATTCGAAGTTCTATACCTCTAAAAAAAGTAAGTAGTTAAGTAAACGAGAAAACATCGTATCTCGGAAACTACTAAACCGGTTTCAATGATTTATTCAGCAATCGCCAACGTTCTTGAGTACCAAAAAATACAAAATTAATTAATGTTCAGAAATTCACCACCAGAGGGCGACTCCCATGCGATCGTATTTGTGACGTTGTCAACTTTTGGGTTTCTACAAACTTTCTTTACTTTTTCAACAAACCGCCTAAAATGAGAGGTTGCGGAGCATCGAGAACCCATTATTAAGAATCTCCATACAAGACTGAATCCACTCTAATGTGCATACTCTTCTTTAACTCTTCCGATCAGGGGCGGATTCAGAAAAATATTTCGAAGGGGGGTTTCACAAACAATAATTCTTTAATATTTATAAAATGCCTTTTAATTTGTATGTAGTTTTAAAGTCAATCCAAATATTTCAGGGGGGGCGGTCAACCCCCAAAACCACCCCCACTGCTTTCGATATATTCTTCTTCATTGTTTACCATTTCATTTGTCACGAGCAATGTGCAAATCAGGTTGATTAAAGATGTTCCACATTTACGCTGCAATACGGGCTCACGTTGCGTATGAGTGATATGGAATCTGAAATACTGAGATTCATTGCCATATTCATTCATTTGAGTTTAAAGGAATTTTTTAAGGGACTCAAAAGGTTAGTGAACCATGAGCCTAAGCCGACACATGAACTCAGGTTCGATCCTTTGCCATAGCCAACAACAAAAATATAGAAAAAAACGATTTTGGTTTGATGTTCTGTGAGTAGAATTACGAATGATAGCTAACAACAAAAATATAGAATGCAACAATTTTTGTTTGATGTTCTGTGAGTAGAATTACCAACGAAAGCCAACAACAAAAAAAAAAAACCTATTTTTGTTTGTTGCTCTGAGAGTACAAATGCCCATGAAAAATCCCCCAACTCGCCGTCCGCATTCGACACAAATCCCTATACAAAAGTTTACAAATTCACACACACAACACGGTGGGTTGTTTGAGTTAAAGGACTTAAGCTTAAGCTTGTGTATTCATGTATGTATGTACAAATATAACTCAAGTCCTAGCACACGCAATCAAACAAATCCATCCCTGTTTTTAAATCCATAAATAAATGCTCCCGGATACTTCAATCTGCTTACTTCTATTCACTCTAACTCATTTAATTAATTTCTCAACACTTAGAGGTAAATTAAATTCGCACATTAGCCGAATTCACTTGAGTTCAAATGGTTTTCCAAAACCCCACTCTACCAGTTCTCAGCCGGAAGCACTTTTTTGTCAATGTGAGTTACCGTCATGGCAACAATGCTCGATTAAAATTTATTTACGTTTTATTTGCATCGTCACTGCGAACCTAATCAAAGGTGACCTTCCCCAACGCTCCAACCATTAACAGGTGAGCTAATTTTAGCCAATGTCTTCTGGCCGGTTTCTGGTAGTCAAAGCGAGCTGACTTGGCTTTCAGCTTCAGCTTCAGCTCCGGTAATAAATTGCGCAAATTAAGAAAACACAAACTGGGCACATCAACTGCTCACTGCTGAAAGTGGGCTAAGTTTAGAGCAGCGCACGTAAGCAACGTTGATTATTTGTGCACCATTCAAGCAAATTAAACAAATGAGGCGCGAATAATTTGCCCGAGTTGCGGGTTATGAGCAACGCCAAGTGGGCAACAATAATGCTTTGAACCAAGCGGCACGTGTTGTTGTTTCGCTACACAAAACAAAGAGCTAAATCATGCTTACGCCACAACATTTTCGTTATGCCGAAACGCAAAAGCCGCCAATTAAAGTTAACAAACGAATGAAAGTTAGCAGAGCTGACTCAAATTTCAGTGCGAATGCGACACTGAGAATTCAAATAAAGTTCTATGGTTCGTTGGCAACACAAGTTGCCAGCCGGCGTTATGTGTACGCACACGCCAGAGCAACGCTCAGCATATGATACCACACACTCGGAACTGCAGAACTGTAACTACAACTATGACTATGCTGCGCCCGGAAGCGCGCCCTGGCGCATCCGGGCATCGTCCTGGCAACCGTAAGCCGCACATCTACGCACTTTAGGCATGAAATAGAGATTGCGGGCAGCGAGCACGTGCCATGGCGCGACACGTTGCGAGGTCGCGCAAACGCTCCCGGCAATTGTCGAAACGCAGAAATAAGCGATTACCAGGATACGGCACGACCAAAGGGTTTAACTGAGAGCACACTTGCTGGCAGATGAAGTGCGAATTTGTCAAAGCAACGAACGAGCATGCAGGCAAATATGCCCGCCAACGTCAATCTTAAATTTGAAGTGGCCATGATATGGCAATAAATAAATTTAAATTATGTACATTTGCGTCGAGAGCACTTGAAGTCCTTGCCGGCATGCTGCCAGCAGCAATTCGTGTGGCTGCTGCCAGTGACGGCTGAGTGTTTGGCACTCGGAGCGTGTCTGTCCTGGCGTTATGAAAGTCAAGTGTGCGCAGATAAAGCGAACTGGAAATGGAGCCATTTCGTATTATGCTCGCAAGCTTAACAAATCTGTCTTTTGTTTCTTCGTATGAAATATTTCCATCCACTGCAGTTGAATTGTGATGATAATCGAAGGAGTAATAGTAGCTAGAATAATTCATAATCTAAGGAATGAGTTTATATTTTTCAATATGTTACTGAAGACTTTTATGAATGATTTAATTTTCGCTCTTTTAACTTCATCAACAAATTTTCAAACCACTTCCTCAATAGAGAGAAAAAAATATATTGAATGGAGACTCAATTCAACTCAAAAACACAGAAGTACAGAGAATTCCAGTGTAGATAGTAGGATTGACTCTGGGATATTTTCTAGTAAACTGAGAATACGATTCCCACTACGTGACTATTGTAAGTTTTTTCAAGCTGATATTGCAGGACGAGTTCTCTCACATTTATGCGATGTAAACATTCACATTTGCTCCGATAGCCAGAGAGTTACATTCCTTGCCGGTGTATCTGCCTCATCAAAACTTTTGTCTGACCCCTTTTCGGGGTCTTCTTGACCCCTCTTTAGGCATCTTGTCACAGAGCCATTTAACGCTTTCGACCTCAAAGTTGCCTGAGAGCAACTTAACTTATTTGTCATCTTATAGAAAAACTACGATGGATTTATGGGTTTAATTTAAGTCGGCACCAACAAATTAATATTTGTAAAAGTAAATTCAAAGCAAATTACAAAAACTTTACTGTTATGCCCAAAATAATTTCCAATCATTTGCAGCGATTTCGGGGAAAGTTTCTGTTCTAATTGAAGTCTATGAATTGGGCGCGTTTGATCAAAACCCTGTATATTTAATAATCTGCTTCTTCTTCTTGACTGGCACGACAGTCCGATTACGAGACTAAGGCCTAACCATCCATGTTGTGCGTGTGCATTTTTTCAAGGTTGGAAGGGACCTACAGTTTTATGCCGATTCCGAACGGCGAGTTGGGAGCTTTTTCATAGGTAATTTTACTCTCAGAGGTTTGCCATTTCCTGCTGAGAGGACAGTCGCCGAAAAAATTGTTGTTTTTTCTTTTTTCGGTGTTAGCGCAACGGAGAATTGAACCTGGGTTCGAGCGTTTCTTTAAGAATGGTTGAATAAAATCAAAAAGTGATAATTTTATATTTTTCTGTAAATATTAAGAAATTTTTATGTAATTAAAAAATATTGATAACAAATTTATTTAACCCGTTTAAAGCTAAAATTGTTCAAAATGTAAAATGCGGGGTCGAAAGGGTTAAGATAAACTGCGAGGACAATGAGCTGACAATATTGGGATACGTTTTTGAGATTATCGCTTTCGTCATTGGCATCTGAATTGGGATTACTAAACAGAGCATCAAGCAGCGCTGTGATGACGACTTAAACAATCCACTACGCCTGCAGCAAACAAACCTGGCCATCACTAAGACAAACGCGATTCAGAAAGCTATTAAACTTAGACTGTAACTCCATCTGCTCAGTGGTTGCTGTACTTACGAGGCACTTCCCAATGGGGAGATACCTTGAAAGATTGGGGTTACCATACAGAGAAGAGAAAGCAGAAAGGATCCTTTACTTTATGTGGCAATGTCCGTCCCTGGCCAGAAGAACACTGAAACTCCTAGATTCTTAATTTTATGCCAGTCACCGAGTTTTCAACTCTTGATATCAGAAAGATAGCAAGATGGGAAGGAGGAAGAGGGAGAGTGAGGGTGGGGGAGGGAGAGGGAGAGGGAGGGACAGTTACGCCATTCCCATCTTGCACCATAATAAATAATCTCTGTGCGCTTAAGTAAGCTTTTTCATTTTTTTTAACCACTCCAACTGAACCTTTCCATACCAACAACATCCAACACTCATTTTTATTTCAGTAAAACTTACAAAACTGTATTGCTTACTTACTTACTTACATAACTAGCCATAACAACCCGTTATCGGGTTACGGCCCGCCGCAACACTTCTCTCCAGGCGCCTCTGCTTTGCGTGCGTCTTCTCCAGTTGGTCACACCAAGAGATGGCAGGGCCTTTTCAACTTGGTCCTTCCACCGGAGACACGGCCTCCCTTTTCGCCGTCGACCTCCAACCATCTCATCAAACACCTTTTTCGCTGGAGCTTCGTCGCCCATACGGCAGACATGACCGAGCCAACGTAGCCGCTGGATGTTAATTCGCTGCGCTACGTCCATGTCTTTATACAGCTCATACATCTCGTTATTGGTTCGTATGCGATAGTCGTCACCAACACAAACAGGGCCGAAGATTTTGTGAAGTACCGTTTCCGTTTGAAGTGTCGTTTCGTGTCATTGTTCATGCTTCAGCGCCATAGAGGAGCACGGGCAAGATAAGCGTCCTGTAGAGTACAAGCTTTGTCGGTCGAGAGAGGTCTCTACTTCTTAATTGACTACCGAGACCGCTGTAGCACCTGTTGGCAAGAGTAATCCTTCGCTTTATCGCCAGGCTGACATCATTGCTGCTATTGATGGCGGTGCCAACGTAGACGAATTCCTTGAAAACTTCAAAGGTATACCTGTCGGCCTCGACGTGAGACCCTAGCCGCTGCAAGACCCTGCGTGTAGACAGCATATACTTCGTCTTGCCCTCATTTACCACCAGACCCATTTTGGCAGATTCTCTTTCGATAGCCGCGAAGACAGCGGTGACATCTCACTTCTGTATTGCTTAGGTCCATAAAAACTGACTATTCCTAGAACTGACTGCAGCTGCCTGACTGAAAGTGACTGTGACTGATATCACAAATTCATTTGCACCCACTTTTCATGTTGTTCTCATCTCAATCATGTTTTTATGTTTCATCTCGTCACACCGCAAACTTCTTTATTTCATTTCGCAAATGTCACAGTTCACAGCCAAAAGCAGAAATTTTTTGTAACATTTTCTGTGTAAATTTTTTATAGCGATTCTAGTATCGAGTATGGTTTGCAATTCGTCGTGACTTAAATAAAAGCAGCGTCATAAATATTTAAAATGCCATTCATGTGTCTGTATCTATGACAAGAATTAGTATACGAACCGAAAGCGTGGATGAATATGGAGGAATATGGGCCAGCAATCACAGCCGAAGCTCGCAAGCTCATTCATGCATAATGTGGCACTTGTTGCACATGCGGCGCCACAAATGGCGTTCGCCAATGTGCGACGTCAGTTTTCAGCTGGAATTGGACTAAAAATATTTACTCTTGAAAAATTAAAAGAATATTACATATTTTGTTATTGTTGTTGAAAATGCTACACGGTCCCATATCCATAAAGCGAAAGGCACACAAAGTAGCCGCGCGTAATGATTCGGCACACAACAAACACAATGGCGACACACACTCACACACACACATGCGCACATGTGTTCGACGCGCGTAAAATCCTGTTATCTTGTATTGTCAACAAACTGCTGTAAAACGTGACATTCGGCCAAATTGCATGAGGCAAAAAATTTCAAATAAAAAAGTAAAAAACCTTCGAGAGAATATAATAAAGCAAAAGATGAAAGAAAGCCAGAGAAATGCGGCGCCTAATACAAAAAAGCAACATAAGCAAATACGATGTCGCTACACACACACACACACATACATGTGTGTAGTTGGGTTGGTGTGTTTTTGGGTCGGTCTGCTATATTCTTTTCTGCACAGTGACAAAAACTCGCTTGCGGCCACACGTACGAGACCTTTTTCTTGTGAGCTGCCCGCCTCCATCGACCACCGTCCGACGCACACAGTGACAGAGTGACATGACACTGACGCTGGGCGCTGTGACGGTGTTTGTGTGTGTGTGTATGCCTGCGTCTTCGCCCGCCGCTGGCTTGTGGCAGTTGCGGGGCAACTGCGGGCCAGTCAGTCAGCGCGCAGCCGAGCGTTATTATTGCACGCCGGCAGCTGGCGTCCGGCCGTCGCAACACCCTCGATCGGCCGGCAGTCGTTTTGTCGAACGTTCGCCTGACCGACGAGGATGTGCTCCAGTCGACAATCGATTTTTCAGCTCCATTGGACACACTGCGGCGCACTGCCCGAGGGTGTTTGCGCCATTCCGAGCTGCGCTGTTTATAGCTCGACGCTCGTAGATCATTTGCCGGCGCAGATTGCTTGCAGCTTCATCGTCGCGCGACGTGTGCGCCTCGGAAACGGACACAAACACAGACGCGGACGCAGACACGGACGTGGACACAGACGAGACAAATTCTCGTTAATCAGCGCAGCGCTCGCTCCTAGCTGCAGCTTGCAGTTGCTGTACTTGTTGTTGTTGTTGTTATAGTTTTTGTTCCATTCTCGCTGCCATTGCCATTTTGTGGTTGTTATTGTAGCGTAATCTCCATGTCCGTGTCTGAAATATTAATTCAATTTTAACAGGTGCTCCGTCTTGCTCACTTCGGCGTGCCGGCCCGTGCAGCCGCAGCACTGCAGCATTGGCACAAAGTTGGCAAATAACGGTACAAACACACACACACACCAGCGCAAACACACACCCGACCACAAGCATACACGCGCATCAAACGTAGATGTGCAAACAGTGTTGCCCAGCACCTTCTCAGCATTGTTGTTGTTGTTGTCGATTTTATGGCTGTTGTGTGTGTGTGTGTGCGTGTTGTGTGTGTCCTTTTCATCTTAATTAAAGATTTAAACGGACATTTTCATTAAAGCATTTAAAAAGTCCGCTTCCACATTTTGTGTCTCGTTCGTTCGCATTGCTTTGTTATTGGCGGCAGTTTTCACTTTTGCTTTAGTGTTGTTTGCCATAATTAAATTTTTGAATTTACGATGGCGCATTAAAAATTATGTGTGGGTTAGATAAATATTCTCACTTACGAGTTGGTAAGAAACGCTTGCAAAATATGCACAAAAACGATGAAATGTTTGTTCTTATGGCATTGTTTGTTGTGCGCAAAGTTGTTGGGTCGCTTTGTTTTTTTATTACCATATTTTAACAATAAATTCTAAACACGTTGTCTGAAAGATATGAAGTAATGATAAAAGTATATTAATTTTTTCTGAAAGATATAAAGTAACGATAGGTAGGAAGGTTGCAGGGGCTGCCGCTGTATGAGACACACTTGTGATACCACAAATTCCACCCGTTTGAAATGTGTATGCAGCATTGTTTTTTCCACATGTGTTACAACACATATTTCAAGCGGATGGGGGAAAGTTGGGAGGGGCCCTACATTGTAAAGACGAGTTCGAACGGCGGATGGCAGTTTTTTCATTCACAATTGCCTGAAAAAAAAGCGCACTTGTGCGATTCTTGCAATTCTTTGCTGGTTTTGCTTTATGTAGATAGCAATAGAAAAAGACGAGTGTTTCACCAGAGAGAGAGAAGCCAGCGCGCTACGCGCTGGACTATCGAGGCCGCCAAATAATGATAAAAGTATACTAATTTTTTGTGATACCAGAAGGTAGTCGGAGTAGCTCAGCTGGCTAGTGCGTTGGGCCGCGAGTCAAATGCGACGCTCGAACCCAGGTTCAAGACTCCGTTGCGTTAACACCGAAAAAAATAAAATAAAAACTTTTCTTTCGGCGGCTGTCCTCTCAGCAGGAAATGACAAACCTCTGGGGGTAAAATTGCCTATGAAAAAGCTCCCGACTCGCCGTTGTAACTGTAGGTCCCTTCCAATCTTGAAAAAATTCACACGCACAACATGGATGGTTGCAGGAAGTAGGCCTTAGTCTCGGGCTGTCGTGCGAGTCAAGAAGAAGAAGATACCAGGACTGAAGGTTTACTGTTCACAGCTTTCAGAAATAACAAATGGCATAACCAACTAGTTGGTGAACTTTGAGTAGTTCTAACATAAAGTTGCAGTACAGTGGGTGTATTTCAGAACAGTCCAACACAGCACTCAGGTTGGACTGTTCTGACAAACAACAAATAAGAACATCATGGAGTAACCATGATGAATGCATGAATCGCATTTACTTACAAAAATATTTAAAAAGTTGGTTGAGTCTTAACGCGTAAATAGTTCCGAAACATCCATGAGATTCACTTCAAGTCCGAACCTTATTTCATTTTCTTAAGACCCTTTGTTTAGAAGTACCCTTCGATTATGTTCCCCAAGTTTTGTGTACTTTGCTATGAAATAGAACGAATTTGTAGGCTATCTAATGAAACACATTAACCCATATAGGCCCAGCAATTTTTTTGGTCAATATTCGAATGGAACATTTTTTAGCGTCAAATGAGGTCGGACAATTCAAATTTTGGGTCAAAGATTTTTTCCGATTTTTGGTTTTCGAGTTGTTTGGTGTTCGATAAATCGAACTCGGGGCGATTTGGGTTAATGTTTAGTTACTCAACTTGTGTATCTACCAACTAGGCGCCTGGAGAGAGCTTTTGCGGCAGGCCATAACCCAGTAACGGGTTGGTAAGGTCAGTTAATCCTTTCGACCTCAAAGTTGCCTGAGAGCAACTTCACCTATTTGTCATCTTATAGCAAAAACTACGATAAATTTATGGGTTTAATTTAAATAGGCACCAACAAATTAATATTTTTAAAAGGGAATTCAAAGCAAATTACAAAAATGTTACTGTTATCTCTGAAATAATTTCCAATTATTTGCAGCGATATCAGGGAAAGTTTGTGTACTAATTGAAGTCTACGAATTGGGCGCGTTTGACCGAAACCCTGTTTCTTTAAGAATGGTTAAATAAAATCAAAAAGTGATAATTTCGTATTTTTCTATAAATATTTACAGAATTTTTCTGTAATGAAAAAATATTGATACAAAATTAATTTAATTCGTTTTAAGTTAAAATTGTTAAAAAAAAAACTAGCTCTAGAACTCTAACAAAGAGGCGTGGTGACTTAAAATGTCGTGTGCACACTTCTTAGGCAAATCTTTCATGGTTTCAATACCAAAAAGTAATATCGAGACACTGGGTAAAAATCGGGTTCGAAAGGGTTAAGTAATCTGCCAACTATTTTTACAAAAGACAGGCAAGCACAAAAGTGTATATAATGATTCATCTACTTTGACGGCACTAAACGAGTTGACTCACTTGTCTCCGACTAACTCTTCAGATAATATTTGGTCCACATGAAGTTCCGCCTAAAGACTTCAAAGTCTAGAGAATTTCTTATTTAAAAGAGGGGAATATATGGTTTGGTAGAAACTAAACATATCTGAACTTAGAACTCATAACTCTTTAGAGTTATTCATTTTCACTCCAACAGAAGTCAATAGTTCCCACTCGTTTAAAAGGAAATTCACTCAGATCATCAATAAAATATAACCGACAGCACAAATTGGATTTTCAGTTTATTTTTGGCAATTGAGTAAATATTTCAGCCACTTATCAATGTGCATGCTTCAGCAGCTCAGTATTTGAAAGGCACGTAATGTGTAGCTTCCTATATGCCTGGCAGGTAATAGCTTCTCAAACGCAGTTTGATGTTTGAACCCCTCAGGTCTGTGTCCCATTTTGCACTATTAAAAACATGACACATTTTCGTTGTAAGTATGTAACTCACAAACAATGAAATTGTTCACCAAACAACTTTAGTAACCCTAATTCTATCCGTTTTATTAAATTTTCTTCACTTCAAACAAAAAGGGCATTACACGTGGCAGGTGTATTAAACAAATGCTTAAATGGGCGTAGCAAAAAAAAAACAACAATGATTTGCATAAATTCTACCCTTTTCAATACCGATCGGCACCCAGTATTCGCAAAAATGTCAATACACCGACGAGCAAATTAAATTCCGAATTCTCGGGAGTGTGCCGTCTGGCATATTTGCACAACTTTGACTACAAAAACGCTGACGATGCCAGGGAGGCGGTGTGTGTGGTACTCGGACTGACAATGACAGAGTGTGAGTGTTGCACAGGTAGGAAGGAGTGGATGCAGTGGGTGGACAAGTGATGGCGCACAAGTGTGATTTAGAGGTGTTGGTGTTGGTGTTGGAGGTGAGAACGCTGCTGAAAGAGGGCGAACAAGCTGTTGTGTAATAACAGGAACAGTAAAAAGAAGAAGACAAAAAATCAGGTGGAAAGCAGAAAGTACAACAATATAATGCGTTAGGAGTGGAAAGCACACACACACACACGCGTATGCAAACGACTAATTCACGTACAGAGGGAACAAGTAGCAACCGTTAAGCATCCTTGGCCATCATTGAGCACCGACGTTTGCGCAACACTTCAGTGAGAGCTAATAACACTAATGGTAACAGCCACAACAACAATGGAAAAGCATTAAAATTAATGAAAATCTCGTCAGACAACCGCAAATCGTTGATAAAATTGCCAACAGGCATCAAGAGAGCGAAGGATAACAAAAAACTAAAATCGAAAAACAAAGACATTTCAGAAAATGCGGCCACTTTTTGTGGTCCTTAAAGTGTTGCTGCGCGTGGACATTTCAGCCGAAATTGCCAGCCAGCGATCAATGCAATGACGCATTGTGACCCAGCGGCGATTGACGCAACGCGCCAATGTCAGTCAGGCACATTATGCCAGCTCAGCAGTATTAAAGAACAGCAGAGATTCGTGTACGCCACTCTTTCACTAATTTTCTGCTTCAACTTTTGCTGTTTTGCAGTTTTTGTCTGCACAACGTCGTCGTCTGTCAGTGGACGCGTCGTCTTCGTGTAAATGGATTTGTTGAGCTTTGGCACAAACCATGAATTGTCTGCTTCCTTTGCACTTCGTTCTTTATTCTCGCCGTAGGCTATCAGTTTGCGTTTTTTTTTTCAATGTTAATTCGATTTTTTTTTTGTGCCTTCATTTTTCATTTTGTGTTGTACCGGCGCCGTAATCCTTTCGCCGTGCATCATTGTAACGCTCCTTCGATGTGGGCGGCTGCCATACGAGGAACGGGCGCTGAATTAGCGCGAAGGTAACGCAAAGGAAACGCTGAAGTGTCGTTTCATGGTAATTCAAATCGAAATCGATTGGGAAATGCAAATGCACGACCAGACCGAAATGCCTCACGTCGCTTCGCATTAGAGGACCTAGTCAGTTGAGTGGTGGAATGGTGTGGGTGTGGATGTGAAGAGGGTAAACGTACAAGCCGCAGCATGCAAATGTCACGCTTTGTGTGAATTTTACATATAGATAATGTAGTTGTGTAGATATATACATATGTAGATGTGTGTTGTTGCTACCTGTTTTCTTACGTTGATAAGATTTTAGCTGAAAGGCAGGAACCAAGGCAGATGTGGGACCATGGAGTGGCAGGCAGGCTCCAAGTGTTCTACTGATATATGATAGTCACCAGCAGATAGTGAAAACATTATAAATACATACATACATACATAAGAGTTCAGTGGTTGGCGAGTGGTTGGATCACAATCTAAACAGTGTTGAATTCGAATAGGTACACCATAAATTAGAAAGAAAACAATAACAATAAAACAATAAAAGGAAAATTAAGAGTCGTGAATTTGAGACCCCAATAAAATAAAATTTATAGCAAATATTCCATTTAGATTGGCTTCTTTGACCTACAAACATATACATAAGTCTGAACTTGTGAGGTTTTTCTTTAGATGTAATAACTAGAAACAATGCTGTCTTGTGGAGGCCCTATGCTCCAGAGAGGAGTTAACAAGGTACAAAAAAAGAAATATACATAGAATGGCTACCAAAGTAGCCAGAAATTCTTATATATGTAATGTATTGAAATTTTTAGCAGTAGAAATATTCATTTTACAAACTGCGAATAAGAAAAAATCACAGCTCTTCAATTTTAGATTTTGCACTTCTACCTTCTTTCACTATCTTCACATCTTAGTAATCCATTTATATGCTTTACACCGTTAAAAAGTAACCTCCCTGCTGCATACCTGTCAGTCTTTAGCGACTAGCAGCGACTGGTTTCCAACCAGTGCCGCATACATTTTTCGGATTGCAGCGCTCGTCTGCCCGCAAAATGTTTCCCTTTTTATTGCCGTCTGACACTTTTCATTCACATTAAGCTTCTCCACTCTCTTTCATGGCCAACCTTCATAGCTCACACACACACACGTCTAGTCTGCTCGACTGCAGTTGCCAACTTGCAGCAACATTCACCAACTCGCAGCCAATGTGTCATTTGGCCATCTTTAGCAGTGTTGCGCTGCTGGTTCGCAGAACTTACATAAAGCAAGTAGCACAAAACGCTGCAATATGCCACCTCAGACACGAGCATACATACATATATACATCATACATATGTACTCATAGTACATGCAACCTTCTCCCGGCACATTTCATCTTTCTTGATGCCGCCGGAGCGGCTACACTGCACGCAAAATGAAAGCTGCCCATCTGCCTGGCAGCTGTGCACTTTAGCTGTGCTGCTTGCATTATTATTTACAGCATTTTTGCTCGAGTGTGTCACAGTCACAATTCAATAAATTACGCTATAATATAATTAAATTTATCTCCACTATCGCCGCACCTAATAGCGTTGGCGCTGGCGGCGCTGCGTTCTTTGGCGTTTTGCCTTTTCCTCGCGCTCTGCTCCACTGTGAAAAACTGCTTTTAATGCTCGGTAATAAATTGATTTAAGAATTTCTATTTTACTGCATTGAGAGGAGGAGTGAAGCGGAGAGCCACTTTGCTGCTTGCGATATGAACTTTCGAATTTATGACTCGAGCAAGTGCCGAGATGCTAAAGTGCTTGATTGCTGCAAAGCTGCTCGAAATGGCGCTGCATCGATTAATTGGCATTAATGCCTCATTAATTCATTAATTGAATATACAATGATTTTAATAAGCAACCTTCGACCCTTAAGCGGATCCGAATACGCGGCATACTCCCACGTTAATTCAAGAAATTTGCAACATATTTGTATTTAGTACAGTTTTCAAGTTACAATATAGAAGGCGTTTAAAGCTTTAAGATCACCTGACAGCTGCATCTTGCAGATATCAATCGATAGAAATATATCTTCCGACATATATTTCATATGAAGCTTCCTTAAGTTTCTCAAATGTCTTTTAAAGCATTTAGTCGACATCAGGAAAAGTTTTTGTAACTTGTTTATTTAATAAAAGTTTGAATTTTATTAACAATGCTTCAGCAGAATCCCGCAATTTTCCAATTATTTCATGTGACCATAGCAGGGGCGTAGCCAAAGGAGGGGTTTTTGGTGTCGGAACCCCCCATAATTATTGAAAATTTTCAATCACTATTCACGGTATGTACATTCCCACATTAGCAAAAAGGTCTTTTCACCTTTAAACATTAAAAAGAATATTACAAAATTTTTGGGATAAAACCGTAAATTGGTAAAATTGTAAATCGTCCCCTTCAGGCTCAGTAAAGCTATTTGCATCATCTAAAAGCATGTCTAATGCGTTTTTAAGATCGTCGGTTGGAATGTACATCAGGATGGCTGTACAAGCTGTTTGGATGGCTTCTTCGTCCTCAAAATGCCTTTGTTTAATCAGTAAATGCATGTTTTTTATAAGGTAAAAGACGCACGATGCCGCATTAGGTGAAAACGAGGAGTGGCGGATGGTTAAAAATCGACTTTAAATCAAAAAAATTTGTCACAAGTGTCTATCGATGAGATGGCGCCTGGGATCACCCGTGTGGGTATGGTATACGAAATAACAATAATAACAAACATTAGATAATAATGTTACGAAAATCCAAGCTTGTTTTGGATTGTGCTTGAAAATAAAACCACTTTAATTGCTCAGCGCAAAACGCAGTCAGAAACCGACAATCACTTTATTTACAGATTTACAATTTGCTCGTATCTACACTTGTTACTACTTTGCTTATTCAACTTCGACTCGCCTCGACCCTCTGCGCTGCACACTGTTGCTTTTATATAGTGTGTTTTTTTTAGAGATTTGTTTTTCGAATAGAGATAAAACTGGCATTTTGTGGTCAAATCTGGCAACTCTAATGTCATTTATGTTCAGTTTGGTTTGCCATTTCATCTTGAACAGGTTGACAAAAGAAAAACGCTTGCAAATCGTGCAAATTTATTTCGAAAATAATGGTTCAGTTCGCGAAGTTTACCGCAAGCTCCTTCCATTTTATAGTCGACATCGTCCATCAGAGCAATTAATTCGGTTAACCATGGGTCGTTTTCGCACTACGTTTACTCTATGTGATAATACGCATCCGCAGAGACGTCGAACAGTGCGCACCGAAGAAACAATTGCCGCTGTAGAGCAAAATGTTGAAGAGGACCCGAATGAATCGATTCGCCACCGTGCACAGCAATTGGAGCTTTGTCAAAGTGGTTGAAAATTGGACCTGTAGAATTGGCTTTATTCGAGCCAGCCGCGGCGGCCACATGCCCGAAATCATATTTAAACATTAATGGCATAAAATTATCCTTCCAATAAAGCCAAATTGATGGACATTAAAACGATTTTCTTGTGTTTTATTTCAATTCGAAGTTCTATACCTCTAAAAAAACACCATATATTGGTTTTCTTATCGCGCCGAAGTTTCTTGCACATTCTAGTTGTACTTTCTATCTCGATTGTTCTAGCACAGCTCATCACCTTTCGCGAACCATACTCGCCATATTATAGCAAGCGAATTATAGCAAGGTTGCCGTACTCCAAAGTGCCTGCCTAAAAGTATGCTTGGAAAAGCATTCATCGTTTCAATATCACAGCACAGAGTGCCTCATCATTTCAATAATATAAAAAAAACAATTTATTTGTTTATGTTACTGAAAACTACTTCGAATCTGTTCGGTAAGTCGAAATCATAATTACACTGGACAAACACTCTGGCAGATATTGAACATGAATATTAAAAAGATCACCCGAGTGGGTGGGTGGATATAAGGAAAGCGAAGGTCAAATCCAATTTGAAGTAGATTTTGGCTGATCTATGATGAATTACCGCGAAGTTTTGATGGAATCAGCGGTAATCGCGGATTTCAGTTGGCTAACACGTTGGTCATCATTTATGTTCTGACAATCTTGTCCTCATGAAGTCTGCCACAGAATAAACGATCATCACCATAAACTTGGTCCACCAATTGAAATGTTTCGGTTAAAGTTTCATCATCTTGAACCGCATTGAACAGAATTTTAAGGCTTCCCTCCTTAACAATTCATATCAAACGACAATCAAATAAAAAGGCTCAAATAATGATTATGGGTTTGAGAGTTTGACTTACGAGCGGAAGAGATGAAATTATTTTCTGACAAACCAAAATTCTTTAACTGAGTGTTCAAGACTTTGAAGCTCCAGTGCTCTCCTTCAATCTCCGCTCTTAAGGACCAAATCATTCAACGATTAAAACGGCAGATTGGATAGTTTTCTCCTTGAAAATTAAATATTTCACCGAAGCAACTATTAACTTATTTCGATAATGGTCGCCAAGAGTAAACTGCCGAAAGTTAATGTTTGCTTCGGTCCTGGGACACTTTGGCTTTTGTGACCCATCACTCACTGTTCTCACTCTCTCAACTACTGTAAAATTTCAGCGCTGCACTTTACCGTCGCCTCTTTCTTCTCCGCCCGCTTTTAACAAATCCATCACACAACAAACCACATTAAATCGACCGTTAATGTACCCGTTGCGTGGAAATGGAAAAGTTTATGACTTGCCAAATGCCAAATTCTGCATGACACATTTCACTTGGATCCAACAAAAACCAAAAAAACAACACACACACCGAGCGCGGCAGATCGCAACGAAACCGTCAAAATGTATTAAAAATTATTTCGCTACAGCTACATGGGCCAACAATCAACACAATTGTTGATTTTTCATTATGTCAGAGTTTTATGTGCATGCCGCCATATGAAAAAACAACAAGAGCAACAATGGGAAATACCGCACGCCGAACCAGTAATGCTTGTTGCGGCCTTTGTCATTTAGAGGAGTTAGAAATGTGAGAATGTTGTGTGCGTGAGCATGTAACAGACTGCAAAAAGCAAAACCAAAAACAAAACTCACTCGATCCCCGCTAATCCAGTTGTACTGGCTGTGCGATGCGAAAGTGACACGGAATTTTGTAATTTTGCAAATGTGTTGCAGTTATTTGGTGGCAAAATTGCGCGTTACAGATGAAAACAGCAGAAAATTTGGGGCGTAGGTTAGGTCGTTTTCGACAGGATTTTGAGTTATGTGTGTAAATTTTGATTTATCGTATCGTTGTACACTGAAACCAAAGGCCTGAAAAAGCTTTCAACCAGCCATTCAGGGTCAGCACAAAACTGTACTCGGACTCATTCCTATGAAGTTTTTTTCAGGAGGTTTCAATTCGACACAAAATCCTTTTAATCGATTCCACTGCTCATCCTAATACTGAATATTTTTTCATTTCAATGGCGAAAGCAACTCCTTCGGGGCATTTCAGCTCCAGGACATGAGCAGCATTGTCCGTCACGCAATTTTACCTTTTTGATTCCTTTTTTGCTTCATTCCAAAAAAAATACCATAGCCAGCTGGCTCGCTTTCTCAACTGCGCCCCAACCTTCACTCGGGGGTTAATCGCTTTAACTCTTTGCCAGCTGCGCGCCTGTCCAGTGCGCACCGATGGACGCGCGTGTGCAGCCGTGTGTGTGTGTGTGTGTGCTGCGCCTCATGAAATCAGTTCCGCGAACTGACTGACGCTGCTCGTCGCGCTGTCTGTTGCAGCGCGGTCAGCGAGCACACGCAAATAGTTAACGCAAAAACGTAGTTTAATTGAATTCAACAGCATGCAGTGAAACTTTAATCGCGCTTTTATGCGCCCCAAAGTATGCCTTGTAAACCACATTTAACAATGCTCTGGGCATTTGCCGACAACGAGCACAATTTCTTTCATTTTAATTATTGAAACTGTTTGTTCTTCCTGATAGTTGTTAGTTTTTCATTACAATGTAAATTATAAATTTAAAACTCAATTAACCGTAAATGCAACTAATTAAATAATGATTGTGTTGTGTTGTGCATACTTGCAGGCGTCTGGTATAACAGTGAAAACCGCGATTGGGTTCGTGTTGCTGGCCGATAGTACCCATTGTACCCTGTCAAAGGGTTGAGACCATTATCACTGCGCAAACCATCATTTACCAGCAGCAGCAGCGGTAGCATTAACGCTTGCCCACAGCCCCCACCACCCACACCGCACAGTGTCAACAATTGCACCAACAACAATAACCACAGTCACAGCCACTGCAGCAGCAACAACAACACAAATCGCACAACCGACACCCACAGCTACAACTGCTGCAGCAATTCGCCAACAGCAACAGCCACACCAGCCGCCACCCCAGCACCGGCCACACCAACAGCCACAGCCACTGCCGCCTGCAACCACCTGCAGGTGAACTACTTTGAGTTCCCGCCGAGCACTGCGCTACTGGCCACCGCCTCCACACCCTCACTGGCCACGACAACTGCTGTGGCACTAGCCGCGTCCACCGTCAGCACACCGGGCACTGCGTCGGCCAGCAACTCGCCGAAGACCAGCTACCAGGCGCAACACTACCCGCTACCGCACCAATACCAGTACCACCACTATCACCACCACCAGCACCAACACCAGCAGCAGCAGCAGCATCCCTACCAGCACTACTACCATCACCTCAATCAGCACCAACATCACCTGCAACAACAGCAACAACAAAAACAGCAACTGCTGCAGCAGGAACAGCAACAACAGCTAGAAGAAGCCGAGCAACCAACCTCACCACCGGCCGCAACCAGCTCAGCAGCAATGGGCCGCCGCGAAATAAAACGCTCCAACACCAGCGGCTCCACCATAAAGTCCTACGACAGCGGCAGCGGTAAGTAGACACCGCATTGGGCAACGGGTAATGGGGTACGTGGGTTCGGGCGGCGGTTTAACGAGCCGCACAAAATGCTTCAATCAGGGGATGCGCGCCCACAGTCGGCGCAATTGACAGCATCAGCGTGTAATTGCGTCGGTTAAGTGTCGACCGCGTCTGGGCCCTCGCTAATGGCCAGGCGCGGCTGTGCCCGAAATGAGCGCGCCGACCGCTTGTCTGAAAACGCTAATGGCTTGTCGCCTATCAACATTAGTGGTTTTGACCGCACTCTGCCTGTGTGTGTGTGAGTGTGTGTGTGTATAGTTGGCGCCATGACAGCCATTACAATTCAATTTTAGTTCGATAATTGCATCGACCTCGGCTGCGCACTCACGCAACATGGCAGTGCGCGTTAATCTGTGTCCTAACACCCAGCGGTCAAGGTTGTGTATCGCACAATCAGCACTGCCCAAATACACATAATTGCCAATATTATCGCACACCGGTGCTTGTGGCCAATGCACCGAGATGGAGGAACGTCTGCAACGCAATTGTCCGTCTGAAGTGGCTTGTGGGGCTGTGCAGTCCGAAGTGCCAGTCAGCACCCGTTATTAGCACTTTGTACATGTCTGTGTGTGAACAGCTTAAATGAGCAAATCTTCTTGCGCAGTTCAAACGTGAAAAGTTAATCCCCATCCATTAGTCGATACAACAAATATTAAAGTAAGAAATAGTAAGAATGAGTCTACTGTGGCATCGGTTTAATTTTTCTCTTCATCATTATCCATAATAATAATATTTTCGAGCTTTAAATATAACATTGGATAGATATTCTAAACGACTATCTTTTTGCTTAACGGATTTAATAGTTTTGATGGAAGATTTTGCTTTTATCTTTAAAAATTCTGAGCAGCTTGTTGGATCCATTGGCGCCATTGGATCCATACTTGTCAAATGGCACACACGCTTCCCTACCTAACCTAACCTTAAAAAATCTGAGTGGTCTAAAATCAGCTTACAAAATGTTTGTCTTTAAAGTGGGACGCTATCATAGAATCATTAAAACTACATCAGTGTTTTCTGTGCAAAAAATCAAAGAAACATTGGAGTCTCATATTAAAAGAAATCATCTTTAGTAGTTTTTTTTGACCATAACTCGAAAATAGGTTGTTTTGACTAGTAAAGTAAATAAGAAATAGATTTTTCTGTCTATGAGTGACCTTACTGGCAGCCAGTATAACCTAACCTAACCTAGTCAACACTTCCTGATCAAAAAGCTGATTACTTGTAGCATCTAAATTTTCTCAAGACTTAGAAAAACTGATCTCTATGTGACAATGAAAGTCCTTTTAGAACTCTTTTGTGAGTCTTGATCTAAAAATAATTGCGCAGTATTCACAGTTAAAAGTTTATTCTTCAGCCTACTTCAAAGCCTGCACCAGAAACAATCTCAGAACATAAAATTTGTGTGTCATTACTTAATAACTAAATCTCTACACATACAATTCTGTAGTCAAAAGCAATAACCGCTTAAGTAGACTTAAGAAGAAATTGAGTTATGGATGCCAACATGTTCCCTTGACTGTGCTCTACGTTTGTGTAAAATCGGGGAGTTTGTAACTTTAAACTAAAAAAGTTCTTAATAAAAACCTATTCGCGTTACTATTTTTTTCAAATATGCGCCTAAAATTTTAAACGAGATTGCGCAAAACAGCAATTTTCGACTTAGGCGGTTATTGCTTTTGACCACAGAATTGTTTGTCCTGATTGACTGACTGATTCATCATCGCTCAGCCCAAACCGCTGAATCTACAAACATAAAATTTAAACTGTAGATACATCTTGGAAATGAACCTCCGATGATATGTTTTTTTTTAATTCGGGCTCTAAAAGGGACAAACATGGGTTAAGATGTTGTATGAAGAAACGCGATTTAATGGGCCTATTGATTTTAAATTTGGTGAAAACACTTGAAACAAAAATAATTCGTTACTTATTTTTTATTTTTGCGAAAATCAAGTTTGAACGGGGTCAATAATGGGTTAAGGTGTTTTTACGGAAAGACTACGAAAAAACCATGAACCGATGGGTCAATTGACCTCAAAGTTGATAAAAACACTTGAAATCAAAAATGATTTGACACGTGTTTCTCATTTTTACGAAAATCAAAACTTCAAGTGGTGCCGAAAGGGTTAAAAGTTTGTTTAAAGAAACATAATTTTTACGCCTTTTGACTTCAAACTTGGTGAAAGTACTTCAAATGTGAAATAATTTTATACATGTTTTTATTTTTGAAAATCTAAACCTAACGGGGTCAACTATAGATTAAAAGTTTATACGAAGAAACAAGTTTTATTGGCCTTTTGACTTCAAACTTAGTGAAAGCACTCAATATGCGAAATAATTCGATATGTGTTTTTCACCTTTTTGAATCGAAATCTGACAGGGTCAATAATGGGTTAAAAGGTTAAATGGGGAAACATGATTTAATTCGCCAAATGACTCAAATATGGCGAAAGCACTTCAAATAAAAAATAATTATGTAAGTATTTTTTCATAAAAATCTTACTGGGATTAACAAAGAGTTAAGAAAAACTTAATTTATTGGTCCCATTGACTTTAAACTTGCGTGCAATGCCGCGGGCCCTGCTAGTTGATTATATGTAACTGTGTCAACTTGGGTTTAAAAATGATTTGAAACTGAATGCCTTTCCATTCTTTCCATTTTCTTAAATACGAGTTCCGTATGTTTAAGAAATCACCAAGAAAAATACACAACAAGTATTAATTGTAATGAGGAGCAATTTTAAACAATAATAACGCATAACTTAAAATATTTTGACAGTTTGAATGCATTGCAAACATTTTCACCATTTGCCATTCGATGTGACAGAGTGAAAATGAGGCGCAAAGCTGACATACGACCCCCAGACGATACAGAAGAATGCTTTCAGCAATGATAACCGTAAGAGCTCCCACAGGATAATGGCACAGGACACCAATCAAATATGTGTTAGTAGAGTAGCGCACAGAGCACGTGAGAAACAGATGTCAGCAGCTGCCATAAATACATAATGGCGATAATTGTACCAAAGGGAGCTGAGACATTTTCACCACTCGAGACAGCGCCAGAATAAAGTACTTGGTCACTACTTATGCAAAGCTCAATCGATTACTTTTAGGCCGAAGCAGAAAGGACATTTTATTATTGGCTGTGACAAAATTAATGCACAAGGCGTGCAGCTTTAATTATTCAAGCGAAAACCGACGAATAAGTTGCCAGATTAGGTACACACATAACAAATGCATACATATGTACGAAAAAATACTCACAGCTACATACATATGTATGTGTGTAAGTGTGTGCTGGGATATTAGCAACAATCCAATTTGTGCATGACATAAAATCTTTGTTGACAGATGTTTATTTTTGTACAACAGTCATGGATGACAGGTTTTCATCAACAACTGAAGGACATCTCGGTGTTTTAACGACACTGTGAGCGGCAATTTGCACGATTCTTCAGCGATGAGTACCAGAGCAGCTGTCTTCATACAAATGAAGCAGAATGATTAAATGAACAACACTTGTTCTAAATTATTATTGGCCACTCTGAAGTACTGAATGAACGCATAACAAGAATAGCACATTGCTCATTTACGCAACGCTGGACTTGAGCTGAACTGAATTTTTTATAATAATTTAGAAAATTCTTGCTTCAAAGTTGAAAATAATTTTAATAGTTCATCATCACTTTTGAATGCAAAGAAAATGAATTTTGAATCATTATGAAACTTTGGTAATTATTGCATAGAAATGGGAAACAATTTAAGAGGATGAAACGTTCTTGGAACGCCAGAAAAATTATGTGTGATAAGTTTTCTAATAAATGTTTAAGTCATAGAATTCATACTCGTACATGATCAACAACACAAAACACAAAAATATTGGTTTTAAAACACAAAATGGTGAAAGGACCAAAGGACAGGGGACTAACTATAGACCATAACTTCAAGAGTTTTGCTCCGATCGACTTAAAATGTTGAGAATATGTTCCTGAAATGTTTAACAATAAGATAAGACAAAATCGATTTTTCGAAAGTGTAAACCCTTACAACCCTTACCCCCCCCCTTAACTGAAATCCAAGTACCGGTTCCATTTTGAAAATTTTTGAAAATTAGTTTGATTTACTTAAACTTCCTTCTCGGCTCAGCATTCTTCATTAGTCTAAACGAACTATTGCCTTTGAAAATCAGGGATAGAGCGAGGTTCATAATACAATTTTCTTGGTTCTCAGCGCTGTAAGGGGGAGTCGCGTCATCCACTGTGGTATCACAATGAGTTATAATTTGTCTCAAGTGAGCTTTTCATGTAGAAGGCTGCCACTCCAACCTAACCTCAACTGAAACTTCGCATAACTGAAAAATCGGTTAAATGAAAGAAAGTGTTGGGTCCCAAACATAAATTTACACAATTTCTAGTTCGCCTAAGTCAAAGTGCTTTGAAGTGAAATGAAATTGAATTTAAAATTGCAACATTAGACAATTTTGCAATTAGAATGTCTTTGCTTTTCACTCGCTTAATTGAAAAAACCAGAACCTTTTGAACGTTATTCCACAGATATGCAAACACCATTTAAGTTTATAAAAAAGTGTGCAAAATCCTTTCCCAAAGTGTCATCGCTATCACTTCTCAAATTGGACTGTCGAAAGAGTCGCGACTGTTACTCAGTGGAAACCAGTCAGTCTCGAGCGACTGAAGCATGCGTGCTCGTTTTATTAGCGAAATCACGTTCGCGCCAATGCTTTCGCCGACAAAGCACTCACACACACACACACACACACCCACGTTGGTTCGTCGGTTAATTGGCTTCGAGCGCGCGAAAACGAATTGTTCGCCGGAAATTACACCATTTCCCTTTTTACACCAAACCCAACACTGTTGGTGTTGTGTGTAATTGTTGTTGCCGTTGCTTTAGACCGGTGCGTGGCTAATGTCGAGCGGTAAATTTGTATTTATGTGCGCGCACTTGGCTGCCTAATTAAATTATGTTGACTACGTGCGGCGGCAGTTGTGACGTTGCCGCACTGGCCAGCGATCTGTTTGTTGTACAAAACAGCTGGCGCCCAGTGATTTGTGCCGCCGCGGCACTGCCGGCAAAGTAGAGTTCGTTGTTCGGTGTGTTGGCAGCGCCAATAACAATCGGACAATATAAATAATAACAAACAAAATGGCAGCGGCTGTGGCGGACGGCAATAAATCTGCGCGTCAGCAGACACTGGTCGCGTGCCCACAGAATTTCGCGTTGCGCTGTGATTTGGCAAATGAATAAAGTATTTTAATTAAGCCTGGGCACAAATTCCAGCAACAACAGCTGCCGCTGGTTGTCTAAGTATGTAAATCCACTCTTCAAGTCCATTAGCGATGGCATCGCTGCAGTCTGTGCGAATACAAACAATCCACAGCAACAGAACCGTTAATTGAAGTGACACGAACACACGTTTTCGCGCGGCCCGCACCCTCGGCCCATCGTCGCTCGGCCGAGCAAAGTGCGCGCTCATTTGTTTATTGCCTGTTTTAGAAGTCTCATTAGTTCGCTGGATTGTTGAAGTTTTGCCAAATGGCAACAGTAACAACAACAACAACAACAAACATGCATTTGCTGATTGCTTGTTTGGTTTTCCATTTCGATTCGAATAATTTGGAATGGGCATCGGTTCAGCTGCAATTGATGTTTACACGACTCTGAGTTGAGTTCAATAGTTGAGTGAAAATGTAAATTTTTTTGGCATAGGCGGCATTTTTGTTGCACATTGTCTGCTTTGGAACTGACAGTCTTCAGAAAACAATATTTAAGTGGGTGTCGGTTGGTTGGTCTTTGCGTTTTCGTTTATTGCAATACTGCTTTAACCCTTTCAGTCACAATGTCCAATATATTGGAATACAGCCCATACAATTCATACAGAACGGGTACATTTTCAACATGAACCATTAGTCGTTGCATACTTTCTGAGATCGTTGTGATGGGACATGTATGTCTTATTGGCCACAAAAGTAACCCTAATTGTTAATTTTATTTGTTTACGTTTTGCAATGCTTTAACATAAATGAGTGGTTTTGTGTAGTTGCAAGCCATTCAAGCCAGCAGTCGCGGATAAACTACTATATTTTCCAACCTTATAAATTTAATCGATCGCACTGAAAGTTTTCACAAAAAAGTTGTCATGCCTTCAGCCACCGTAAGGTAGTAGTTGTTGTTTTGTAATTACTTAACCCTTTCGCGAGGGATTTTTATCTCGAGAACGGCTGGTTTTTTTTAGTTATAAGGAAATTTGGTAGAAGGATCAAAAATGCGTTTGGGATCTAAGCAAAGTCCTTTATCCTTGATCGTTATTTTGGGAGCTCATAATTTTCAGCAGATGAATCATGGACATGAAAAATCTGAAAAATCTGACGAATATTGGAAGGTAATTTTTTGTATATCTCTTTCACCAATCATTGGGAATCACCTTGGGTTTGTGAATACACTAAGCAGTAAAAAGCTATGCATTTTCAAATTTACTGCGACTTAGCTGGACATGACAATCCGTTACGAAATTAAGGCTTGTTGAAATCTCCGTCTGTTAACCCTTTGCGACCCAATGCAATTTTCGAAGTTGCCACGCCTCTTTGTTAGAGTTCTAGAGCTAGTTTCCTTTTGAACAATTTTAGCTTAAAACGGGTTAAATAAATTTTTAATAATTATTTTTTAGTTACAGAAAAATTATTTGAAATTTACAGAAAAATACAAAATTATCACTTTTTTATAAACAGGGTTTTGATCAAACGCGCCCAATTCGTAGACTTCAATTAGAACACAAACTTTCCCTGATATCACTGGAAATTATTATGGGGATAACAGTAAAATTTTTTGTAACTTCTAAAAATATTAATTTGTTGTTGCCTACTTAAATTAAACCCATAAATCAATCGTAGCTTTTGCTATAAGATGACAAATAGGTGAAGTTTGCTCTCAGGCAACTTTGGGGTCGAAAATGTTAAATGTGTTTTCTGATTTAATTTTCTACACAATAACGAGAAACGATTAGCGAACGTCATTCGTTCGAATGTCGAATGACATAAATTCAAAATTGCTTGTAGATTCAAAATTTGCGCTACAGTGTTTTTAAAGTTAGATCGCACATTTTTATATAGTGGGTCGCATAGGGTTAAGGGGCATATTCTCTCCCAATCTGGAGTTTGAGAATCACTCATCAATCATGTATGTATACCTAAAGCCACAAAAAACTGCAAGATCAACCTTATCTCGTGACCATTATACACCGATTTACTTTCATCTACGAACTTCATGTCCCTTGCAACTTGTGTCCTATTGCGCAATAAATTCATCAGCATTCTCTTTGGTAAATGTAACCCCTAACCTGTCGGTATCCAGACAACCACTTCAACCAACCCTTGGTCTCGATATTTTAAATGAAAACAAGTAGTTGGTGTGTTTAGATTTAAGTTGTATCTATATTATAAATTTACTTTGTTATATATCAACAGCACATCGAATACCTCAATTGAAATAGTCAGTAAATGCAGTTTACAACATTATTTGTCATTTGCTTTGGCAAATACACGTAAAGCAGTTTAATGCTTTTCAAAAATTCTCTTTTAGCATTAAAAGCAAACTTACACGCTACACTACGGCTAGACAACGGCTAAATGCTAAGCGTTCGAATGCATATACAATAAGTAAATGCTCGACAACGAGTTGCTAAGAGCTTCCAAAAATTATGCAGAAAATGTTTTGTGAACAATGTGACACATGTTTCTGGCGTTTTGCTTCAATTCATGAATTGCTCGTTCAGGTAGTTGGTGATGCTGTCCCGGATTTCGTCGGCGCACGGATTCAGATCCCAGAAGACATGCGGACAGCCGTAGCGTTCGAAGCAGCTGTACCGCACCGTGCTGCTGGTCTGCGAACAGCAGCCGGTGATGGCCCAGACACAGTTCGCCGGCGAGGAGTTCACTGAGGTGGCACCGGCCCCTTCAACGGGACCAGGGGGGCCTGACGCACTCGGCGCTGAGGAAAGAAAAAATCTTCTATGTTAGTTAGAATCCCAATCGAAAATGGCTGAGATCAGCACTTACCGGCTTGGGGTCGCGATGTGGGCCGTGCGAACAGGGGACTCGGCGTCTCTCTGGTGATGTTCAGCCGCTGATTGGCTACAAACGATAAAATGACAATGACAACATTGAGCACATGTCACTTTTGCAACGACTGGCAACACTTACGATTTCGCGTGGGCGTGTAGTCGCGCCAGATGACACGATCTGTCTCGCCGGGCGCGCCGAAACGACTCGCCACGACGGGCCCGTTCTGCGGACCATTGTAGTATTCGCCAGGTATCGCATAACTGTAAATGGCAAAGCGTCAGTTTGTGTTGAACTTGGAGCCAACGAGCAGTGCTTACTGTATGAAGGCGTTATCCTGTGCGGAGGCGGGCAGATAGCTGCGACTCGGCGGAATGCTGTTCGCCGCGGGCTTCTTGTAGCGCAGGTAGGGGTTGCGCTTGTGCACGGCATGCTCGCCGGTGTCGCGACGCTGCCGTCTGTGGTACTTCTTGGGGCGTTTTTTCAGCATCTGCTTGGAGTCGTCCGCGTTCGGATTGACATCGTTGTCGTCCGCCAGCGAAATCACTTCAACGTGCGCTTTGGCCGCTCGCTTGCCGGCCACATCCTCGGCGACGACAATGGGCGCTGACGACAAAATGTCAAAGTAGATCTTTTCCGGCTTCAAGGCGCGATACTGTTCGCTGTCCGGGCGTTCGACGCGGCGACGACGATGTGCAATGTCCTTGTATTTTCGCACTTTGGGCGACGCGGCAGTGGCGTTGCGGTTTTTGCTGGGATCTGCGGTGGGTGATGGTGGTTAGTAATGTTTATTTTTATGAAGTAAGGATGCATAAGTATGAAGTATGCGACACCTAATCAAAATTTTGTGTATTTTCATATAACTTCTGAATACTAAAATTAGCCAAAACTATTTATGAAACTTTAGATAAAGGGTCCTTGATAGATTGAAATTTAGTATTAATTCAAATTAGCCAAAACCATATAAAAAACTTCAGATAATACACAAGAAAAGTCCTTGACAGATTGAAATTTAGTAATAAATCCAATGCCATCACACACTCCAAACCAGCGTTTAGTAAAACGTTCTCAATTACCAAAGTCCTCGTTGACAAAATCCTCCTTGTACATTATAACCGGATGATCTTCCTGCAATACACCGTCCACAATTCTCGCATGATGGAACTGCAACGAGCAAAAAACACAAAACGCGTACAATAAATGCCATAAAAATGCCAGTGAACTGTATGCAAAAATTTATTATTCACTGCACCTACCTCCACGTTATCCACCTCGCCGTACTCGTCGCTCACCACCAAACCCTCGTCCAGTGGCGGCGAGTCGTCGTGCGGCCGGCCAATTGTCTCCGGGGTGACCAGCAGCAGGAAGAAAGCCAGCAACAGCAAACTGACAGATGTGCCAAGGCACTTCCGCTTTGACCGGAAGTCGCCGGCAGGTGCGCTACTAAAACAAGTCGGCATTGTTGATGGTGTCGACGCGGGCGTTGCCTTTCAAGCCTCGTGTATGGTGTGAATGTGTGTGTGTATATGTCGACGTGTCTGTTATGATGAGCGTCAGTTGAAGTGTGTTGAACCGTCACTCTTGCAAATGGATGCAAAACTTTTCACTAAACGTTCAATGTGCTGAAATGAAGCGAAAACAAAGGGAAACAATGAACGACGAGGCACATAAATTCAAGAGTTGGTTGCTAAAAATTGAGCAAAGTTTACTCTGTGTGTGTGTATATAAGAGTGGATGTGCCTGTGTGTGTGTGTGGGTGCCGGTGGCTACCAACACACACGCAAACAGACAGACAGACACGCACAAATTGCAAAGTATAACAGCAGAAAGTGCTGCGAAACTTTTGCATTTGTGTCTGCTATTCGAAAGGCTGTGAGTGAGTGAGTGTGTGTGTGTGTGTGAGTGTGGATTGAGTTTCCGTTCGCATGCACAGCACGCCTGGCCACTAAGCACAATTACACATCCGCCACGGCGAGCAGGCCGCCACCAACACGTTCCTTTCAATGGGTTTCTTCATTTATTTTGGCATTCTGACTTGTGGCTTTGAAATTAGCAAATTGGCAGCCGCCGGTTCCGCCGGCTACACTTTCGTCTCTCTTGGGCCATCAGGATTCTTTTGGCGCCTGCTTGGCTGCGTCAAGTTACTGTTTTCTTGCACACGCACTGTCGACCCTCGACCCGACTGTCGGTTTCGATAACTTTTTAATGTGACTGCCACGAAACAAGTCTCGAATGCTGTGCCATATTAATTAAATACTTTTATTTCCATTTCTTGGTTTTGCAGTTTTTTTGTTGTTGTGTTGGTTAATTAACATTAAGTAAAGTTTAGCTTGGTATGTCCTCACATAGACTTCGACTTTGAGCCTCTGTGTGTGTGTGTGTGTTTGTGTGGTTCCCTTCAGCAATGCTTCAAACTAATTTTAGAAGAGATTTTAGAAAAGTTTCCTCTTAAAGTTGGTTGGAATTCACCAATGTTGGTTTGAAAGAATTTGTTAACAACAAACTTTTGCATTACAAAAATATTTTCCCTTTTTAATCTGCAGCAACAACTTGCTGTTGCTTGTTGCTTTTCATCAAAACTGAAGACTGATGGTGAAAACAAGTCTTTGCTTCCACAAAGCGGTGAGCTTATTAAAAAAAATAATAAAAGATGTAAGTTTTAAATATTTGGGAATTTTGGGGAATTTAAAGTGGCTAATAAAAAGCATAAAATAATTCGCATACAGCTGTGAAAAAATTAGATATCAAGTTTGGTTTTGGCCACTTGAGAGCAATTGAAAAATATTAGGTGGTAAGAGATCAAAAAAAGCAAATTTTGTTGGCACAACATTTCGCACACGCACTACAAAAGTGACACAACTCAAAATTTGTAATTGGAACAAATTTACAACTCTACCATATTTTTTCAACAAAGTCATATCCACATAACGAACATCCACTTCCAAAGTGACACATCTCAAAATTTTTCATTTTCGGGTTTATGTGTTCATACTGTGCACAATGCATAAATCTACCAATAAGCAAAAGCTCAGTATATTTTATTGTTGTTAACTGCTGCAAAAATACAGTTAGGTCTCTCTTCATGTCAGAAGTTTGATGCTATTTGATCGCTGCAGCTCAATGCAAAAGAGTCCTAACTCAAATTTTGTCACTTTTGACGAAATACATTTTTGTTGAAGTGAATTTTAAGTGAAATTCTCACAATTTTTGTATATATTTTGAATTTTTAAAATGAGTTATGAATTTTCAAAATTTTTCTTTCAACTTTTTAACTGTAATTTATAATTATGAAACTCAGCAAAAGTGACATAACTTAAAACAATTCCGTAATTATTGAATTAAAATATCATCAAAACAGTCACAACTCAAAATTTTGGATTTTCTAGTGTAAAATAAAAAAAACTCTTGTAACTTATCCTAAAACATAATCTATAAGGATTTTGTACTGAACGATCTATACGTTATTTTAAAAAATGTTTATTTAGCTCAAAAACAGTTTTTTGCGTTTCCTGTAAATTCAAAAATTTTGAGTTGTGTCACTTTGGATGTGCGTGTGCGATTTATTTTTAGTTTCAATGTTATGTTTTTTTTGATTTGGTGCACTTAGCTCAAAGTTGTTCGGACTTTTGAATTCCTTATGAATTGTTTGTTTTTGTTGTTTCTTTTTCACAATGCTTGATTATTTGTTTATGTTATGTTTTTTTTTATTTGGTGCACTTAGCTCAAAGTTGTTCGGTCTTTTGAATTCCTCAAGAATTGTTTGTTTTTGTTGTTTCTTTTTCACAATGCTTGATTATTGTTTTGTGAGTTTATCCTGGCGCTGTGTTAGGTCAATGTTGCATCGCATTAAAGCACAAATGATTCAAAGGACTCAAGACGTCACTGAGCTCTGGGCACTGAACAGAAAAAGATTTGAATGCGCCAACAAAGTATTCGATTTTTAGTATTTTTTCACACTCCTAATGCCAACATATAAGCAGTTCTCTTGCTTATAATTGGACTAACAGGATATGAGTCATTAAGTTTTATAAAAAACAATTTACTAAAAAAATTCGTTAAGTGCTTATGAAGCGTCTTACGAGAGATTTTCAACAATGTTAGGAGCAGCTTCGACGTTTTATGAGCAACTTTGAGCCGCTTATGCGCTGCTTTCAGCGACTTAAGAGCGTCTTATGAGGTCTTCAGTAGGGATCACATAATTGGAACCAAACCTATTTTATTTATTTATTTATTCATTCAGTTTATGAACAACAATTCTTACGGACTATAACAATGTCCTTTCACCTAGACCCCAGTATAGAGTAGACCACATTGCGACATGGTTTCATAATTCTTCATAAATAGAACAAAAATATGACACGTATTTGTCAAAGAGTTTCTCTATGACCTTAACTCAACACCGCTCAAATTGCTTTCTCATTCATTGAAGTGCAGCCCACACTCTCGATCCCTTTTTTAAGATTCGTTACTACGTTGGATACTAAAAAAATTCTTATGTTCAACAATCAACAATGATTTAGTAGAATTTTCTTGGACTTTTGACTTTTGTTCGGCTTTGACAAATATTTTGTATTTGTATTGGCTATGACAAATATTTTACGAAACTTCTCATGTTAGGTGTGCTGCTGCCAATTCAGCAATTTTCTAAAATTTTCTTGAACCTTTAAATTTTGTTTGAAACCCCACCAAGTTTGAAGGTATTGGCTATTATTCAGGGTTTTTTTGACATAAATGACAAAGAATTTTTTAAATTTCTCTCTTTTTGATACACAAAAAAGATGCCGTCAGTCTACCTGGTTCACTTGAATAATTTCACTATGGCCTACAAAATTTTTTAAAATTGGGAAACACGTAACGATTGCTGGGAGCTGAACCTTAAGAATATTTCGAATGAGCAGCCACATACACCTAATTCTGTTTTTACACGGTCTGTTTTTACACGGTTTTGATTTAACACGGTTTAAAAATTAAAAAAGTTTTAATTTTTTTACACGATTTTATTCTATTTAGCACGAAAATTGAAATTTTTTAAATTTTCTAACCGTGTTAAATCATAACCGTGTAAAAACAGACCGTGTAAAAACAGAATTAGGTGTAATTATTTTTTCTAATTCTATCAGTTTTGCATGAGATTTCATAAAATCGTGTTTTCCCCCTAAAAATTTGTTTATCGGTTGCACCACCTCACATTTTTAATATTTCTTTATTCTTATATGAAAAAATTCCATTCACATTCATGTGTGCGAGTCCTTTAAATCCCTCTTCAAATATGTATAACAATCCTACCACAAAGTATTTGAATTATTTCTCAAAAATATTCATTCCTGCCCATCAAGGTTCAACGCCAGCTTTCACAATGAACTTTGCCATTTGCCAATGTCACCAATTCGCACCAATCCGCTGTGCGGAATTCGGAATTCTTTTTACAAGTTGTATAATGAATGTTGTTAAGCACATTTGTTCGTTTGTTCTGTGCGGAGTTGTGCATAAGTTCGACAACAAAGTTTTTAATTTAAAGTTGCTGTCCCCGCCACACTTGCACACACTGTCTGCCCGCGCGCTGTTCGCACTTACTTTGGCCTTCGCCGGTTCAGTTTCCAGCACGAAATTCTCACTTGAACTCTCGAACACACGCGCAGCCCGTAAGATAAAAGTTTTTCGCCGTCACTTTGGTGTCGCGTCGTTGCGTTTCGCCTGTAACGTCCGGCGTTTGGGGAGTTCGATGCACAATTGGCAGCACACGTAGCAGCGTCGCTTTTTATAAAGCGAACGAACAGGCGCTTACAAGCTTTGGCTCTTGCAGCTGCCAAGATAACAATACTCACACACTCACACAAACACTCGCAAACACCCACACACACACACACACGTGACAAGTCCATATTTTGCTAGAAAAGCGAAATTATTGCGATGATTCCTCGAGCTAAAAATAGGCACTCAAACCTAGCGAAAATATCTTCGCTGTTCCCGAATGGTGCTTTTCGCCGCGCCGCGTCGAAGGGTGCAACCGCCAATTAAACCCAACAAGAAGTCAATAGAGGCGGCTCTATCTCTTTGCCGGCGCATAAATGGGCGTTTGTGATTATTTGGAAGCCCCATTAAACTGCGCAGTCACTCACTGATTCAAAGCTGATTCAAAGAATGTCTGCACGTCGTTAGTGCTGCGCGGAATTTCCAGTGTTTGTTTACGTTTATTGACGTACGATTGTCACCGTTGTACAGTTTTGATGTGTGCACAGTTGTTTAACCATTTGTCACGGCTGACAGTGTTTGGCGCTTATCAGCGACAATCATTTGATTCATAGATGTCAACAGTCGCATGACGCCGGCTTCTCCGAACTTCTTTTTCTTCCAACTTTAATGGGACGCACCGTTGAGTTGGCAGGTATTTGAAATGAGCTTTGAACATAATGGGGATGAGTGCAGCTGCATGTGTCTGAATCATTTGCGTTTCCCCCCAGCGCGTCCGTGCGCTCCCGTCCGGTCCGGTCCGGTCGGTCGTGCATGCAGCACCTCAGGAATGCCAAACGCTGTGGCGGGAATACGGCTTAAATTAGGAATTATGAGTTTTTGGATTTTACGGGTGAGTAATTTTACTTGGTAGACATTGCTGCCCCGCTGACTGGCTGATCATTTGATTAACGCTGACCCGCTGACAATGGCGGGTGAGTTGTTGGATTAAGAAAGATTCTTAGTGAGCAGTTAAGAATCAAATTAAACTATTGAATTCCATAGACCACAATGGAATTCATTGTAGAAGCTCCACATGTTGTGAAATATGAAAATATTCATTCATATTCCAAGCACTTGAAATCAAAGCTTAAACTCTTCATTCGAACTTTGAGGCAAAATTAAAAAAAAATTATGTAGCCAATGATAAAAATTAAAGCTAATGAAAAAAATCATACATGATTAATAAGAACGATCAAGTGACATCATTTAGAGGATTCGTTTCTACTGCACCTAATTTTAATACATAAAATTCAATTTATAAAGTTCAGTAAACCGATGAATCAAGCTCAAAATATTTAACAAAATAATGCAAAAAATTCAATAAGTTAATTGTGAAACAAAAACACAACAACAATAGCAACTTATAGCATTGGGAAATGTGAGAACGTGACAAGTTGTGCCAACTTGAGGGAAATTTCCTCATTTAAGAAACATTCCTTAGTACTTGAAATGAACTATTTTTTCATGGAAAACTTTAGCCTTTTCAGCTTTTCTTTGTAACAATAACTTACACCAAAAGGTGCAATTTATGCCTATATTTCATATACTTAGGTATAACAAATGACCTCAAATATGTTGTTTCTTAAGAAAAAATTACTAATGTGAAATTATTCTAAAAATATATTATTTCTATTTATTTCTGTGCAAACAGTACAGAGTTCATGTAGCGTTTGTGTAGTAAATATTTAGACACAAATGCTATAAGTGTGCCAGTTTCTGTGAAGGCAATTTGTGGAAATTATTTATATAAGAAATGTTTTGAATTCTACAATTTTTATAAAGTAATGTATGCAAACAGCACAAGGAATCGTGTAGTTCTTAGTGATTAACTGGCAATAAAATTTGAACAAAATGTTCCAAAAATCTCCAACTTGCTTTGGATGGCTAAGGAGTTAGTACTCCAAGGCGCCCACCGTGCGACAAAAATCAAAAAATTTCAAAACACACGAAAAAATCTATATACTCCTGAAACTAGGGGACAAATGTGGTAAAACTGCGTTTTTTGTTTTTCTCTCTGACGTCAGGGTTTTTTGTTGAAAGGACTTTGAAATTTCAAGGACATGTTTCTTTCAAAAAAATATTTTAAAAATTAAGCGCATTGTAAAATAAAAGTATGGGTATCAAATGAAAGATAAAAATCTTAAGAAACTTAGAAAATTTAAATTTAAAGTATTAAATTTTTTATATCTTAAACTAATAAAGTTCGAAGGACGAAGTTCAAGAATGTGTAGTATACATATTAGTCCTTAAAATATATTTTTTCCAGAAAAAACTATTGGAAATTTCCAAGGATATTCAAGGATAAAGTTTTAAAAGGACATTTTTAATACCTCTTCGTCCTTTTGCACCAAGACATTAAATTAGTTAAGATTCTAAGGATTTTTCTCTTTCATTTGATACCCATATTGTTATTCTGCAATGCGCAAAATTAAAAAAAAATTTTTGAAGGAAACATATCCTTAAAATTTCAAAGTCCTTTTAAAAAAATGCTGACGTCAGAGAGAAAAACTAAAAACGCAGTTTTACTAGATTTGGCCTCAAGTTTCGCCAGTACATAAATTTTTTGGTTTGTAAAATTTGTTGTCGCACGGTGTAATACGATATGAATAGTTATTAAGCTAACCATATGATATTTCTTTTCTTACTACACTTGAATAGGCTTCTCATACCAAAGGCTCCAGGTTCGATTCCTGGCTCAGGCTGGTGAACAACTCGTCTACTTCTATCGCTATCCACATGAAGGGAGTAAGAATTACAAGAATCGCACAAGTGCGCTCTTGGCAGGCAATGGCCAAAACTCCAAGTGTGAAAGAAAAACTGCCAATCGCCGTTCGGATTCGGCGTTAAACTGTATGTCCCCTCCCCCTCCCTTTCCCCACCCGCTTAGAATGTGTGTTGTAACATATGTTTGAAAGACAGTGTTGCATACGCATTTCAAAAACGGATGATATATGAGATATTACTCTCACGTTCCTTCCCTATCCCCCATGGGTATAGTACGATGGTCTGAAATGGACTGAGTGCTATGGAAGGCTTGTAGTCTTCCTGTCCACCCTCACATCACACATCATCACACACACTTGAATAGAACAGCTGACTAGATACACTCTTCTTACAGCCTAAAATAGTCAAATTCAATTTCAATTGAAATTTCTATTGAGCTTTGCCAAGGAGTTTCATTAGACAGAGCACTTTCTCTGTACATGTCCCGCCTTCGCTAAATCAAGATTGCGCATTTTGGGTTCTGATGTTTTGAGGCCCATTCTCTTTCCTGACCTTCTGAGATTCATTAAAGAACCCAGGAAGTTTGTGCAGTAAGACCCGTAGACCCTTACCCTTCTCTACTACGTTCTTTCTTTAACCCCACCTCACTTTCCTCTATCACCCTTTTCCTCTCGGTGAGCTATCTAGCCTGAGTGCTTGAAAAATTGGACCCTCTAGGGTTCACTATCTCGGCTCCTCTCATATCAATTCCATTTCATAGTTAGCCACAAATAACGCACTGCCTCCCATGAGCCACGCATTAACCTCTATTAGGTCGATACAGATATCAGTTGATGATTCATTTATGAGTTTTAGTAGTGTACCGTTAGAATATGAGTGCTTTTGGCGAACATGTAGTATGTATGTACAACTAATCGAAATTCATCATCATCCAATTGAAGCAAGCATTATTTTTACTCTTCTAACGAGCCACCGCTTTCTACTCTACGCTGCCGCCACTAACATAGTTGGTGCTGTGTGTTCGACTGAAACACTCACATCACATTGCAGTGCAACACTTGACCAAGAACTAAAATGTTTACGTGAGCGAAAAGTTGCCGGCCTCGTGCCACTCAATCAACGTTGCCATCATTCACTCGAATCAGGAACGCAGCCATGTGGCAGCATCGCACAAGATGTGCGCTTAATTGGCCTGGACAGAGCGGTGCCCGTGCGCACGTCGGCATTAATGAGCTAAAGTGCAGAATAAACGCATTAAGCCAGCTGAGCTACAACACACACACAAACACGCACCCACACGCGCAAACAAGCCAGCAAACAAATCGAGAACAAACAACATACAAATTGGCCAACAAGCAGCCAAGCCAAACAAATAAACAAACGCAAGTGGCACGCAGCGACTACAAGGTACAACAACTACACAATTGTGTACATTTTTAAATGACTTGAAATGTTTTCTTTTAATTTAGAACTTTTTTGTGGTCTGCCAAGAGAAGCGAAGATGCGGCAACTTTTACAAAACTTTTGACGGGCAGCAGCCACGGTCGAAGTGAACTTATTGGCATAGACGCAACGTTCGTTCGGCCAGCACGGCTGCACTGCCAGCATCTCTTTGTTTACTTTGTGTTCGGGGCGAACCGAGAAGTAAATTAAAAAGAAAAGCCAAAAAGTCGACAAAAAGTGATCTGCGAAATCCAATCAGTGCGAATGCGTTGGTGCGTTGGCGCGTGTGTGCGTTCGTCCGTTTGCTGCTTCGTTTACGCGCAGCCAGTGTGGGCCCGTAAATGATAATGTGAATGTAAATGCGAGCGTGTGTGTGTGTGTGTGTGTGTGAGTGTGCGCGTGCCAAAAGAAGCACTTGAAACGCACAGTGCAGAGCTAATGCCGTCTGGCTGTTTTGTATTGTAGGCGGCCGGGTGCCACACGATGTGCAGCAGACGTGAAATTACAAGCGCAAATGGACGAATAAGGTCGAGGCCGTAGGAGTCAAATCGCATGAAAATGGTGCATCGACTTCGGCTCGCAGACTCAGCTGAAAGCCATCCAAAGCCATGGCAATTCGAATAAATAAAACCATGCAGCAGCATTGCTTTTTCACTCCGAACAACTGCACAAACGGTGCGTGAAAAACACGGATTTGTTATATCGGAAATTAATTTTAAATCGATCGAAAGCGACACCAACAACCCAATGGGCCGCTCTACTGTACATATGTACATATGTATGTATGCAGTAACAACATTTTAAATATTTACATTGCGGCTTTTGTGCGCTTTAACATTGCTTTTACATTGACCAGCCGCCGGCCGCATCGTAGCCGGCCGCATTTTTTGCCGCATTATAATTCATTGTGTGGCTGCAGCAGCATTGTGTTCTCTATGGCTATGTATGTATGTGGTTGTGTGTTAGTGTTGGAATATTTTTTGTGCTGCAAATTTTTGAAAATTATCGATTTAATGCCGCGTGCCACAGTCCACTCGCGACTACATACACATTTATGTAAAAGTATGCGCGCTCGAGTGGCTGCGCCGCCAACGCCAAAGCCAAAGCCAACGCCGGCGTTGCGGTCAATGAAGCTGAAATTTCAATAAAAAGCACTTTAAAACCGAAAACCGCCAAAGGAAATTGCAAAATATTGCGCCCAAAAAAATATTGCGCACCACCACAAAGGAGCGGCCGCTTCTATGAAAAACATGAAATACGCACTCGCGCGCCGCTTTGCCTGACTTATACTATATGTATATCAATAGATATTTGTTTGCATAAATAAGCCAGAATATTTACGTTCGCATGAACTCATTTCGGAGACAAATCGCTTCATTTCATCCAAGTCGACGGAGGAATTAAGTGCGAGTGTTGAGTGAGCAAAATGGGGAGAATCTTTGCTCGTAATAAATTTCATTAATGGCTCTTGAAGTTGAATAGTCGATCTTATCAAATGTGTGTCCACTATATCGCTCTTTGCGAAATGATATATTCCCAATGGCTATTAAATGGCTATTAAATGTATACTTCCCTTCTATCTTTCTTTGTTTCAGTATTTCAGTCTTTTGCAGGGAAATTTTCATTATGAACATTTATTGTTTTGGAAGTGACCGATGAAGGCGTGAAAAAAATTGTGCTGTGAAACAATGTAAAAGAATAGGAATACTGAGAAACTATGGTTTTGAAGAACGCATGTAGAAAAAGTTAGATAGGATTTAGAATTCTGACAATGGAGGATGGTTAAAAAAATCTATTGGCGAAATTACCGATGAAGCCGTGAAAAAAATGTGCTCAAGGAAGGATAGGAATACTGAGAAACTATGGTTTTGAAAAACGCATGTAGAAAAAGTTAGATTGGGTACTGGTTAAGTGATGGACAAACGCATTATTGGTTAGAAATTTTGACAATGGAGAATGGTTAAAACAATTTATTGACGAAAAGATGGTACCGATAAATCTTTAGATACTTCAACGGCTGGATTTACTAGTAAAGGAGTCGATGAATAGATGAATTCTCTGACGAACTTTACCATAGGTCCATGCATCCAAGTCAGCCTTGGCGTTAGGTTTATAGAAATGAATGAAGTGGTATAGAATTCCATGCCAAAGTTACTAATATTGAATAAGGTTCAATTTTCAAGGTAAGCATTGCAATAACAGATTTTGTAACAATATTTAAAATTTTCAAAGCTAAAAAATTCAAAGTTACAGAAAGTCTCAAAAAGAGACACAAAAAAATAAGAATTTTAATGTTAATGTCGAAATTTAAGCTTCATTCACTCATTCTTTTGCTTCATTCAGGTGTAAAGGACAATTTATAAATGGACTTTGATTGGCAGGTCAATATTTCAAAGCGACTTAATGCAAGTATGAACTGATAAATAAATACATGGCTGAGCAGACAATTAAATTTATGGTCAGACGAATTAAAAAAATAAATTGACAGCAGCATAAACAAGTTAGATAAGTTATATCCTCGTTAGAAGAAGTGAGATTAGTTATATCCTTGTGGCTACTTGGCCGAATGGAGTGATGAGGTTTGATGAACGCACTGTCAAATAGATGAGCACAAATTCAGTGTTGCCAGATATCTGAAATGACTTAATGATACTGAAATTTTCCTCCCAAAAGTTAAAAAAAATTCCTAAATTTAAAAATAATTAAACTTCTCATGAAACAATAAAAATATATACAATTAATTTTTTTCAATACAGCCTCTTTTCTTCATTTTCCACTTAATAACAACAACTTAACAGAAACAAAACATATAACAAATGAACTAAACAAAAAGTGTGATTTCATTGTGACAGCTATAAGTGAGAACGAGATAGAACGAATACAAATTTTAAACATAATAAGGTACTTTGACTATTAAAATAGTTGCCAAAATATGTTTTGTTGCCAGTGTTCCCAATACTTCATACTTTGCTATCCAAAAATCTCCCAAAAATCCACTTAGGATCCAAAAAATCTCCTAACATAAAATATAAATCTCCTAAACTTTTTCCTAAACTTTCTCCAAAACAATTCTTCCTCCTTAAAACTCTCCTAAAAGACCAAAAATCTCCTAAATCTATGCGAAACTCTCCTGATCTGGCAACACTGCACAAACTGATTCCCTATTTTCACATTAGAATTCACCAATTCCCCTCACATTCCCTCAATTCTTTCGGCTCGAATTTGCAGCTAAAGTCGATCATTGGACCATGTTCAAATTTCTCGTAGCGGTTAAACCTCTTTTCGGGTGCTTCACACCACTTACGCAATCGCACGTATCCAACATCGATAGGCCAACCTGAAATGCCACATGCCACAAATTGGTTCTCCTAAAGCTGCAGCTCAGTTTTAAACTAACCTCAGATAACACACCGAAGTCAGTTGCTGCCACAGTTGTCCTGTGCACGTCTACCTTAGCGTCAACTGCAAAGTGCCAAAGCCCCAGCATTCACTTTGGCACTCACACACAAACAACCAGACCAGCACCACCACTTAATCAGCCGCTTATCCTGCAGCACTGCAGCGGAGATGGGGACACACCACACAACTGGTCGTGTACCCTTCCAGCCATTTACCGCTCTGGCTCATTACTCTTTATCGGGCGCATTCGTGCCTTCGTCTCGTTCTCTGTGTATGTGTGTGTGTGTATGCATGGCTGGGGCAAGGATAATGGCACTGTTATTTATTTCACTCCTATACAGCAACAAAACCACAACAATAGCAACAGCAACACATTCACTGCACTGGCAACAGTTGAGCGTCGCTGCTGTTGAAGAATGCAGCGCCGTGTGGGAGGCCTAACTTTTCAGGCCAACCTCAGCCAACTGGCAAGTGGTGCTGCCGGAAGTTGCGCCATGCATCGCTCCGACCGCAAACCGTAGCAACTTTTCGTTCGGCCATTTGTATTGCAGCGAGTTGGCCGGATCGACGACCATATTCGATTTAAATAAGCCATCGTCGAGCTAACGAGCACTCGAGTTTACGTTGTTGCTGGCGAGATTTGTGCTGTCGCCAATAAAAGAACACTTTATCGCTTATTGACGAGCGGTTCGATGACTTAATGGCGACATAAAGTTCGGCGCAGATAAATTGGAAACATTGCTCGTTGTGGTTTGGGCACTGTGCGGCCTATGCTGGCTGACATGTGCTGCGTGCCGAGTTTGGCCAAAAGTTGTGCAGCTTTTTTGTGCGGCCCATATTAGCGAATTTGGCGGCGGGCGTGATTTCTACGTTTGGCTTAAGTGTTCGGGATTGTGCAAACTTCTTATTGCCGTGGGAAAAGTTGATAAGCGCGCTGATTATGCGCTAATGCGAATCGAGTTGCTGTTGTTGTTGTGTGTATGGGCGCGCGACATGCTTCAAGTGCAGAGTGCGACTCGCGTTAAAATGAAGAGTGATGCGAGAAGTGATTGAAATACTTAGTTAATGGTGAAATATTTGGCAAACAAATAACTACAACAAAACATATCTCTTTCAATGCGGAAATCAGTGCGAAGCGGTAAGCGGCAATTGTGAAATATTTTGTTGTTTTAATGAAAATATTTATTTGAAAATAGATGCGGGATAATCTCTAAAGACACGGAGACTTGTAATATAAAAAAGAAAAATTGTGTCAAAGAAAAAATGTGCGCTGTCAATTTCAGCCAAAGTGCAAACTCATGTGGGAGATGACAAAGCTGCAGCAACAAGTCTGGCAATTGTTTACTCACCGGCAGTCATGTCACCACAGACCAGCTCAGGACTTGCTACACATACATACGTGCAAACTTGACTCAAACACACACACATACGCGTACATCGCATGTATGTAGAGACACATGAAAGCCTTTTCCTCTGTAATTGACATATGCGCTGCGTGCGGAAGCGTGTTCGGTTGTCAGACGCACATCCAACAAGCTAATCACACTCGTGTTCCCGAACTGCATGACAACAGCCTGTCAAACGAGCGCGCACACACACGCACTTCCTTTTTCATGCCACAAGTAAAGTGCATTCGAAAGCGCAGTGGAATGCAAAAAAAGTGCAGGCAACAAGCCGGGCTGATTAATTCGAACTCTGAGCGAAAACCTGAAAAAGTGTCAATTTGCATTTTGCACAAACACATACACACACACACATGGGCGGCAGATTGAGCGTGAATATTTGAGGGAAAAGTGACATATATGAGGCCGTGGCGCATAGAGGCTTTTCAAGGTTTCCAACTCTACTCTGTTTTATATCGTTGATTTCCTTAAAGCATCACAACCATCGGCAACTTTTTACGCAAATTAAGTATTTGACAAAAGAAAAATGTGCAAATCTGCAATTCAATTGTGCCGAGTATCCCATTTATGCGCATCGCATTTCCCAGAGTTCACACAATTGAATTATTATTGGCACCGAAAAGGTATAAAAAAATGTAGCGTAAAGTAAATATTGCCATTGTTTGCAGCTTACCCAAGTTTTTTTTCTAAAAAAATGCACACAAAAAAATTTTTGAAGCAAATATGTTGTTCAAAAATTTGAAAATGAAAACAAACATTGTTTTAAGATGAAAGAGTTTGTTTTTTTGTTAACATTATAACTATTCATTTCATTTCAGTTCATTTTATGGATCAAAAAGTGAAAACTGTTGCAATATGATAACTAGTATACTTAGTAGCTTAGATTAGGTAGAAGAATCAAGCATCAACTGCTCGAGGCACTGTGTCCGTTGCTGAACTAAGGTGTTGTGTCCTTCATTATTCGAAGAGTTAATATCCTCCAATGCTATCTAAGAATTTCTTAACGAGTTAAATACATTTTCTATCAATATTTTTTAATTACAGAAAATAAATTTAATATTTATGGAAAAATACAAAATTATGACTTTTTGATTTTATTTAACCATTATTAAAGAAACAGGGTTTTGACCAAACGCGCTCAATTCGCAGACTTCAATTAGAAAACAAACTTTAACTGATATCGCTGCAAATTATTGGGAATTATTTTATGGATAACAGTAAAATTTTTGTTATTTGCTTTGAATTCACTTCTAAAAATAGTAATTTGTTGTTGCCTACTTAAATTAAACCCATAAATCAATCGTAGCTTTTGCTATAAGATGACAAATAGGTGAAGTTGCTCTCAGGTAACTTTGGGGTCAAAAGAGTTAATTAATCTCAGTTTCATTTGTCTTCATAAATTCACTACCCAGAACTTGCGTTCTTGTATGTGTAAGGCCAATATAGTCGTTTATACAGGGTGGCACAAAACATGTTGTTGAATGAATGAATGAGTGAATGATTGAATAGGAAAGATTTACGCATTCATTTATTCATTCGTGAACAAATTAGAGCCAAATAACACTTTTGCGCCACCTTGTATAAATGTGTGGTCTATATTTCTTCAACCTTTTTACAAAATCTGCATAATTCACTGTCCGTGTTTTTAGTTGTGTCTTATGCAAATTTCATAAACGGTGACCACTTAGGATTTCTGTCATGAAAAATTGTTTAGATCAGCGCTGTCAGATTGTGGGGTTAAATTTACAATAAAAGCTAAGTGTGATCAATAGCTTTGTTTACGATACTTGCTTAGTAGATCTCAAGTAGAACGCAAAGCAATTATCACCTGAATGACACCAAGTCTCAACACTATTGTTGCATTTAATCAGTCATCTAAAAAGGGTTTCCACAATTAGATCCTTGCAGAAAAAATTATGTTATTCCCCTGTTTCACGGCCTTGCAGATTCAAGCTTCAAGCACTTTCAGGTTGATTGCTTGAGCCCGCAAACCGTCTATTTGTGATCAAACCCACAACTGAGTTAAGAGTCAATTTTGCTTTCTAAACATTAAAATTTACTTTAGATTTCTTTCAAGTGTAGGAATTTGCGACTTTTCCTATTTTTGCGACAAGCAGCAGCAAAAGAGCACATCAACCTCTACGTAACCCTTTTCGTGCAGCTTTAATAAATTGCTTGACATGCCATTGTAATTCCTTTCATTGAATGCAAAACATTTTGCAATATCCTTTGGGCATAAACGAGCAAAGCCGGAGACACACACGCAACCACCAACACACACAAGCACACACACGCACTCTCATACATACGCATGCTCGAAGCATTCAATAGCAATCGACTTGACTTACACTCGCCATGGATATTCTAACAAAATTTAGCAATCACAACAACAACAAACATATGCTGTACAGTATGTTTGCATGGCGAATAACGCCACAAGGCCGCCTACAAAAATACCAAAGTCCTAACAAGTGAAACTAAATATTTCAGCGCTGAAAAACTCTAACGAGAAAATTTCTGAGCATACAGAAATGTGTGTATGAAAATTTTCGCAGCGCTTGAATGCCAACAATAGAATTCATTGTTTTACATTATTTACTCCATACATGTTTTCGTTTATAAGCCAAAATGAGAATACTGTCAAGTTACAAACTACACAAATTTATAGACTGGAAGATGTGCGCTTTTCGTGGTAAATTCACTTGCTGCAACTTATTGCCACATGCAGCGTGCAGTTGCCAGCAATATTTTGCCATTTCTGCCGTATGTTGCTTCGATCCTGTTGTATTCATTGGCCAATGATTTGCTGCCGTTTGCCCTTCGCTCCTTGTGGGCACTGCAGACACGCAAAAAATTACACCAATAAATCGACAAATATTTGTGCTGGCAATTGCGTCCGTCCGGCAAGAATGTGCCAAGAGCAAAGTCAATAAAATATAACCATAACAATGCCAATGCAGAATGCATGCAACAATGTCTGCGTCTGCATGTGTGTGTGTGTGTCTGTCTGCTTCAAATGTGTGCGACCAACCTCACCGTCTGGTCGTGTAGAACATGAAATTCGAGTGGTGATAAAAATGTGGAAATTTCTTGATTTTTTTGGATGACACATTTGGTCTCCAATAACTGTGATTGTCGACTGCTTCATGTGCGAAACAAATTGTCGCGTGCAACACGCAAAAAACAATCAAATCAAACTTGCCACAACTCAACTCAAAACAACAATGCGTACAAGTAAAAGTGTCTAATTTAAAAGGCCAACAACAAAGCCACCAACTCATCACTCATAATAATTTTGCACCCATCACTGTCGACGGTTGACTGTTCTCAGCGGCATTAACGCCACTGTCACAACTTCATACTCGCGCATCAATTAACATTGTCGCTTAAAATTTTCCCTATGCTTTAATTAATTGCGTAATTAATTAATTCGAAAGTGCGCCCAAGTTCTGCGCGCCCAAATTCGGCGCTAAACTCGTTAATCTCATTAGCGTTGCTTCAAGTTCGCAGCATTAGGCCGCAGCCGCCAAATTTCGCGTCGGCGTTCAGCGCGTGCCGTCGCACAATTAATAAACGGCACTGCTGCGTCGCAATTTGCCGATTTCCGAAACGTCATTATAAAGCCATTATAAATACTACTACCTACGTCGTGTGGTTTTTGTTGTTGTTGTTGCTGAGGGCACAATTTCCAATCTGCCCAACGGCAACATTTTCATGCTCTTATAAATAGCAACCGGCACTAGAGGGCGAATGGCAGCGAGCGCTGCACAAAACTTCAACTCGACGCTTTGCTGTGTGAAGGGCGACATGCACGTACGACTACACACACACACACACACACACAAGACACTCACACACATGAATGCACTCAATACGAAGCGGGTTAACACGGCTGTCAACGATAGCGGCTGACAGTGACAGCAACAGCAGCAATGCGCCGCCATACAATTCCGCACTGCTACAATGGCTTATAAATGTTCTGTCAATTTGTCTGTCCAACTGTCATTTCTTTTTAGTTGCTGCCGTTGGTGCTGTGACATTGCGGCAACTATGTGTGTGTGAGTGTGTGTTGCCTGTTGCTGTCTGTTGTTGCCCTCTATTGGTTGTTTTGTCTGTTTGCAAATGTCACATAAAGTCGAACTGTTTGCGAGTTCAATTTTAGGTCAAAGAGTTAACAACACTCGACTGCTTGCTGCGTCTGTTGGCTGCGTGCTCTGATTAAAATTGTATTATGTGTGATTTCAATTGGAATGTGCTGACACATTTCAGCACTGACTGCTTGCATAAATACTTTTGTGAAAAATATTACTTAAGCCATAAGAAAAAAAGAAGCACGGCTCTACTAAACGGGGGTTTCATAAAGCATTGAATGAAGTAAGAGAGCTTTGATTGCATTTATTTATAACCAGATTCACTTTCAGTCCAATGATTCGTGTAAACTAATGTCCTGCATGAATATATTCATTTTGGCGACTACACTACTGTACATACTATAGGGGTACTTGGTATTCGAAGAATGAGTACAACGAAACGAATACAAACGAGGAGCTGGTTCTCGTTTCGGTGAATAGCGAACACTGCAGTGCTCGTATTCGGTGAGAAGCAAATACTGCAGTGCTCGTATTCGGTGAGAAGCGAATACTGCAGTGCTCGTATTCCGTAATCGAAAAATTTGCGAAGTATTCGAAGATCAACAGTTTCATCGAATATTTTTGCGCACTATGTCACTTTTCCATGTGTATACTTGTGGTGTGGTTAAAGTGGCTTATTAGTTTATACGCAAAATGGAAATTATCGAAGAAATTTGCATAACAAATACATAAATATTTATATATAACATGAATATTTCTAAATAATCTTGGGAATAATAAAACGAGTATATTCGAATATACTCGAAGCAGTGTGTACTATTATTCGATGCTTTTGTCCTCGTTTTCCCGCTTCGAGCGAATATGAATAAATAGTGTACGTCTACACGTTTATGTTCGGAGCTTACTCGTGCTCGAAGGGAGATGTACTCGTATTCATTCGGACTGGTCCGCAGAGATGAAGTGAAGTATTCTATTCAAAAGCATTTGAATGTTTTCGAATAGCAAAAATGCATATTCGTGCAGAACTCTGGTGTAAATTGATCTTGTTTGAGTATTTCCCAAGTGTCGGGTGAGAACCAATCAAAATATTGTAAACAGAAAAGAATTTGTAATCTAAATAAATAACTATGAGTTGGTTCCTGGCCTTGAGTTCTGCAATCATCTAATGTTTTCTTTTGCTCAGGTATTGAATCAGACAATTTCTCGATATTTGCATCAAATTTTCTCGTCAAATAAAATCGTCTCCGTGTGTCAGTATTCAACAAGTCCATTGTTTCTGTTTCATTGTCTCGACAAAAAAACATAGTTTGAATGAAAAACTGCAAACTTGAAATCGATTTTGTGCGCTCAATTTGCTTGAGTTTCAAGGAATCATTGGACGATTTTTCCAAATTGCGCAATGTTCTACGTTCATTGATTTCAAGCAATGCTTCAACTACCATTAAAGTTGTTCTCAAGGTCAAGCAACAACAATTAATTGCTATTAATTAGTGGCAATATTTAATGAAGAGCTCTCAATTAAAAATTAAACACAGCTCAGCTTCCACTTGGAATAGCACAAAGCACAAAGACGGCAACAAAAGTGGCCACACACTCGCAGACAGAAAGTTTTGGGGAACATAATTGAGCTAATAGTGCAGCGATGGCAACGCCTGATGGCAACTAAAACTGTCACAAGTGCTCAAGTTGCACAAGAACAGCAACAATTTCAACTTGACAGTGACAACACTAGCTCGACATAAAAGCGACAAAGCAAGACAAAACGAAATAAAATCAAATGAAATGAAATGAAATGTGATGAGATAAGCAGTGCGGTGGAGGAAAGTGCGCTGAAACAAAACAAAATTAAGTGAATTGTAAAGAAATGAAATGAAATGCAGGCAACTAGCAGCAGTGGGCTGGAGCCATTGACAAACAAGCGCCATGTGCCGGAAGTAAAGACAGCACTTCCGTTTCGAGTTGCGGCGCATCAACCTACGCGCACACACACACACGCACACAGACTTCCGTACAATATAAACACACACATGATGCCTGCTGGCAGGACACGCAGCAACGCAACAGTCGCAAATTTAAATGGGCGCACGTAAGACCAGACAAATACATGCATAATGTACGAACAAATATAAATGCATCTACATACAGACAGACAGACATGTGTGCATGCACCGACAGACATGTTAGCTGCTTTAACATTTAATTACATTTCGCAATGAATGCAGCAAAGAGGTTGTTGTGCGGTTGGTCTTAAATAAAATTGTACACAAATACATATGAACATTTGTATGTACTTACATACATATGTGCAGTGGCGCACACTGAGTTTTATTTCGGAAAGGGTTCTCTACACAACTTTTGGGCTCAACATCATTTGAAATCATATTTGCCATCGACAATTTTTGAAACAAACAGATATTTTGGGGATGTTGAACGCTCAAACCCCTTTGTCTGCACCTATGCATAGATGCCTGTGTAGGGTGCATTGGTGTCTTTATCAAACTGCAATAAATAGCTGGCGTTTGTTTCCTTCGAGGCTTCACTTTAAGAACCAAATAAGTAGTTGACACTTTCTCAAGATTTCACATCAGTGAGAGTCTTTTAACTTTCTTGCTTAGAAACAAATTATTGAAATATGTTTCCAAAGCAATTAAGAAATCAATTAAATAAAATAACTTTAAAAATACTAAGGAAAAAGGCAAAGAATCACTTCTGTTGGACCCCACATGGTGACGACATCAACGTTCTTGTGCGCTCGGAGAAAGGCCATGAAAGGTTACGACTGTGGTGGTCACACGGGGGGGGGAATTGGGAGGAAATCAAACCACCCTCCAAACACAAAAATTGCTGGTACAATATACAGTTTGGAATCATATTCGACTCAAAAGTTGTATTAAAAACTCCCTCCGACCCCACCAAAACGAAATCCTATGTGCGCCACTGGGTTAGGATATCTGTGTATGACACATGGCACTAGAATGCCCAAAACAGCTATGAAGGTTTTTTAATTACTTTAATTGCATTAGTTTTTGAAGGAAAATCTTGCATGACTTCAAAACCAAACTCAATTTTAATATTAAAAAAAGTAAAAATATTACTTAAAATAAAATGTGCTTCTATTCTGTAAAGTTTATTCTTAAGTTAAGTTAAATCAAGGTTAGGTTCAGGAAGAGAAGTATGTGGCAAGTACTTCCAATCAGAGACCCCATTGGGTCCCCTTGTGAATCGCTTTATTCTTAAATCCGATATTGTTTCCTATCTGTTGGATCTCCTGTAAACTTTATTTTAAATTCACAAACAAGTCTTTTGACTTTGATTTTTAGAAAAGGTTTTTCTAAGGTTTTTCAACTTTAGTTCCTCTACATCTTTTCAAGTTGTACATATATCAGAAAATTCAAATTGTACATATTTCAGCGTACATTTTTAAGTTGTATTTCAGATTTTAAAATTAAATTTCAGCATGTAACATTGATTTCCAAAGTAAAGAGAAATACAGTGTCATCTGCGATTTTTGATATTTGATCCTTTCAAGACGGAGTTTAATTTTGAAAACCAAAATACTAGGTAGAAATGTTTCCATGCTATGAAAGTTGAGGCTCGAAGATTATGTTGCACACTCAAAAATTCTGAAATCATTCACATATAATTAGAATAAATATTTTACGTGGGTTATAAGATCTGAATAATTGCTTTGAGTAGCATTTAAACTGAGTGGGGCGTATTATCCCAGTAATTAAGAAACAAAAATGGTTAAAAAACTGAAATACAATTTGAAAAATCTGAAGTACAATTTGAAAAATTTGAAATACAATTTGAAATACATTTTAAAATTCTGAAATATAATTTTAAAAACTGAAAATTAATTTTCAAATCAGAAATACAATTTGAAAAATCTGAAATATAATTTGAAAAATTTAAAATATATTTTTAAAAATCTGAAATACATTTTAAAAAATATGAAATATAATTGAAAAACTTGAAGTACAATTTGAAAAATTTGAAATTCAATTTTCAAATCTGAAATTCAATTTTAAACGCTGAAAATCAATTTTCAAGTCTGAAATACAGTTTAAAAAATCTGAAATATAATTTGAAAAATCTAAAATACATTTTTAAAAATCTGAAATACATTTTAAAAAATTTGAAATACAATTTAAAAAACTTGAAGTACGATTTGAAAAGTTGAAATTCAATTTGAAAATCTGATATACAATTTTAAATGCTGAAAATCAATTTTCAAATCTGAAATACAATTGAAAAAATCTGAAATACAATTTCAAACGTAGAAATACAATTGAAAAATCTGAAATACAATTTTAAACGCTGAAATTCAATTTTCAAATCTGAAATACAATTGAAAAAATCTGAAATACAATTTCAAACGTAGAAATACAATTGAAAAATCTGAAATACAATTTCAAACGCAGAAATACAATTTGAATTTTCTGAAATACAACTTGAAAAGTTGTAGTCATTTGTTTAGCTGATTACAAAACCCTTTGCACAGGAAGATTCCTTATATATGTATGTGGCATACAGCCTCGAAGTCAAGGAAGCTCATTGAGGCCTAATTTTAGTTGACAATTAAAACTCAGCTTTCAAACTGAATTACCACCAACATTGCTGTGACAAGTCGCTGATCAACCAATTTTTTAAAAACCTCATTTTATACTCATTCTATTTTCTTATTCACTCTTACTAAGAGGTGGAAAATTGGAAGCTCTGATGGCCACACACACACGCACAAACCATATGAGAAACAACTTTGTTACATCCGCAAAGTGTTTGCTGTGTTCATGTTGTTGCTGGTGTGGTGATGCTGCTTCCGCTGATGTTGCTTGCATTATGGAAGTTAAACAAAACCAGAAAATGAAGCGGATTGCCCAGCGGCCAATGCCGAAATGAGTTTCGTTTGATGCGAACAAATGTAAATGAAAAATAGAAATGCGAAAATGGGAGCTTCAAATTGATTTTTCATTGATGCAAAGCCTACATTTGGTTAGTACAGAGCGCAGCTGAGTGATTGGAATGGCGGCAAACACAATATTCCTATTTCTGTTTGGCAAACAGAACTTAATAGCTGCACACACACACACACTCACGTGTAGGCCTACGTGCATATGGATGTAAAAACCTATGTAAAAAAGGTCACGAAAAGGCAGTAAATGTGTGTGTGGGATACGTCCCAACTGTTAACAGGCTTTGGATACCCATTAACTTAAAATGCTTACAATAACACAAGAAATGTTGCACACAAAAAATTCTCTTTTTTTACACTATTAGTTACAAGCAATGCAAATATTTTCTCGTTTTCTTTACTTTGGCGCAAATGTTGGCCTATCATAGAGTATTCACATTTGCAAATGAGTTTAAGTGGAAAAGTTAAGAGAAAAGTTAAATGCAAGCAGCCCTTAACATATCTAAACATTGCCGAAACAATATTTCAAAAGCAAATAAATAAATTATTGAAAATACCGAAAAACTTCTAAATTGAAAATATCGGTTACACTCAAGCACTCAATGATTTGAGGTTATGAAAAGAGCCGGAGGTGAATGAGCGTTCAGCAGGAAAATACAATGGATTATGTTTCAATATTTGTTGCTTCCATATAAATGTTGGTGTTTGGGGATTAACGGCCATAAAGTTAAATGCCACTTTATGGGTGACCATCATTTATGTCAAGCACGTCCATCTGGCTGAGCCATGTCGCCCGTATGAAGGATGAGGAATGAGGCTCCGGTGAAAAAGGTGTTCAAAGCACGAGTTGCAGGTCGTCGCCGAAGAGGTTAGAGAGAGGGAGAGGTCGTCTCTGGTGAAATGACCAACTTGAGGACGCCTTATCATTTGTTGGTGAGACCAGCTGAAAAGGGCAAAATAAAGAACATTTGTGGCAGGTCATAACCTGGTAATGGGTTATTGTAAAAAGAGCCACAGACAAATGAATGTTCAGCAGAAAAATACAAAAGATTATGTTTCAATATTTGTGGCATCTTTTTAAATTTAAGCATTTGTGGATTAATGGTTTTGACGTGACAAAATGCCAACCATCATTAATGTCAGTCACGTCCAGGCCATCTCACCCGTTTAAGGACCATTAAGCTTTGGCGGAAAATGTGTTCAATGCATTAGTTGAAGGTCAGTTAAGGGTCAGTTAAGTCTGACTCATGTCACATTAGGTCTTTGCGTAAATTTCAGCTCATCAGTGAAGCAAACTTCATAATTCATATGAAGGGAGTTCAACATACATCAATCTAGGCTCACAAATACACCAACAAGTTAGCTATGTTTTGACTTTAAGTACCTGGACTCTGTACTAGTCTGCGGTTATAGAGAAGTGCCTCCTCCTCAACTGTTTATTTGCACTATTCCACTATGGTAACCTTAATTGGTCCACCTGCAACCTTGTAGTACAGAGAAAGTAAAATTGTAAGGACTTATCAAGGATTCTAAACGGACCATGTTAAATCTCTAAGAGTGAAACCCATTGTCTATGAAAAATATCCCAACTTGTCATTCAAAATCGACCTAGAAAGGAGCAAAGTTCAGTTGCAAAGTGGCACAAACAACGTCACTGTCAATGTGAAGCTCAGTCTTAGTGACTGTAACAGTACAGTGCCACTGAATTGTGAACACCGCTATTTTAAACGTAACCAAGTTGACTTTGTGGTTTTTCAAGATATGTCAAATGCAATTTCATTATATTCCCAGCAAATATCCTCAAAATATCCTCATAGCCCTAAATTAATATTTATTTATTATTTTTATTTTAGTTTTAATTAAAGCAAACAAAAATGTTGTGACAAAAAATCAATGAATGAATGCGTGTCGTGCCGCTATTAAACAATGCCTTACTTTGCATAGTATTATTAATTGCACTTTGAATATGTTAATTGTGCATAATCCATGCAATTAAGCGACTATGGCTGCGCCCAATTGTCGCCGTTGGCATTTTTATGGGCGCGCAAACACTGCGCGCGCGCACCTTGACTGAGTAATAATTACACAAATAGAAACGACAGCTCGTTAAAATCAGACTCGCATTACAACGCCATTTGTTCGACTATTATTTGCATTTATTAATTTCGAATATGTTTAAAAGTAGTCAGTCATCAGCATGACGCGTCAAACTCAACAACGCACATTCATTGAAGTCGGCAATTTCGCACGACCCTTGCAGCTACGGCGAATGTCACCGGTTATGTAGTGCTGGGCACTTTGTCATGCGGCTGTCAAAAAATCAATGCAAACCGAGTAATCGTTTTCAACACCGAACACGTCGCGCAGCCATTAATCATGTTCGACTGAATGAATTATGGACACGGCAGGCGAATTGAGGCAGCAACAGCTTCAGCGACACATGAGATCACCTGAACTGGTTGTCGTCGAGTTGGCGCATTAACCCTGATACTACCATTGTGTCATTTAAAGGACAACTTGTGAAATTTTTTGAATCAAACTGGGCCATGGCAACTGTCTAAAGTGCACATGAAGTAAAAATTTAGCACAAAGAGTCAATGCCCAAATCTACTGATTGTTATAAACAAACAATTGTTATAAACAACAAATTATGTGTAAAAGAATAATTTTGTAAAATTTTTTTTAGTCAGACTTTGTATAAAGTGCGTAATTGCTTCAAACTACATGAGCTGTGTTTTTCGTATTGATTAATTAATACTTATTTTATAAACTTTAATATGTATTTTTATAAATTGTTTCATTTTTAAATTTTTCCCAAAAAATATGTGTATAGAAAATATATAAGGGAGAGGGCTGGGTTGTGAACCAGGCTGGGGTGTGAACCATTACCGTTTTTTCTTTCCCTAATTGACATATCGCCAATCTTTCAACTGTCAAGTTTGTCTTATGATATGACACTGCTTTTGTGGTAACACCGAAGTAAAAACACGTATTGCTTGTGGCAGCAATCGAGTTTGAAAGACATCGTGTTTGAAAATCGACTGCGAAAACTTGTTTGCTTTTTTTCAAAGTGCTATCCAAGTGACTGAGCTTATTACAAAAAGGTCAGTGTAATACATGTTTATTTAGTGTTTTGATTCTATTTTACGATGCAATATTTGTTTATGTCGAATTATAATTGGAAGTGTCGTTTATTTTAAAGTTTCCAAAATGGCATCGTGGTTGGGCTGTGAACCACTGAAGTGGCTGTGTTATGAACCACCTGTTTTTCGTACTAAATTTGTTCTAACACTGTCAACTATGGACGGATATATTAAAATAAAGTAATTTTATGTTATTTCACTCGATTCCGGTGAGTTCACTTGAAGTGGGCCAATGCGAGAACGCGTTCATATTTCATATGCAAACATTGCGACACCGATTAGGATGAAAAAAAACAATTATTGAGCACTTGCATTCATTGCGATTTTTTGGCCTAATTGGCGTCATTATAACCTTTTTTTGCCTCTTGAGCCTTCCTGATTAAATAAATTTTCAACTTATTTCAAAATTATGGGTGTTTTCTTCGTATTTTCCGACTTTAATTGCGATTTTCCAGATGGTTCACAACCCAGCCACTTTTTTGGAAAAGCGAAACATCACGTCCTTAGAAAATTGGACGTAGAGAGTTACATGTTAATCAAAACGGTAATCTGTCTTCATAACAAATTTGCGCTTTATATTTACCTTTCCAACGGTATCTTCGATTTTTCGATATCTTTATTCTGTAAAAAGTTAGAGCCAAAAAACAAAACCCGGTTCACACCCCAGCCCTCTCCCTTACACATATAGTATATAAAAATATATACACAGCAAAAATATTTTCCTGACAATATTTTCAGCCATTGGCCACTTTTCCAAAGCACTTTAAAGCTTAAAAACTCGTTAAAAGCAGTTTGAGAAAATTTTTAAAAATTAAAATAAATTTTATGCTGCGAGCATTTCTGGGTTAAGTTCACCGAGTTCACATGACAATGCAAAGCGCGCCAACTAAATGCGGCAAATGTTCTAAACAAAACGTCAACTATTTTGCCAGCTGAAAAATTACTTTTGTAAGCCGATTGTTTGATGGATGTGTTACAGTTTCCAGTGAAATATTAAGTATGTACATACATTGTTTTTGTTATCGTGGCTGAATGATCGAAATGTCAACAATTTGACTCACCCACTACACGACAAATATTGAACGTGCTTTCTGCGCCCACAAGCAGCCGTTGAAGCAATCTTTTTGAATTGGCCAAGTCGCAACAGCTGCCAGTTTCTCCGCGCGAAGGTGACTAATCATATTGTAATTAGCTTAAATATCTAATGACATTAGTTGCGCTGAAATCTTTATTGAATTAATTGTTTAGTTTAGCCTTCATTAGAGCTTTAAAGATATTTAAATAATTTTTAAATAAATGCCAAATCATGAACGACCAGAAATTTGGTTTTACCCAACATTTGTTTTGATTAGGCAGCGAGATTGTTTAGCTGTGTTTATTTCCTAAACTGGTTCACTGTTGTACAGTCGAGGCGTATAGTTGAAACCAGTGGCGTACACAGGGGAGAGTTTTGTTGGTTTAAACCCCGTCCCGCTTCCCTAAATATAAAAATTGCTTGTGCGAAATATGGTCTCAAAAGTTGTGCGCAAAACTCTCCCAAAATTAAATTCAGTGTGCTTGGCGCTGGCTGAAACAACGCGCCGCATCTTTGTTGCTTTAATGTTTATGACATTTTAGCTGCCATCACGCGACTCTTCGGTAGTAGAAAAAAATAAAGAAATAATGTCGCTGATGTAAACAAATTTAGTACGTCTTAAAGTCTTAAAGGTTACTAAATATGTAAAGGAGTGACTAAGGAGTGAAAAATAAGCTGTCTGCCGTCATTCTTAGGGGTATTCATTTGTTAGTAACTATGAGTATACTTTTTCTCTATATTTTCGTCTACTAGCACCAAAGACGTGGTTTACAAAAGCCAATTTTAGATATTTTTTTGCAAACAAGCGAAACCAAAACCAACAAAAATGCCGGTTCACAGTGAATTTTGTTGTGCAGCTCAAACAGGCGCCGTAGCTCAGCTGGCTAGTGCGTTGAGCCGCGAGTCAAGACTCCGGGAGTTCAATACTCCGTTGCGTTAACACTGAAAAAAAAGAAAAACAACAATTTTTCTTTCGGCGGCTGTCCTCTCAGCAGGAAATGGCAAACCTCTGAGAGTAAAATTGCCTATGAAAAAGCTTCCACCAACTCGCCGTTCGGAATCGGCATAAAACTGTAGGTCCTTTCTAACCTTGTAAAAAAAACATTCCCACGCACAACACGGTTGGTTGCGGGTAGCTTGGCCTTAGTCTCGTAATGGGGCTGTCGTGCCAGTCAAGAAGAAGAAGAAGAGAAGCTCAAATATAAAAGCAAACAGAACAGTTTATATGTTTTTTAGTTTTATATATTTTGTATAAAAAAATTAACAAGCAAAACATACACTATGATCGATAAGTACCGGGACTGTGTATTTTAAATTTTCCGCCGTTGCCCGATGCAGTTAGGACTTTAACTGACATCTTTGTCAAATTTTGAGCGGGATTGCATCATTAGTTTTTGTTTGGCAGCTGTTAGCGTCAGTCAACTTTTTGTACTTCGTCGCATTTTACAATGGCGCACTTTTTTTTGGTTTTGGCTCGCCTTCAGCACGCCATTCGGATGATTGCTGGCTATTTGTCACGTCGAATTCATAGACCCATGTCTCATCACCAGTAATTATACGTTTCATGAACGTTGGGTCCTTCTTAGCTTCGGAAATCATGTCTTCAGCCACTTGATTTCGATGATCTTTTTGGACGAAATTCAAGTCTTGAGGAACAAGCCGTGCGGCGACGCGTTTCATGCGCAAAATATCGACAACAATGTGTTGTGCGCTCCATAAGAGATGTTAAGATCGTTAAAAATCTATCTGAGGCTCACATGACGATTTTCAAGCACGATTTTCTTCACAATCTCAACATTTTCGTCGGTATTCGATGTTGAAGGACGTCCAGAACGAGGAAAGTCTTCGACCACTTCACGACCACTTTTGAACATTTTATACCACTTGAACGCTCTGGTTCTTGATAGAGCAGACTCCCCAAATGCTTTCTGCAACATTTTAAGCGCATTGGCACAAGAAATTTCGTTCCTAAGACAAAATTTCAAACAAATACGTTGATCAACAAAATTATACTTTGTAAAATGCGACGAAGTACAAAAAGTTGACTGACGCTAACAGCTGCCAAACAAAAACTAATGATGCAATCCCGCTCAAAATTTGACACAGATGTCAGTTAAGGTCCTACCGACCTAAAAAAAAGCGAATGGTCCTAACTGCCATCTTGTTGCTTGGTTATTCGATAATGCAATTTTACTTTATTACAAAAACAAAATACACGTAGAAAACAAACGAGTACAGAACTAATAAAGTAACGAGCACAGTGAGAATACCCCCATTGTACTTGCAAGGACACGCGGCGTTTAGGACCATATCATCCTTCGTACCGCCAATACTCTTCTTTGAAAAATAATATATTTTGGTCTTCATAGGCAACTGAGAAGGCTCATACAATTCATGGTTCTGCAGCAGAGGTCTTCCCAAAAAGTGTATTACTTTTTTTTACAGTGCAAGTGGCAGCTCTAAAGTTTGAAGCGTTACATAAAGGAAGAACGCATTCTTTTCAAAACAACCGATTTATTGGAGCAAATGAGAGTCAAACCCCCCAAAAAACACAAACTGACGGTCCAAAATATGGATTCAAAAGTGACAGTGGCATATTCAGGGGGGTGTTTTGGGGGTTAAACCTCCCCCCGAAATATTTGGATCGCCTATAAAACTACATACAAATTAAAAGGCATTTTACAAATATTAAAGAATTACTTTTTGAAACCCCCCGCCGAAATATTTTTCTGAATCCGCGCCTGAAATGTGATCAAAAGTTGTACGGAAAATCCCTCGCCCCAAAAAAATCCTGTGTGCCACTGTATTGTAGCAAAACGACTTTAGTCTTAAAAAATTTAAATACAATAATAACGTGAATAGTAAATAAATAATTAACCATAGAAAACCAAAAATAAACCCACTTTATTCTGCAAGAAGAAAACAAAATTATTAATTCCTCAAGAAAATGATTAACTTGCAAAGAAAACATTAAACTTCAGCTCACTTTCGATGTGCGTTTTAATCAGAATCAACGCGTTCTTTCTATTTTTAATTCAGTCTGTTTGATCTTCTTTCATCACTCTAACAACTTCAATAAATATCAATAAAGCACAAATATCACAATTTATTCTCTTTTATGCTGCGCACACTTCTTGCTTAAGTTTCGTTGCGAGAATTCACAGCCACCAATTTTTGCTAATTAAACTCGTTGCGATTTTTTATACAACAATTTCGAGCCGCTTAATTTACGGTCTGTTGTTTTTAATGGCAATTAGAGAAATAGACAACTTGTGGCAAACAAACTGGCGTTGAGAAAAAAGCGCATGAACATCTCTGTTGGTTGCTGAGAAAAATTATTATACAATAAGCAATTCGAATTGGGTTTTTAGCGTTGATGGCTTGTAATCTAATATCTAATTGCACGCTTAGAGTTCTGAACAATAAGATGGCATCTATTTTATTTATACTCACTAGAATTTTTACATAATTCTGTCATTCATTAATGAGTTTTGCTTTTTTTTAATGCGGAAGTTTTGTTTGTTTCGTGCGAACCACAGCCAGCAGCAGAGAATTTCCCATGGATAGCATCTGAGATATTTTGAAACTTGTAGATTGCACAAAAAGTTTGTTTCGGGTACTATAACCTTGTGAGAACCTACAATTCGTACCTCTGACACATTATTTCACAGTAACAAACTTATTTTAATTTTTTTTCTAAAGGAAAATGGTAGCTAATCGTTTTTTTTTTGTTTATGGAGTGTTATATGGATTATTTATTTATGAAATATTATATAATATGGTGGTTCAATGCCTTCAAAATAACTGTTCGTTGGTTTGTTTGTTCATCTGTGATAGTAGTAAACACTTTGGTAAATACAAAACCCGAGCAAAGAAATTTCCAACTTATCGCTCACATTCGAAATAGTCTCATCAAAATTATACATCAAAAATGAGTATTGGACAGAATTTTAGAAACAAAAATAAAATACAAATTGCACATTAACAATAACAATAAAAAAACAAAACAATGTCGAGTGAAATCAGCGTGAGCGGAAAAGTGTTCGTGCCACATGACAATGATTTCATGGACTCAACCAGTGATCGTGTAGCGGATGAAACAGACGAGCTGCCAATTGAAAAGATATATTCTTGTATGTATGTACATATGTGTGTGTTTGCCGAGGTTTAGCGCCAAAAAAAATGAGTGTCTAATTTTGAAATTAGTGGCTAATATTTTTTTTTTAATTTTTGAGCCCCGAAGGCAACGAGCAAAAGTGACACCGTCACACATTGAGCAATTTTCGTAAAAAGCATTGCATAGATGGATTCAAAGCAATACTGGAGTTTATAAATTTGAGTGAATCGTAGTTAGGTTAGGTTAGGGTGACAGCTTATGGGTTTCACATAGGTTAGTAAGGACTCGTTGTGTCACCACAAGAGTAGGAAAGGACACTAAAAACTACACACTACAATTCCACCGGGAGGAAGAGGGAAACCATTTAGACTTCTTTATGAAATGGGCGATCAGACATGGGCGTTTTGAACTTAATTTGTAGTTCACTGTGCTTTTCACTACCACTAAACAAAGTTTGTGATTAGTGGTAACCTATTCATGAATCACTAAATACTATAAAGTGGCAGTGAAAAGTGCAGTGAGTAAAATACACAATGCACTGAACGTTTCATAGACCATAGACGGAACAAATTTCGTCATCTGTCAACCATCAACATAATCGGTATCGCCCGCAGACTCTCATAAGTAGTTTTCCATTGAAATCCATGACCTATACCAGTAAAGGGTCTGCTGGAACTTTCTCCACCTCCACTACTGATATGTGGGAGGAAAGTCCACTAATCACTAAATTTACTGCACTATAGTCCAGACATAGAAATTTTAGTGGTGATTGATTGGTGGAAACTTGTTCATAAATCACTAAATACTATGAAGTGGCAGTGAAACGTTCAGTGCATTAAGTATTTTACTCATTGCACTTTTCCGGTCACTGAAGCGATTATGTTGATGGTTGACAGATTGGACAGGTCAAGCCAGAAAGGGGCCTCAGGATGACGAAATTTGTTTCGTCTATGGCCGAACAGAAGCACATGAAGTGTAAAGTGTCCTCTTCATTCACAGTGCTACAGCGCCTGGGCGTGCCTTCCTGCAGTCCAGTGAGCAGTTAGAACTGCTTCAGTAGACGCAAAAGTGCCACGCCCCAACCCAAGAAGCTGTCTGGTCCTCCTATCGTTTAGTTTTGTTCAGGGTTCCCTGAAGACTCTGCAAGAGCGTTCCAACGTCCAATGCCTAAAATGCCTTTTTGAAGTGGTGTTGAAGTTGAGTGGTGGAGCGTTGTTGATCAGCGGTCGGTCACATACGAGGTCTGTTCAAAAAGTATAGCGAATTTTTTGTTTTTTCAAAAATTATTTATTTATTTATTTATGAATATCTTTTTTGTCTCCTTCAAAGTAATCCCCCATCAGACATTATATACTTGTGCCAATGTTTTTTTTCAATCCTCGAAGCTGCTGTACAGCTGCTGTACAACTTCCTTAAAAAGATTTCTATATACAGATTGATCTTTTTGTTATGTTATAACAACTAATGAAACATTGAAAGCGATCGAAATGCATTCAAACCTTTTAAAAACTTACCTAACTAACCACAAAACCATGTAATAAGCCCAAAACAACCAAAAAAAAATCACAGATGTGAACACAAACTGCACACATAGAAAGGAGCATTCTTCGACTTCCGTGAGATTTAAGATTTATGAGAAAACAACGAAAAATTTAACCTTTTGCCTGTCCCTTGCTCAAAATTGCGTTCGATGTCCTTTGGGGTCAGGATGATCCAACCAAACTATTATATAATTTACTGACCAACATGAAGAAATGTTAGACATAAATCACAAAAGAAAACGGGATAGCCCCGAAAAGTGTTTTTCTCGATTTGTTATTGGGTTGTAAGTGCGATTAACACTAAATAACACAAGTAGACGAGCGCACAAGACCGCTTAACCGTTATTTTAATTCCGCCTGGGGTCAAATAGACCCCAAGGGACAGGCAGAAGGTTAAGCAAGAATGGGATGCAAACACCTAAACAAAAATGAGACCAAAAGTTGACTATTTTTAATTCTTTTATTGAGATTCCAATGTGACATGTGGAATGGATTCCTGACAGGCAACAAACATCAAACTCACAAAAAACAAATATAAAAGCCACAGACTGCAGAAAATGGAGCATTCAGACCTGATACGATTAACAAAGACTGACTTGAAATAAGTTTGGCAAATCTTCGAGTTGATATGGCTGAGCGTATCAATTCGATTTGTTAGTTTATTATTATTTCATAATACTTTTCTCTCTCTCTTTGGGTTCAGTGTGTAGGCATTAAAATATAAATTTTATGGCCTCTAATAAATATAAATATTTATTTATTTTATAAATAACAATTAGTACATTTTTTTTCGTATAAGAACTCAAAAGGCCGTAGCAAAAATAACAATTTTAATATTTTATAATTTTCTTTACATACGTATGTAAATATGTACGTATGTATGTACACAACAACACAATGCTTCATTAGCTGTAGGAATTGCATGCACGGCAGCTGTTAGAATTGTTTGCCTGGTGCTTCCTGTCCCCCCTATAACCACAAAAGCACATGGCTGCATTTCATACGAACCGCATGGCACCGCACATGGGTAAACAACATTTATTGATATACAAACAATAAACGGTGGCAATCGAAAGTGGAACGCGCTGCAATTTGCACGAGGCGGCTCGCAGTGCAGTGTCGGTAATGGCGCTCGGCCAATGACAAAGGCCACGCGAAACGCAAACGCAAATGATGTCAGCCACGGCGCCGGCTCCTGAATGTAGACATAAGCAAAGCGATAAGCCGTCTAGAAGTCGCAATGACTAACAGAACAAGTTGAATTAGACTGTTGCCCACCGCTCACCACCCGACGCCAGCGTCATTAGACGACAGCAAAGTGACAAAGTCCAACAGTGAATCAGCAGCAACAATACGATTTGCAAATAAATAACAAAAATATATGTTATAAGAAAAGTATATATATATATATATATATATATGTGTGTGTGTGTGTTCATTGCACTACTAGAAGCCGAAGCGCATCGAAAGCTCTGTTTTGTTCTGGTTTGTGGTCGGCGCTTGCAAGTCGATTCGCTCTGCCCGAATCGCACTAATTGCTGATAAGGTGCGGCCGCGGCATTGGCGAAAGTGAAAATCAGCTGACAAATATTTGCGTTGCGTGTGTCTTATCGCCCCGGGCTGTAAAAATGTGTTGTCTTGAGCACAGCAACAACAACTGTAATTCGCGCCATGTACGCGTAAAAATGCTGCATGCGATAAAACCGACCACACCTGACACTGCTAGACTCTTCTCAACGAGTCACAATGCACAGCCAGCTTCCGCCATAACGCGGCTAATGACTCTAAGCCACTTGCATAAACACGTTCGCACATTTGTCAAAACGCCTCAGACAACCTAAGGTCGCAACAATAATAATGAACAAGTAGCAAAAAAACGACGCACTCATTTTGTATAATTTCGAGTTAATAACTCTTTTAAGTCATTCGAATGATGGGCAAATTTTTGCTACATTTGTGTTTGTCCAAGTATATATGTATGTATTGTATATGTAGTATGTATGTATGTGTATGGGCCAGCATGTCCATTAATACAAATGGGAGCATCGCCTACGCGCGGTGCGTGTCTAAGCAAACCGCGAAATTATCCAAACAAGAGCTGAGCAATAATTAAAACACATTTATACTATGAGACTATAAGTGTGGGAGCACCACTGTTGTGTATGCGACGATGAAGGAAAACGATAAAGAAATTAAACTTTGATAGTGGCAAATTAATTGCAAATTGTTGGGGTTTGAGTGGTTTTGTTAGCTTGTTAGCATTTAACCCTTTTCCGCCAGTGAATTTAAACTTTTTAGGTGTTACTTGCATTTTTTGATATAACAACAAAATCAACAAACTCAACTAGTGGCCTATGTGTGTCCTTGGCAATTGTGTCTTGGCGGCGTTTTCAATCCAACCTGACCTACTATTGGTTTACTAGTCGCAATAATGTCAGTCACGACAGTTTCCCAACACGAAAACGCTCAATTCTCAAAATGCATACAACTACATGCAAATGCTTTTCAAGGTTGTCATAAAAAATGGCATCGTACATAAAAATGAGAATTGTTACGGTTATGGTTTAACCATTGTTTGTTCTGAACTCTTCTAAGGTAGCAGCAAGTTGAGATAATTTGAGAAAATAACATAGAGGAAGGTGGAGTATTCCTGGAGGTCTCTGACTTTGGTTACGATTATGGTTTACCAGTGTTGCTTCTGCACTCTTTCAGTGCTTCTAAAGTAGCAGCAAGTTGATAACATAGAGGAAGGTGGAGTATTCCTAGAGGTCTCCGACTTTGGTTACGATTATGGTTTACCATTGTTTCTTCTGAACTCGCTCAGCGCTTCTAAAGTAACAGAAAGTTGATTTAATTTGAGAAAATAAGGTAAAGTATTCTTGGAGGTCTGACTTTTGTTACGGTTACGGTTTACCATTGTTTCTTCTGAACTCTTTCAGCGCTTCTAAAGTAGCAGCAAGTTGATAACATAGAGGAAGGTGGAGTATTCTTGGAGGCTCTGACTTTGGTTACGGTTATGGTTTACCAGTGTTGCTTCTGAACTCTTTCAGTGCTTCTAAAGTAGCAGCAAGTTGATTTAATTTAAGAAAATAACATAGAGGAAGGTGGAGTATTCTTGGAGGTCTCTGACTTTGGTTACGGTTATGGTTTACCAGTGTTGCTTCAGAACTCTTTCAGCGCTTCTAAAGTAACAGAAAGTTGATTTAATTTGAGAAAATAACATAGAGGAAGGTGGAGTATTCTTGGAAGTCTCTGACTTTGGCGCCGTTTCACTTTGAAAATTTCATTAGCGCAAACATATGTGTCCTGTGTCTCGATATAACTTTTTGGTATTTAAATCATGAAACATTTTCCTAAGAAATGTGCACACGACATTTGAACTCGCCACGGCTCTTTGTTGGAATTCTAGAGCTAGTTTACTTTTGAACAATTTTAGCTTGAAACGGGTTAAATAAATTTTATATCAATATTTTTTAATTACAGGAAAATTATTTAATATTTATGAAAAAACACAAAATTAACACTTTTTGATTTTATTTAACCATTATTAAAGAAACAGGGTTTTGATCAAACGCGTCCAATTCGTAGACTTCAATTAGAACACAAACTTTCCCTGATATCGCTGCAAATTATTGTAAATTATTTTGGAGATAATAGTAAATTTTTTGTAATGTGCTTTGAATTCACTTCTAAAAATTTTAATTTGTTGGTGTCTACTTAAAAAAAACCCATAAATTAATCATAGTTTTTGCTATAAGGTGACAATTAGGTGAAGTTGCCTCAGGCAACTTTGGGGTCGAAAGTGTTAAATTACATAAATTTTTGTTAACTTTCGGGAGAAAAACTGAAAACAAAAACTTCTTTAATTTTTTATTTTGTTTTGCAAAATCATTATTTGTTAAAATAAATGTGCATTGTGTTCATTCTGGATCTATGAACAACAAGAACGTAGATTGGTTGCACCTAAATTTAGTATTGTTGCTATGTTTTTGTAAAATTTGGAAATGGCTATGCTCGGCATTCTTTAAAGTTCTATTAGTAGGTAAGCTATTGAATTGAAACAATTACTGAAAAAGTCTAAAACTCATTGCCTCTTCTATGAAAGTTGTCCAAGTATTCTTTATAATAGAAGCAAACCCTATTTTATTTATTCATTTCATTAGTAAAACTAATTTGACTGGAAATGATTCAAAACCCCGATATTCCAGCAACCTCAAACTTGTCAGACATCCGCTGTCACCTCAGACGTACTCACCGACTGACAAACCACACAACCACTTGCTGGAGGTGTGTCTGCTGTGAGAACTTGCGACGCAGGCTGCGCCATAAATTAGCCAGACGGCGCGCCGTTAATTCCCTGCAAAACCAGTACCCACAACATGTGAGCTTGTCAGTTATAATTTTCGTTGTAGCGCTTAATTTGCGGTCTCTGCGGAAATTTCGGACGGCTGTCGCGCCGTCTGTCTAATGCTTGTTGCCAGCTTATTCAATCGATTACAATCGCAATTACACGGCAACCGCAAATAGTGAGCAATTTGTGTGGTTGTAAATTATTTAAATGTTCTTTTCAAACAAAACACGCAAATTGTTTTCTTTTAGTTCTACTCGATTATGGGGGTTCAAACCTCACCAAATATCTGTCTTTTACGGCAACTGTGAGCAAGAGATATGGTTTCAAATGGTATTGAACCCCCAAATGAAATCCTTTGTGCGTCACTGAACTCACAGTAAACTGTAGATCACAGTAAACCGAAGATGTTAACATGGATTGATAACAAGCTTCAAGTGGTTCAAAATCGCAGGCTACCGAACTGGTAACCACAACAACAATCATGTTAGATGTGATGCCACGAATTCCTACAATTTTCTTGTTTTACAAATTCTTTGAGCTTCAAACGATTGCATTTTAAATACTCGGAGTAGTTTTGTTTGACCTTTGTGGCATATATGACAAATAATTGGTCACATCACATTTCTCTCCTTCTGTCATACAAAAAAGAGCTCATCATTCTACCTGGTTCACTTGCATCCACAATTTCATTATGGTTTTACTGAGCTCACTTTTTGCGGCGGCCTATTGAATATTTTTCAAACAAAACCACATGATTCAGTCCTAAGCTTCTGCATGTTGTACGTTGTATTGAATTAAAACATTTTTTTTTAATTTCTCACTGTTTCAACGAATGCGTTATTGATGCATCGAGCTGTCAGTGTCAATTAAGAAAAGTCGCCACAAACAACAATTGCACAGAGAGAATATTAAATTTTCTACACAAATTCAATTCAGTATGATTGAAAAACTGTTACGCTTTGTTTGATATTTCACACTGACACATACAAATGCCAGTGTAGAGTTGATGGATCAACGGTACAGCGATTAGTTGGAGAACACAATGACATTGAAATATTTTTAAAAAATTACTCATGAAATTAGCAGCTCGGCTATAAAGTTGTTAGAGGTTCAATTAGTGGAAATTGTTCAAATTTTATTTCTATAAATAGAGCGAAATAAAAAAGCATAAAGTTATTTATAAATATTTACTTGAAATAATCATTATAATAACAGTAGTTATTATAATCACAGTTAGATTAACTACACAAGTATGTGAACGATCGAAATTAAATTAATAAATAAATAAATTGTTGCCATTGGAGAGTCAGGAAAATTGGCGTACGAGAAATGCCAGTTGTCGTCAGATGTTCTCATTGAACAGGGTGAGAGTGCTGCAGTTTAAATTTAGGACCCAAAAGAAGATCACCAGAGCAGTGTTGCCAGATCAGAAGATTTCCTCCTAGATTTAGGAGATTCTTGGTCTTTTAGGAGAATTTTTAGGAGGAAGAATTGTCTGGGAGAAAGTTAAGGAGATTTTCATTTTATGTTACGGTATTTTTTGGATCCTTTATGGATTTTTGTGAGATTTTCGGATAACGAAGATGTATGGGGAACACTGGCAACAAAACTTATTTTGCCAAATATTTTAACAGTCAAAACATTCTTTTGTGTAAAATTTTTGAGCGTACAAAATGTAAGTTCGTGTCTATTTTGTTTATGTTTATCTCGTTCTCACTTATTGCTTTCACAATGCTTCAAAGTTTATGATTTATGTAATGAATGAAAGAAGTTTACAAAATCGAATTTCATATCGCACACCCATTGCAAAAGTGACACAACTCAAAATTTTTAATTTTTCGTGAAACACAAAAAACCAGGGACCGTAAATAATAATTATTTCAATATTTTTGATCAAAAAAATCAAGATGAAGGAAGCATTGCAGATATATCATGTAGTGCAATAAAGTGATTGTTTTTGAAAGCAGTTTTAAAAAAAGCAATAAAAAAAAAATCATCGATTTTTATTTTCCGCTCACCGAATAATAATTATTTGTTGATTTTTTTTTCAGATCAGAAAATAAAAATTATTTGTTGAGTTTTATTTTTTTGGGGAAAAATAAAAATTATGCGGTGAGTTTTATTTTTCACTTGCAGAATGGGAATTATTTTTCAGTTTTATTTTTTCAACACAAAATAAAAATTACGGGACGAGTTTTTGTTTTTGAATCAAAAATAAACCTCATTTGGTGAGTTAAATTTTTCAAATTGTATTCTGAAAATTATTTTCCGAGCAATACTTTTCGCTCATGAAATAAAAATTCTACTATGAATTATGAATAATTTTTTTTAAATAAGACCTATGCTTCCACATCTTTTTCCTTCGAGTATTGATTTTTCACGCGATTTGCAATTTTTCGAAGAGTGTATTTACGCAACCCCTCAAAAAAAAAAAAAAAACAAACACGCGGAATGGGACGCAACCGGGAAAAGATGATAAGAAACTTTTTTTATTTTGATGCAGTAAAAAATCAATCTAAGTGCAAAATCTGCGATAAACTTTTACAAGGAAACTACACGTCAAATTTAAAAAGACATATGAAATACTTTCATATCGAAATTTTTCGTGAGGAACAGAAAGAACAAGACTGGCAGTTGTCAGCAAAAAAGATAAAAATTTGTGTTGAAATTTCAAAAGAAGAAGTAAAGGATGCGTGTGTTGGGATGATTACATCCCAACAAATTCCTTTAAACTTTTTGGACTCGCCACCATTTAAAATTTTAACTGCGCAAATTTTCGCCGGCTTAGATTTAGCGCCGATAACATCGCGAAACGTCATGGACTTAATAAATGAAAAATTTGAAATGAAAAAAATCCAAATTTGTAGTCAAATAAAAAACGAAATTCTATGTTTAAAATTGGACACTGCAACCAGACTAAATCGCGGTATTTTAGGAATAAATGTTCAATTGATAAAAAATTCTAAATTATTTGTGGCAACATTGTGCATGTTGGAATTACAAAAAAAACATACTGCGGAAAATTTAAAAAGTGAAGTTGAAAAAATTTTGGAGTCTTTTAATATACAAAAAAATCAAATCTACTCTGTCACAACCGATAATGGACGAAATTTGGTAAAAGCCGTCGAACTTTTGGGAATAGAGGACAATGAAAAAGAGCACAATGAGGAAAGTGAAATTTTAACGAACAACATCAATATTCACTCAATAGCATCGATTAAATGCGCTGCGCATACATTGCAGCTAGCAATAAAAGACTTCTTTGCAGACGTGAAATCTAACGATATTGTTGAGCGTGCACGCAAAGTTATCAAACATTTGCGAAGGCCAACGTACAGGTAAATTTTGTAATTGTTTGCAGTAATTTTTTTCCATTTTAATCAATTTGCACAACTCTTCAATATTTGTGTAAGATGAGCTTTGTAATTAAAATAATATAATAATTAGTTCACTTGTATAAAAAGGTACACTATATCCACTCATGGACTGCCGCAACCAGAGTTAGATGTACCAACACGCTGGAATTCAACTTATAATATGTTGGAAAAGATATTACGGTTCCAGAAGTTCTGTGGAGAGCATAAAGATACAGCATTTAACTTATCTCAACAAGAGTGGACAGAAATAACCGAATTGGTTTCTGTATTAAAGCCAGCTTATATTGCAACGATGAAACTGCAGTCGGAGCAACTATTTTTAGGAGATTTTTGTAAACTTTGGCTTGAATTGAAACTTTCAATTGAAGCGATGACCAATGAAAATAGCACTGCTTTACTTCGCTGCTTACGAAACCGAGAAACCAAAATTATGGATAATGAAACAGTACTTTCTGCTATTTATTTGGATCCCCGAATTAGACGAATAATTATTAAAGATCAAGCCAAAATGGTTTCTGCGAAAAGCCACTTGAAAAAACTACTTCGTCAGGTCTGCAGCATAAATAATCAGGTAAGTATTCTAAAATATATATTTTTTCATTTAGAAAATTTGTTTTTGGGCAAAATAAAATACGTGAGCCAAATTCGGCAAAAGTCCACGTTTTCCAAGTTTAGCCTTTAATCATTCTTTTTTTTTTTGCTTTATTATAATATGCAGATTGATGCGACATTTCTAAATGATAATGAACCGTGCACGAGTACGAGTTCACTTTCATCTACTAACTGCGCCGATGAGCAAACGACTCAAACGAGTTCATTACTTGGACAATACTTGAACTCTATTGTGGTATCCACATCTGATGAAGAGCTTGATGAGGGCAGGAACGATAGAGCGTTATTAAAAGCAATGTACGAAATTGAAACTTACAACCCAAAGTCAATCGATGTTGATTCAAATATAATGGAATATTGGCAGCATAACAAATATAAGTATCCTCATCTGTATAAATTAGCCAAAATTGTTCATAGTGTTCCGGCCACGCAAGTGAGCGTAGAGCGATCATTTTCGGCATTAAAATTAGTTCTAAGCGATTTACGATCAAATTTGGCTCCTGAAAATTTGGAAAAAATTTTATTTTTAAAAGCTAATTAAAAAAATTGTATATATTTGTTATGGTGCCAATATTCCATTATATCTGTATCATATAATCATAATCATGTCATATAATTCATTACTAGAAATATCATTTTGCACCATCATTTTGCGCAATTGTTTTGTTATTTTGTCTTGAAAAACTGCTTGAAGGATTGTTAATTGTTGTATGTATTGTACTTTTAAAAAATTAATAAATATATAATCATAAAAAAAACTGTTCCAGATGAAGATAGTTTCATTCACCTGAACCATTTAGGAAAAAATCAGTACATAATCTAAAAACCTCATACGCTTGCTGCAAATAATAATGATAGTGGGCAGTATTGAAAAGCTTGGGTAGCAGCAACTGCTTTGAATTTTTTTGCTCACGTTTTTAGCGGTTTTTTTAAGAGGGTGGCGGTGTAGGGTGTCGATTTTGAACATTTTGGGAAATTGGCTGTAAAATTCGTATTTTATTGTATAATGGCCCTTTCCTGCTGAGGACAGCCGCCGAAAGAAATTTTTTTCGGCGTTCGCATAGTATAATTATACTATGGGTGTTCGGAGTCTTTAACCTGGTGTAGTGGTACCGCGTGACCACTAATGCCGACAGCATAGCGCTCAAGCCAGTCTGCAAGACCGACGTGCATCGAACGGTGCGTGCGCCACTTTGTTTACATTACAATGGCCTGTACTTGCACAAGCGACACATGTCACAACACATGTGGACACTTGCACCGATCGCACATGCAACACGATCCGACCTACCGCGGGTCAACGCAGAGCGCTGGCCCACTTTGGGAAAGTGCCGCGTTGTCAGATTTGACCCGCGTTGTGATTGGCGCGATGTCAATGAATTGGAAATAGAGGGAGGAGCACTGGAATTGCCCCTTCATATAACAGTTTGTGAATTTAGTATATAAGAGACAATTTTTGGAAAATAAAGGAACTTCTCGTACTGAGATCAAGCGACGCTGTTGTCTGCTATTTCATTTATCGAGGAAAGATTTCGGCCTTTGTGGCCAAAAATCTTGGCGTACTCTCGCTTTCAAAAAAGAGTAACCCGGACTCCAACGCACGAACTGAAATAACCTTTACACTGGGTTCGAGAGCCGCATTTGACTCGCGGCCCAACGCGAAAAGTCAATACTCGAAGTAAAAATGTATGGAAGCATAGATCTTATTTAAAAAAATTATTCATAATTCATAGTAGAATTTTTATTTCATGAGCGAAAAGTATTGCTCGGAAAATAATTTTCAGAATACAATTTGAAAAATTTAACTCACCAAATGAGGTTTATTTTTGATTCAAAAACAAAAACTCGTCCCGTAATTTTTATTTTGTGTTGAAAAAATAAAACTGAAAAATAATTCCCATTCTGCAAGTGAAAAATAAAACTCACCGCATAATTTTTATTTTTCCCCAAAAAAATAAAACTCAACAAATAATTTTTATTTTCTGATCTGAAAAAAAAAATCAACAAATAATTATTATTCGGTGAGCGGAAAATAAAAATCGTAAATTTAATTTTATATTTTGATTTTTTTATTTAGCTCATAATTTTTACGGTCCCTGCAAAAAACTGTTTTTGAGTTGAATAAACATTTTTTTTCAAATAACGTATAGATCGTTTAGTAGAAAATCCCTACAGATTATGCTTTAGGATAAGTTACAAAGATTTTTTAATTTTACTTTCTACTTTTTTTTTATTTTTACTTTGGACTTTCTAGTCCAAAATTTTAAGTTGTGACTTTTTTGATAATATTTTAATTCAATAATTATCGAATCATTTCCAGTTATGCCACTTTTTCTGAATTTAATAATTATAAATGACAGTTAAAAAGTTGAAAGAAAAATTTTGAAAATTCATAATTAATTTATAATTATATATAATTTATATAAATAATTAAAAATAGATACAAAAATTTTACAGAATTGTGCTTAAAATTAACTTTAACAAAAATTTATTTCGTCAAAAGTGACAGAATTTGAATTAGGACCCTTTTGCATTGAGCTGCAGCGATCAAATATCACCAAACTTCTCGACATGAAGAAAGACCTAACTGTATTTTGGCAGTGACAGTTAGCAACAACAAGATATACTGAGCTTTCAGGTATCTGGCAACACTGCACCAGACTTTCACAAGTATTAAAAAAGTCAGTCTTAAAACCGAAAATTTTCTAACAAAATAGCTGCATATGCCGGGTTTTATATTTCACAATATTTGTGTTTTTTTCCTATTTTATTTTGAATTTTAACGAAACGGCTGCAAAACAATGCTGCGAATTCCTATTTGCAAAATGCAACCATGCTCCTTGGGAGATGCGACTTCTAGCTGTCGTTCAAATTAAATTTTGGATAAGACTTTCCGTACATAGTTTACCTTGTTTCTTGCATACGTACAACCAAACATTTTGAAGGTGGTGACTGGATAAGAGGATAGGACCTCCAAGAGGATAAAATAATTCAGTTAAATCTTAAACGCCATAGAAATTATTTCTTAGCTAAATTATGTACATTAGAAAGATTTATATTGGCTCAATTTTCTACGGAAATACGATGTGCATCTGTCCATTTTGTACCTTGGGGACTTAATTCATTTTAATTAATTTAATCCAGAAACATTAATGTTAGTGGATTCGGCTAATGCTGCGAATAGTTTTCGAAATAATTGCCAAACAATTTTAGCATTCCAAAGTTAAAGGAGGTTTATCATGAAAAGAAATTTCCTTTCACATTTCTTAATGAAACGAAAACGCCAATTTTTGTATTCTCCCTCATTTCTTGAGGCCGCAAAACGTTTTAGTACATTTGCTACAGAATAGTTTCCTTCTCTTCTGTTTCCATGCAAAATCTACCCGTACTTGACTTGGTCTACTCTTGTTACAAGACATGTTTGCTTTTGTATTAGATGTCAAATGAAAATGAAAATACCTGTTAAAAAGAAAAGATATCAAATAACAACTAACTATGTAATTCAATGAGTCGGTTTTTTGCTGAGATTTTTAATTTTTGACTGCTGTCTATTGTTTATGCGAGTAATTAACAGTCAATTTTTAATATTCTCTTTCGCATTATAAGCAAATGCCAAATAGAATCCAGCCAAAGATAGAATGCCAAATAGAGCCGGTTTCGAGGCATTCAAGATTCTAACATGTTTGCCCGGTTGCAGTATCCGATGTGACCCACAAGTTGTGGGCAACGTCATCAGTCAATTAATCTAAAAATGCTAAAAGTTTGGCATTTGTGCGCTGCGCCAAAATTCACATAAGTCGCAAGGTCGCCGCTGCCTTTGCAAACTCTACGCGCAGATCTTTGCGTGGCAGCGTTTGTGCTCGTAGTGCGACTGGCTGTCGTTGCCCGCTGCGAGTATTTTGGCAGCCACTGTTGTAGACATTCGTTAACTTTTCGCAGATTTTCACTTGATTTGTTGATCTTTCACATTTGCTGCTGGCTGGCAAGATTTTTACTGTTCAAACAAATAAAAGGCAGCAAAATTTGCCACGTCTTCAAACGTTTGCATAGCATTTACATGTCAAAACAATTAGTTGGCTTTTACAAGTTATGTTTGCACCTAATTTTTGGATGCCTATTTTTAAATATGACAACAATGCCATAACTGCAAAACTGTCATCTGCGTTAGGTAATGCAACTTGAGAAGTTATACCACATTTTAATTAAGAACTCGGCGCTTCCATGTTATCATCCAAAAACAAGTTTAACTTGAATTGCCGCCGGACTTGTGTGTTTATGCTAATTTTAAATGCTTAAACACTTCATGTGGGAAGTAAATACAAGAAGAATTAGGCATCAGTAATGAACAAAGAAGCAAACAAAGGCCGGTCCTAAAAATTTCACACTAATTGTAATTCATCCATTAAGTGCCCATTTGGTGACTAAGTGGTCATTGAGACTACATTCCATTGGGTATTGTCAATCACCAACTCAACTAAGGCAGAAAGAGAGATAATTCTCTCTGCTTTTTTATGTCAAAGTATTTTGAAAATCATTCAATATTTAACATCTGCCTTAACCCTCACATGCTCCATACTATTGGATACTTAAAAAAGCTTTGCGATCTTTTGAGAGGTGAGATTAGATTTATAGAATTTATTGTATGCTTTAGAAAACTTATTGTGTGTTTAAAGAAATTAATACAATAAATGTGAATCTTGGCCCTAAGAAGCAGAATCGGTTAAAACTGATTATTTTCTCTTACTTTGAATGGGAAGAATCTGCCAATGTGATCTATAAATCTTTTTTGGTTCTTAAATTTGAAGTAAAATATTAAAAAATTGTTCTTTCTCAAAGGCCAAAGAAATAATATTCTCGCATTCGGATCGAGATTCATAAGTCCACCTTTTTTTTGAAATCCCAACTAAACCTTTATTCTATAAAAACTTTGGCAATCTTTTTACCCAAAGCAACAACGATTTTTTTAAAGAACACTCGTTGTTCTATAAATTATGTCAACATTTGCTTTCTATCAGACAAATTTGGCTACACCCACACAGCCTCACTTGAGTTGATGAGTTGGCGCACATTTTTCATTTAATACAAACAAAAGCATGGAATTTTTTTTGAAAAATTTTACAATTAAAATTCTCCTTTCACTTGTCACCAGATTTTATTGAGTTGATTTACAATGACATTTATTGCAATATTTTGATAAAGACTTAATTTCGGGCAGTGTTGTGTGTTGGCATTTGTTATTTTTAGTATTAAAATTCCATCATATATTCTCGGATTATTGTCAGGCAGTGATCGAATAAAAACGTCATTGAACATATTGAATTCAAAAATAAAAATAATGAAAATAAAATAATAATCAATGATAATGCAACAACATTCAATCTAGTAATAAAATTAATTAAATTCATTAAAAAAAATAAAGCTACAAATTAACATTAATCTGTTAATGATTATAAATTCACTTTCACGATTCATTTAAATTTTGGAATTTTTGTATTGGTATATTAATTTGTTTATTGGTTTAGTTTCAAGGATATGGGAAACGCAGCTTTTGCAATACAAAGCAACACTTTACAAGTATCAGTTCGATTATATTTCCTAAAAAATAGGTAAAACTAGTGAACTACTGGGTTGAACTGCAGCTGAAAAAATTATGAGTTTAATATCGAAATGGACACATGAAAATATTTCTTAGCCCTTCTGTCAATATGAAAAATTTGCACCTATCATCAATACGAAGGTACCCGGGGACCTTCATACAATTTGTATGGGAAAAGTAAAAATAATAGCGCACAAATTAAAAAACAATCGTTTTTGGCTTTTAAATCAAAGCGTTATTTATTCATAATTTTAGTTAAAAATACTAAACACATATTAATTGTGCAATAAATTCAGCATTTTCTTGTTTTACGTTGTTACTTACGTTAATCGGAACAGATATAGCACGACTCATGGGCTTTTGACCGGTGGTACGAGTCTCGTTTTGTTCTTGCTGACACTGGCAGAAACGAACATAAGTGTTACTGTGCTCCGCAAACTGCTTCAAAACTGTTTTTAGTATAAAAATTGTGACAATAAGGGAATTTTTGTGTCTATTCTGAATTTTTGGCATCAGATGCGCACACAAGATTTCATTTTAGGAGGCATTTTGCATACAAAGTTTGACCCCCAATGCCATTTAAAATCAATGCGTCACCATAATTTGTGTAGCTAGCAAATATTTGGGGAGTTTGAACCACCAATACCCCTCACGTTGTCTCCTGGCACTGCTTTGCCGTGGTGCATAGTTGAAAGAACCACACAGCTTCATTGCTCTTTGGAAGATAAAACTCCAAAGTTTTAGCACTTTAAAGCAGAATATCGATGATTAGGTGTCGAGCAGTGGCGGATTCAGGGGGGTGTTTTGGGGGTTGAAATCCCCCCCGAAATATTAGGATCGACATGAAAACTGCATACAAATTAAAAGACAATTTATGAATATCAAAGAATTACTTTTTGAAACCCCCCCCCGAAATATTTTTCTGAATCCGCCCCTGGTGTCGAGTATTAATTTTTAACGCCAAAGTGAGATTTTTTCCGAAGAGGTATTCCGCCAGTGTCTCAGAAGTAAAAAGGTTATCCGCTGCAGCATTGCGTACGTAAGATTTAAAGCTTTGAATACAAATTTGTAAATTTTTTACACCTACTTGGGTCTTACATACGTTGACAATTGCTCAGTTTTCCAGAGTAAACTTCTTCGTTCAAAGGGTAAAACATCTTGGAGTAACACGCATGTAAAGTCGATGACTTCAATCCGGATGTCTTGAATTTAACATAATTTTGGATAAAACTTTGATTTCAAATTTGAAATTGGGTCCACTCGAATATGAACGAGTAATTTCACGTTAAAACTGTATTGTTTTACTTTATTTTGTATGAAAGTACCCGGGTACCTTCGTATAGAACAAAGCGGTAGTGTTCAAAAATTGGTTCTAAAAGTTATACAGAAAAAGTTTTCTCTCAATATAAGTTTTCTAATAGGTAATAAATTGATTTTTAGGAAGATACTAAAAATATCAGCATAGCGTTGCTTGGCCGAAAGTGGGCTATTTTTACTTTAAAAATGCAAAAGATACTCAGGTACCTTCGTATTGACAGAAGGGTTAAAGAGATATTACTTTCTGCAAAGAATATATTTGACGATTGACAGGGCAACAGTTTTGATTAATTGTATTACAAAAAATATGATAAATTTTAAACATTGTGACTCATTATGCAGCTAAAGGCATAACAAGAATTTTATAAAATTAATTAATAAATAAGATAGTTAATTTTAAAAAATTCTACTCGATTGCAAAATTCCGAGCAAGATATGAAGTTAACCATCACTTTGTTAAAGAGTTTCATAATTAACAAAACACTTTTGTATGTACAAGTATGTACAAACAAAACATGAACAAAATATATCTATTCTATGAGGTCAGTTTTATCACATTAAAGAATCAACCAATGACTACACAGACAATGATTGGAAGACAGGAAATGACTGAAGCACCACATGTTCTTCCCAATCAACCTTATCGTCAAGATTACAAGAAGTCATTGAATACAGAACCAACGTCATCAAAACGTTCACAAAAATATTCGTTGAGTCTTGCTGCAACCTTGTTTTCGAAGAGATAAAATTCGTTGATGTTTCTGGTATATTCTTCAAAGTGTATTGTTTCATTTTGTTCTAAAGATTAGTCACAACTGCAATGCTGGTTCCAAGAAATATTAAACTAAAAGCCTTTTGAATTAATAACATTTGATGAGTGTTATTTGTATTTCAGTACTCTTTGATTGGTATTCTACAATGAGTGTAATGAAAATACAAAATCGTACTAACAGAAATGCAGCTTTTTGTCTGGAAAGATTCAATACTTTCACTATTAAGAAAAAGTTTATATATATCAGGTGTACAACTTTGCTTCCGCCGTTTTTTTCCAAAATTAAAAGCTTTATTGCGAAAAAGTGCTTACAGATGTATTATTCAAAGTATTGTCCGTCGCTAGCGACAACTTTCTCCCATCTTTCCGGCAATTTTCGGATCCCGGCTCGAAAAAAGGAGTCCTCTTTTGACGCTATCCATGAAGCAATCCATTTTTCCAATTCTTCGAAGGATTGAAAATGTTGATCTGCCAGGCCGTGTGCCATCGAACGGAATAGGTGGAAGTCAGAAGGGGCGACATCTGGGGAATACGGCGGGTGGGGCAAGACTTCCCATTTCAGCGTTTCCAGGTACTTTTTGACCACTTTTGCGACGTGAGGCCGAGCATTGTCGTGTTGGAGGATGACTTTGTCATGTCGCTCTTGATATTGTGGCTGCTGTTGAAACCACTCCCGACACGTTCTTTCACTCAGAGCAGCATCACCGTAAGTTTCTGAGAGCATTCGATGCGCTTCAGCTGCATTTTTTTTCGAATTGTAACAGAAAAGTAAAACTTCCCGCAAATGGCGAGAAATGGGCACATAAACGGACATTTTCGAGCGTGAATAATACGAAAACAAGAACAACTGTCACTGAAACGGCGATGACAATTCGTTAGGCACTGTCCACACTCACTTTAAAGGCATTACCATCTATGTATTTCAACCAGCCTCAGCCGGTACAGCCACCTATCGGAAAACGGCGGAAGCAAAGTTGTACACCTGATATATATGCATTAGACTGGATTTAGTGTTGTATGGAGATTCTTAATAATGGGTTTGCAATGCTACGCAACCTCTCATTTTATGCGGATTGGTGAAAAAGTCCATGAGCCAAAAAATTGGGGCTAAATGGCGTCGCATCGAGGTCAAAGATCACAAAAAAGCTGGGAAATTCGACAAATTGCTCCACAGCTGGTCAGAAGTTGCCCTTAGAGGGTTAAAATATATAAATGACCCCACTAGTTTTCTCTACTGAGCATTTCTTTCAAATATATTGTTACCCTATCTCCAACCCTTGATGGGGTTCCCATACAAAATGGTCGTTTTTATAAAATAGGCTCCCATTGCTCCCAGGTTTCCCTCAGATGAGTCAAATGTATGACCCACACCCACACATGAGAAGTTGCGCAGCATCGAAGTCGAAAAATCGTGCACTAAATCCAGTCTAATATGCATGTGGCTTAAATTCTTAAATATTTGCGTTTTTATAAAAAATTCTTTAATTAATTAATTAATTCTTGAAATTCTCAGAGTATTAAAAAAAAATAAGGAAACCCCAACTAAGTAAAACATGCACTTTCATTCTTCGCTTCTAGAACCCAGAAGTATGTTTCTGGTATGTTTTTGGTTAAGCCTCAAGAATTCAAACCACGTTTGATAAAGCATACTTTCAGGCAGTTTGTCCTTATTCTACAATGCTATCACATTGTTTCCTTGAACATCTCTAACATATTTGTCCATGGAAACTTAAACGTTAACTAAAAACACTAAAACCCGTAGGCACTCAAAATGATTTGCGTCTTAGGCCGACAACTAATTGTGATGCAGGCGCAGTCGCAAGCTTTAATAAATTTACAACATACTTCGGAAGTCGAAATACCAATTAACTTGCGGAGCACGTAAATTATTTTGCATAAATATTCGACGCATTCCTTGTGCAAAAACTACATATAATAAAACAACAACAACTAAAACATCAACAACAACCTCCAGCATGAGGCACTTTGCAATGCCGCTTCATATTACAACTGCAACAACAACAAATTAATAAGCATAATATGCACAAATATTTCAAGAGAAATTTTTTCAGAAAATAGTTCTAATTGCAATTTAGGAAAAAATTTAATCAAAAGATATTTGCTGCTTTAATTCATTAACATCTTAATTGATGTAGAAAGTAGCGCAACTCAATTAAACATCACACGAGCAATTGCAATCGATGGGTTGCAGCGCAATTAGAAAAATTCCAAAATTCCAGTGCTCATAAAAACCCGAATGTGCAAAAAACGGAGCGTGAGCCACCGCCAAAAGGCATTTTTAGTGCACACGGAACACTTTGCACTCGGCAGGCTGCAGTTGTTGGCCAGCAACGGTTTATGATCCTCGCCAGTGGCTGTTTATTAATTATTTCACCACCAAAAACACCAAAAATCAGCCAACGCAATCAAACCAGCAATCATCGAACGAATTTAATAAATGCAAAAATACTTTTTATTTATATTTATTGGCTAAAATTGTTTAGTGTTGGTTCGATCGCGCGCATGTTTCTGTATGTTTGTGCTGCTATTTGTGTTGTCGATTTGTGTGCAGTGGCGGCGCTTAGCAAGCAAGGATTTATTAGCGAACGAATTGAAAATGTTATTCGCATCATGTGTGCCATTGTCCGCAGATGGCGAAGCGTGTTGGCAGTTAATTAAAATTTGCGTCCAGCCGAAGTTGTGCGCTCTGAATGCGACCAACACCAAACGGAGCGCACAGCAGCCGAGTGACTTTTAGGTGGCGGCTAAACGCAACAAAAGGTCAGACTCAAGGTGTCCAAGTCAAATATGGAGTTGCGTGTAAAATTGCCAATTGCTGTCATATTATTTGTTGTTGTCATATTATTTGTTGTCTGCGATTAAATGCAAAAATGTTAGTAGTCATTTCTGTGAAGTTGGGAGTGGCATAAGAAAAAACATTGATGTGATTGGCCTCTGGTTTATTTTTAGTAAAATGTTCAAAGTGTTAAAGGAACACACGTACAGCTGCGAGTGAAATAATAGCACTGTGGTACTTAAATATTTTTTGATTCTTGACTTTTTAATGCATAATATTCGCGATTTTCAACGGATTTTGAAATATTTTACTAATAAAACTAAAAGGCAAATAAAATAATTCTGGCAAAATGCGAAATGAATAAAGAAGATTCACTCAAAAAGGCAAAAACGGAAGATTCACTCATATTCTTTTTAATGTATTTTTTTATCAATTAAATTTTGCAGAAACATTTTAGTAATTTGGAGCACATTGTTTTTTGTTCCTTGTTCACTCCTCTCGGGAGAATAGGGCCTCCACAAGACAGCCTTGTGTTGGTTGCATTAATCAGTTGTGTTGTTTTGCCAGGGTAGGTGATTGGCCTGCCGCAGGTAGTCCTAAGTGATGCAATCATCTAACGCCGCTCAGGAACGTCGCCTTTGCTCGTAGCGCCATCTGTTGTGAGGAGGTTACAGCAGAATGGTTGGGGACCTCGCTAGATCAGGTTGGTGCGTGTTGTTTTCGCAGTTATCCGCTTCCCCTTGCAGATGTCGCTCGTGCGCTTTTGGAGCACATAATACTAAATAATACTTCGAGCTGATCAGATCGACATGCAAAATTTTACTTAAAGTTTGTTTTGCATGCCAGAGACCCTATGTTCAATGCCTAGCTCGGGCTGATGAAACACTCGTCCGCTTCTATTGCTATCCACATGAAACAGTTGAGAATTACAAGAATTGCACAAGGGCACTCTTGGTAGGCAATGGCCAAACCTCCAAGTGTGAAAGAAAATTACCAAAAAAAAGTTCGAATTCAGCGTAAAACTGTAGGGCCTCCTCCTCCATCCGTTTGAAATGTGTTTAAATGTGTAACACATGTGGAAAAAACAGTGTTGCATACACATTGCAAAAACGGGTGGAGTATGCGGTATCGCAATGGGTTCATATATAGGCTTAAGTGTGTCGCATACAGAGGCAGACACTACAACCTACCAGTGGTGGATTCAGAGGGGGTTTGGGTTGACTTTAAAACTACATACAAATTAAAAGGCATTTTTCCTTTTTGAATGGTTTTTCCTGCAACCTACCTATCTAATTTTGCATAATGATTCCATAAGAATATTAACTTTGCAAAGTTGGGGTTCCAGTTAACCAGTTTAAATCAACGGAACGGTAAGGACCCAAAACTGTGTGCCTTATAACATATTTAACTACATAGTATCTCCGGTCAATCCAACCTTCCTTAAATGATCGAATGGAATCATTTTACAGAAGTTAGATTGGGCCCCTAGTGGTACCAGTTAGAGTTCCTTAATGTTACGGATCAACGTAAATGTGATCAACGGGAATGTGAGTGTCCCTACCAAAGTTCAGTAGCAAACCTGAGAGCCTCTTCCAACCCAGAGAAGAACGCGGCTCATAGTGGATAAAGATGAAATTTTGAGATGTCCGGACAGTAGTGAAGAATGTGCTCCAACGTTTTCTTGGCACCATTTTCTTTGCACCCGACTCGATGTTGCCCACCTTTTGCGAGTGAATGGGGCTATTAAGCAGTGCCCCATTACAGTGGCGCACACATGATTTCATTTGGGGGTGGGAGTTTTGCTGACAACTTTTGAGCCCAGTACCATTCAAACCATATTTTGCATCATCAATTTTTGTATTAGGTGAGGTTTAGACCCTCAATCCTTTTCTGAGTGCGCCACTGACCCTTAAGTTTGTCTACGATGGCTCTGCGATTCTTCCTCGGAAGCGAGAGAACAAATCTCGTAAGCGTTTCATTGAATACGCTGAACATTAATTCAAGTGGCATCAGAACGTTGCTGATTTGCACATCTGGCAGATGAACATAACTTCTGTGACAACATCTGTTGTCTCATTGTCGCATTGGGAACTGATATACGAAAGAATCATATTACAAAATTGCAAAATACAGTCGTGTCTGGGTATAGTGAACCCCCTATATAGTGAACACCCAAATTTTGACATCGAGCCTCTAAATATAGACAAAAAATTGTCAAGCAAAAAACAAAAAGTGTATTTTGAGTAAATAAAACAAGTTTTTGAACAAAAATGTTGACCTTGATATAGTTAACAACCGCAATACTGTGAAAAGGCCTTGCAATAATTATTTCACTATATCCAGACACCACTGTAAATTTTTTTGAAAAATTTCAATTTTTGAATTTCAGTTGGTTTTCAAAAACTTGGAGGATTTTCTTTCAGAAATCATTGCAATAAAATAATAAAAAATTAAAAACTCAATTCTTGGACATTCAAGAGTTGAAGATCAATGTAGATAATTGATTGTGTGCAAGGAACAAAGGGAAGCCATAATAATTAAGCATATAAATGTTTAATAAAACATAAAATTTCTTAAATATAGAAAATATCTTCCCCAAGAAGCTGAAGAAGGCGCAGCTGCATAGCTGCAGTTGACTCATCAGCTTCTCGAAAAACTATCTAGAAAAATTGATTCAAGCCACTCCTTCATATTGTATGAGAAATTCATTTATGTTGCTTTGGGATCGGCCAAAACGATCGCTTCACCAAGAAAAAACAAATTTTAGAATGGAAAAATGTTTGCTTCATTTTCAATTACTAATGCGGTCACTCAATTATTAATGCTTCATTAAGCAATGTTTAAGTGAAACTTGACTCGTTTAACCTTTTAACTGTGAGAATTTTTTAATTAAACATGCAAACGTTCTCAAATCGCATTTTTTTGTAATCATTTCAAGCATTTTAGCTCCAACTCACCTTGCAACATTGCACGATGAATGATTTGCAAAAAGGTAAATCATGACCTCAAAATTATGTGCGACGAGTGCGAGTAGCACAATAAGTCGTGTCTGTGTTGCATGACAAGTCATGACCACATAAATTAAACAATAACAAACAAAAGCTTTAAAGAATTAAAAAAGAAGCAAAACGCCTCAAAGGTGTGGACAAAGCGGCAGTCAGATAAAATGACGCGATCGAACGATTTTCAGCAACTTTTTTATGCTTTCATAAAAATTGCACTTTGCAAGCGGTATAAAATGAAACAATAACAACAAAGACATTTTTCATTGTACACGACCGAACGAGTGACAAACAACAAAAAAATATTGCTGATACCACAGAAATGTTTGTGCAAAAAGCAGGCAGACAGGCAGCCGTGAGCAAAGCCGAAAGAGCGCGGCGAATGGCAAACACAGCCGCAGACCAGTTGCCGCGCGCTACAAGCGGACTGCCAGACAGTGGGACAGCAGCGGGGCCGACACGACATGCCGTGAAGAATCTTCGGCGACACAAAACTGCTTCTTCAAGTTAAAAGCAACATTTGACTTTTCCATTTGCCAGTCGGCGCGCTCGGCAGCCAAACGGACTGCTCGCAGCTTGCACAATCGCAAAGCATGTGCAAAGGCAGAAATTTAATGCTACAGCTTCTTGCCCTTCGTTCGCTGTGGCTGCGGCCGATAACAAGTGCACAAAAACCTCATTGAAACTGTTTTAAAATCGAGCAGACACGTTCGACTCGCGCAGCCCCACAACGCGTCATCGGGCGCGCTTTAATATCTCTGCTGGTGATATGTCTCGCACATTGCTTATCCAATAAAATCGATGTGTGTACAAGCGGCAATTATACAGCACACCCACCCACACATACACACATAGCTCTGTTTGTTTGTTTGTATGTACCTTATGGCTTTCAGTTGTGCTGGCCTCAGGCGGTTCTGGCGTCCGTTTGCACAGATCGATCGATCAATCGGCCAATCAATCGTTGTGTATGAATTCGTTCGCCGCTATTGTTTACGTTTGCTGCTTGCTCGCGTTTGCACGTTCCGCCGCTTAATTTGGCTTTTCTATGAAACGCAACGCTCGACACTGAATTTTCGCACAAGTCTCATTGACAAAAAGCGCCTTGTGGTGTCTCTGATATTTGCCAAATGCCGTCGGCGTTTCGGTTTTTTTTTTTAAATTTTTTTCACTTATGCTTTTCGTTTGTTGCTTTTCGTCGGCACAGCTACCAAAAATGTTGGCCTTAAATACGTTAACGCGGTCGCCCGTTCGTGCCACAGCCAAGTCGCGGTTGTCGATCCACACTGTGCGCCGTGCTCAACATTCGAATACGTTGGAGTGCTTTTCATGTTGTTGCCTTAAATATTACACGCCAAACTTGCTCCGGCGGGTTTTGCGTGCGTCTCTCGCTCGGAGTGAGCGCCTCGCGCGAGTTCAGCTCATGCAAATTGTGCTGTGCGCTGTGATATGATCGGATGGCGAGCATGGCGATGGGAGTTGCCAACCCACAGATTTTTTCTTAATTGAACATTAAAAATTGTTACTTCTTCGCTTGAAGTTAAAGTGTGAATATCAGCTATGCGAGATTTTGTTAAATACATTTATTCAACTTAATTAAATCTTTTCTCCCACTACACTTTTGTGGAAAATTGAAATAAAATTTATTTTTTTCAATTAACTCGTTCGGTATTTCGTTGCCATATTGATATGGTGGATGTTTGAACCCTGTATAGTTTACAAAAAAAAAATTTTCGTCGTTTGAATAGTATAAAGTTTTAGGAATAATACGAAATTAATAGAAAACAATATTTACATTAAAAGAAGAAAAGTATCTCTACACTTTTCGTGAATGTCGTGTCGTTAGATAGTAAAGAAATAAAAAGCAGAAAAATTAAACCATTAACACATAAAACATTTTTAATTTTTTCATAATTTTAGTTGAATAAAATTAATTTTCTTCAATTAACCCTTTCGCTATTTCGTTGCCACATGTCAACATGCTTCTTTGCGGACGTCTAAACCCTGTATAGTTTACAAAAACAATTTTTTTTTCCTTAGAATAGTATAAAGTTTTAGAAATAATACGAAATTAATAAACAGAATATTTAAATTTAAAGAAGAAGAAGAAGAAATTGAATGAATGTTATATTGTTACATAGGGAACCAAGAAAAATAATTTTAGTCATAATTTAGTTGAAGTAAATTAAAACAGATTCGAATTTTTTTTATGTTTAACCCTTTCAACCCCGAATTTAACCCTGTATCTCGATAAACTTTGTAATATTGAAATCATGAAACACTTCCGTAAGAAGTGTGCACACGACATTTGAAGTCGCCACGCCTCTTTGTCAGAGCTCTAGAGCTAGTTTACTTTTGATCAATTTTGGCTTCAAACGGGTTAAATAAATTTTGTATCAATATTTTTTAATTACAGAAAAATTATTTAATACTTCAGGAAAAATACAAAATTATCACTTTAGATTTTATTTAACCATTATTAAAGAAACAGGGTTTTGATCAAACGCGCCCAATTCGTAGACTTCAATTAAAACACAAACTTTCCCTGACACCGCTTCAAATTATTGAACATTATTTTGGGAATAACGGTAACATTTTTGTAATTTGCTTTGAATTCAATTCAAAAAATATTGATTTGTTGGTGCCTATTTAAATTAAGCCCTCAAAACAATTATTCAAATCGTACGACTCACGTAAAATATATTTTCGATTTCGGTGATCCCGGATAAAAGGATGATTTCAGAATTTGTGAGCATCCAATATAGTTTTCTAACCCCAACATTCATAGAACGAGAATATTTCTTCTGAGAGTATTTCGATTTTCAAAATTAAACTTCGTCCCGAAAGGGTTAAACCCCTAAATCAATCGTAGCTTTTGCTATAAGACGCCAAATAGGTGAAGTTGCTTTCAGGCAACTTTGGGGTCGAAAGGGTTAACTAATTTTTACAGCCATAACAATTTGGTTGCTGCCGTATGACAACACTTTAGAAAACAGTATCCGGTAATAAAAATGATAAAAATTATTATAGAATGCTGTTTATATAACAGACAGAAGACTAAATCGATAAATTTAAATTCTTAACTTTCCCCAATAAAAATCTGTAGCAAAAGGGTTAATAAACACTCACATTGCTATAACACACAAAAATACTTAGATCCCTACTTAGGTTATAAAATTAGACTATATATTTTTTTTTTAAGTAATACATAGTCTCAATACTTCAATACACAAAAATACTCCTGTTTTTCTGTAAAAAAAAATTTTATTTAGACTATAATTTTTTTCAATTAATACATAGTCTCAATACTTCAATACACAAAAATACTCCTGTTTTTCTGAAAACAAATTTCTTGCAAGCTTTCAGTGAGTTTAAAGTTTGGCTATAGAAACTATTGAGTTGCTCGCATTCAGTCTTTTGAAATTGTAACTAAGGGCGTAAAAACATAAATCTTGAAGAAGAGTCTTTAAACGTTTATTTTTATATTTTATTTATTTTATATTTTATTTAATTATTAAATTTATATAAAAACCTTCACTAAGGTCACCTTAAGTTAATATAATAAAATTTGTGGCACTTTGCACTTTGCAGAAGCAAATTTCAAATATTGATTTTCTTCATTTTTGTATGCCAAGCGTTGGTTTATCGTCTTAAGTCATTAATATTCAATTCTGCTTTTGAGTTGTTCATGCTTCACTTGCAATTTTCAATATTTATTAGCAACATTATTATTAGACTACCAGTGTCCAAAAGTGTCAGAAAGTATCTAACAGTGAATACTTTCATGCAACTACAAAATAAATAAATTCAAAAATGTTATGTTCACTTGTGGCTTCCCTCTCTATGAAAAAAAGATAATCAATTTCGCTTATCTGCAATCTAACTTTAAATCTAAAATCCGTTTTCATATTTTAACATCATCGATCGTTAAATATTTTGTGAATATTTTTTAGCACATTCCCTGCTTAGTACAAACATGTTGAGAATGTTGGAAAGCGCAAAGCATTTGGCACTTTCGCGCGAAAAACACCTCACGTCACTCAAGTCTAATCGGCTGCGGTCGCATCATCGACACCTGATGACGTGCACAGTCCACAGGTCAAAGTGCTGCCGGTCTAAGTCGCCGGCATGACTCAGTTGCCGCCTGCAAAGTATTCGTGTACAAAAAACGTGCTTTGTAATTTGCCTGTTTGCTTTTTATTTATTTTTTCTTTGCTGCATTCGCACAACATTCATGTGAGTTATTTCCAATAAGCGTCGGCGTGCGGCTGTTTTTTGTCAGCTTATTTTTTTTGCAGTGCTTGTTGTGTATCTCAGCCGTTCTTTACTGGGTTTTTCCAGAAACTTATCGCACTGGCAATTTTCAAAGTGGCTGTCATTGTCCGCTGCAGCATAGAATGCAGTCAATTAAATTTTGCCAATTTGCACTTTGCTTATGAAAATGCTGACACAACAGATGGCATTTGTTTCATATTTTACTTTACTACTCGCTGTTCATTTGCCTGCGTAATGCGCGTTTGTGTGTGTGTGTGTTTTTTTGTGTGTGTGTGTGTGTGTGTGTGCAAGCCGCTCATTGATTGAATTTGCGTAAACCATTTGGAAATCCCATAAAGTTGAATGGGTTTGCGGTTGCCGCTAAACAGATGTGCGACAACATCTTATGACAAATTATTTTAATGATTTTTCTAAGATTGTCTAAGATAGTATTTCGGTATCTGACGCTGAATGATTTTGCATTTTCACATATTAACACTGGAATGCCTCAAAGAAGTAAAAACGCATTCATTGAGGTCTTTTATTATGGATCAAAAGGAAGAAGTGAAAGAAAATCTTTTGTGACTTTAACTATTTTTAAAGCTACAATAAATAAAAAATAAGAAAAAAATATTGCCAAAACGTGATCTCTATTTTTTAACGCGATTACTTTGTTGAGATTGAATTGGCCGCGCATTCTTGTGTTAAGCCAAAAACAATACTCAATTTATGTTCAGAAGAAATTCTCAATAATAGAAGTTTAGCTTTAAACTTTTCAAAAGAAATTCAATGTTAATGGAATTAGTCAATAAAATTCGTAATACTTAAAGTACTCAAAGCATATGAAACAAGTTTGTTATGTGAGAACACATGCAAAACTTATCATAAAAGTTGATCTGTGCGAAATGTAAATGTGATCGTAATGTAAATGTGATTCTCTCAAAAACTTAATTTTGATGCAATTTATGCAATTTTAATGCTGAAAGTTTAATTCTGAATGTGTACAGCCCAACTCCAGCACAATGTTGGATTATTGGGAATCTAGCGAAACCATCTTTAACCCTCTTCAAAAGAACTGCATTCATCAACTGTATAACTATTTGACTGTAGTTAGCCTTAACCGTTTCGGGACTACTGGGATACGTCCCAGAAAATGTTTAATGCCCCTCAAAACAATTGTTCATATCTTATAACCCACGTAAAATATTTATTCGAATTATATGTTTTCGGATAAAAGGAGGATTTCAGAATTTGTGAATTTGCATTATAATTTTCTAACCTCCACTTTCATAGTATGAGGGTTGCCTTATATTTTTTTTCAAAAATTGTTTTATTGCTTTTCAAGGTATTCTCCTTGAAGATTTATACACAAACCAATTGTCGAAGCACTTTTTTCACTCCGATTGAGACACCTCCAAAACATGGTTTTTGAATGCTTCAGCAGCATCTTCTGGCGATAAAAATCGTTGACCCCACAATTTCTTTTTTGATGTGCGAAATAACAAGAAGTCATTGGGTGCTAGGTCAGAGCTGTATGCCGGATGAACCATTAAATCGATGCTTTGGTCGATCTAATAAGCGGTTGTTTGAGCTGATGTCTGAGAACGTGCATTGTCCTGGTGAAGAATGATTCAGCGTCGGCGGTTGTTTTTCCGTACTTCATTGAACACTTTTGTCTAACAAATTGTTGTGTACCACTCAAAATTTACCGTTCTACGTTGCTCTAACGGCACAGTAGCCACATGACCAGTTTTGCCGAGGAAACAGGCAACCACTTGCTTTGATGTGCTGCGTGCCCGAACAACATTTATTAGATTTGGCTCGTCTTGGAAGACCCACACGGTCAATTGCTGTTTTGTTTCATACGCATATATCCATGATTCGTAACCTGTCACGATCTTATAAACGTTTTTCGAAGTACCGCAATCGAAATTTTCCATCATTTCTTTGCACCAATCGACACGAGCCTTTTTTTGAACGATTGCCAAATTATGCGGGATCCAACCAGAACAAATCTTTCTGACAGCTAAATGTTCATGCATTATCGAATGCACGGCCGTGGAACTAATGCCCAAGGATGCCTCTATCTCACGGTATGTCAAATGACAATCTTTCATTATCAGTTCACGCACAGCATCGATGGTTTCTGGCACAATGACCGATTTTGGACGACCTTAACGAAATTCGTCCTGGAGCAAGCGGCGACCACGCTTGAATTCGTTAAACCAGTTATAAATTGTCTTGAGGGTTAGTGTTTCATCACCAAATGCTGAATGAAGGCGATTGAAGCATTGTTGTTGAGATAATTCACTTCGGAAATCGTAAAAAATGTATGCTCGAAAATGTTCACGAGCTAAATCCATTTTTTGACCAAGATGAAATTTTCAAGTCAGTGTAAACTACCCAAATAGCGCTTGAACATCAAAATGTTCAAAGCACTTTGATGGTAAAAAATGACAAACTTTTCAATGGCAATCTCAGATTTTTCGAAAATTTACTGGACCATCCCTATTGAAAAAATATAAAGGGCCTACGTATGGAAATATTTCTACCAAAAGTATTTTAATTTATTAAATTCAACTCCGTCCCGAAAGGGTTAACATAAATTAATATTTATTTAAGAATAATTGAAAAGTAAAATAAAATAAATAATAAAATATATAAATTAATAAAATAAACAAACAAATATAATAAAATAAAATAATAGTAAATAAAATAAAATAAAATAAAATAAAATAAAATAAAATAAAATAAAATAAAATAAAATAAAATAAAATAAAATAAAATAAAATAAAATAAAATAAAATAAAATAAAATAAAATAAAATAAAATAAAAATAAAATAAAATAAAATAAAATAAAATAAAATAAAATAAAATAAAATAAAATAAAATAAAATAAAATAAAATAAAATAAAATAAAATAAAATAAAATAAAATAAAATAAAATAAAATAAAATAAAATAAAATAAAATAGAATAAAATGATATAAAATAAAATAAAATGATATAAAATAAAATAAAATAAAATAAAATAAAATAAAATAAAATAAAATAAAATAAAATAAAATAAAATAAAATAAAATAAAATAAATAAAATAAATAAAATAAATAAAATAAATAAAATAAATAAAATAAATAAAATAAATAAAATAAATAAAATAAATAAAATAAATAAAATAAATAAAATAAATAAAATAAATAAAATAAATAAAATAAATAAAATAAATAAAATAAATAAAATAAATAAAATAAATAAAATAAATAAAATAAATAAAATAAATAAAATAAATAAAATAAATAAAATAAATACAATAAATAAAATAAATAAAATAAATAAAATAAATAAAATAAATAAAATAAATAAAATAAATAAAATAAATAAAATAAATAAAATAAATAAAATAAATAAAATAAATAAAATAAATAAAATAAATAAAATAAATAAAATAAATAAAATAAATAAAATAAATAAAATAAATAAAATAAATAAAATAAATAAAACAAATAAAATAAATAAAACAAATAAAACAAATAAAACAAATAAAACAAATAAAATAAATAAAACAAATAAAGTAAATAAAATAAATAAAATAAATAAAATAAATAAAATAAAATAATATATATAAAAAAATATTTTTATATCAAGGAAAAAAAATGTTAAATTATTTAAATTAAATTACAAAATCTCAAAACGTGCATTTTTATAATTTTATTCTGTTTTTGTTATAAAATTTTCTACCCAATCTGTAGTATTGGTATTCACATATTTAAATACCTGAGACACCTTGTGTGCTGACAAACTGCTTTCATATCTACAGTTTCTGAAATAGCATTTCTCGCATCTGGCAATGCTGTAGAGCATTTAAAATAAAAACAACAAAAACAACCAACTCAAATACAGCATTAGCTCTCACGCTCACAGCACTTCTTGTGGCCGCGTGTGCTGGTTGCTGCGGTCAATTTTTTAATATATTCGCCGGTTCGATTCTCAGCGGAGGCGATGCCCAAAAAAAAAAACTCACGTTCAGATGCGATTTACAATGGCATAATGGTTTGTCTGATGATGCTTCATCGCTCTATAGATTAATCATTTCCAAGTGAATCGCAGATAAACATACAGGGTCATTCTCACTGTTGCTACATTTACTAAATAAATGATAGTGTTACGAGCGATTTCCCCACAATTTTACTCTTTTGCAAGTATTTTTTATAACTATATAATATTGTCTGTCATCTATCTAACCATTTAATCATTTCGTCTACTCTGTTCTCTTGTCTTTACACAGCGACCACAAATTTTGTTGGCAAATTTACGCAAAGTGTGCGACGCATTGTGCAGGATGTGAAGGACGAGGGAGCGCCAAGTATGTTGTTTGTATATCTGTATGTGGCCAATGGTAAATTAATAATTCCACACGATTCACAGGTGGCATGAGCCGCGAGGAGGTAATTGAGACCAACGAGAGACTGAGAGCTTTACGCCTACGCCTGGAGGAGTCCTACGACACCGCCAAGCAGGCACTCATAACGCTCATGAACAAATATGGTGACTCGAAGAGCCACCGCAACGTCTTCCAGCGCTATCCCATGCTGAAACTGATGATAAAGGTGAGTGGAACGTGCCAACAAAAATTCTTTTGTTCTTGATGGCTTTAATGGGGCTTTCTGTGCGACGTAGGACGTCATACGCTTGGAGACGCAGTACTGGACGCTGATTGACATTCCGCGACAGGAGAAGCAGGAGACGGTGCCGTCGTATGTTATGCGCGCCTGTGCCATTATGGAGAAGACACAAAAGTCGGGCGAGGGTGTGAAAACATCGGCGAAGCTGGCCGAGGAGGCGGCCGAGAAGAGGGAACGCATGGAGCGACTCGAACGTAAGTTGGTTAATATTTCGATGGAATGCTTAGTTTAAGATTTATTTTTAAAAATATTATAAACTAATAAAAAATATTTCCAAAATTTTTGCATTAATTCCATGCGACCAGTAATGACGACAGCGCAAATTGAAAACGAAAACACTCAACTCATAAACGATTTGTACCGACTTTTGAAAAAGTATCTTGGCCTGCGACACTTGATAAGAATACTCAAGGTAACCTAACAAGCAAATGCAATTTTATGAAAAAGTTGTTTGCTATTTGTTACTTGTTGTCGTTGTCGTTCAGAATGGCGGCAAAATGAAAATCATAACGAAATCTCGACTTGCATTCCTTTTAATAACATTTACTGTTCGCATTCGCAGGAGGAGTACGGCAGCTCCAAGATGTATCCCATATTTCCACGCTACACAATGCTCAAGGACATGATAAAAGGCATTATGCACGACCCAGATTACATGGAAGTTTGCCATGAGATAAATAATTGAGCAGCCGAAGCGGCAACACCGACACACACACCACCGCACACGCCCACCCAGAGACGCGCACGTCGCGGCCCGGCCATGCCAATGAACCGGAAACGGAAAAAGAAGTGGAATTGGAATTGGACGCAAGTGCAACGGCGGCAGCGCATAACGTGTCGCCGGTGGCCGGGCCGCCTTCCTACGTGCGCGACAAGCAACACGACAACACGCCGCAAGCAAATCATTCACTTGCTCGCACAGCACGGCGGCAAGCACTTAAAAATTGATTTTAGTTTTTCATAGCTTAAGTCGGATGCGACGATACACAGCGCACTCAAGCGTGCGCTACAAACAAACTAACAAAATACATAAACAACAATGCAAAGCAGCCACCCACAGTTAAACATTTCTACTTACATGCAAATATGCGAAACGTCAGAGCAACAGACGGACGCTGCAAAGAAGCAACACCACCAACACAAACGGAACGCACCCACCACGCAGGGCAGCAGCAGCTCTACACACACAAACACACACAGACATAGACATAGCTGCGCTTTTTTAAGGCTGCTTGCTGCATGCAGAACGCCATATTCTGCAATTAACTCAAACTCAAACAACAAAAAATGATCAAACAAAGAAATGCACACAGAAGCATACAACGCATCCCGCAGCACCGGTGTGCGTTTGTATTTACGTATGTGTGCGTGCACTCGATGCATCCAAACCAACCAAACCGACTGTACGTGTTTCGGTGCGGCGAGTTTGTCCGATCGCCAATTTCATCAGCCTCAGCTTTTGTTCGAGCACCAGAACGAACTGTGAGGACGAACGCTTGCGCGGCCGAGAAGAAGTTTGAGACAACAACTGCAATACAAATACTAAAAATTTATAATATTTATACATGCATGTTTATAGGGAATAAAGAGAATGAAATGGAATCGGCGAAATGCTAAACTAAATACATAATAATTCTATAGTTAGACAATATGCGGGAACTGTTCCCAACAGTTAAAACAATTTTAGATAAATGTATGCGCGTGCGCTAAACACCTACAACAACAACAATCTATATAGTACATAAACTAGTAAACATTCTACAATATATTAGAGAACAAACTTAGATAGTTTAAGCTCATTCTTGAAACATTCCCACACACACACGCACAGTTGCGTGTGTATGAATGCATGTGTACTGAAAGGAGATGAAACTAAAGCTGGTGTTGTGCACTAAACTAATAACAACAACAAAATTATAACCAACTGCTAGAGATGTCAAGGGTCGTATTGATGAAGTTACATTATAATTTTTAAAAATTCAATTAAATCGTTAATTTTCGAAAGTATGGGAATGTAATATTTATAAAAAACTAAATAGTAAATTTAAACATTTTTTTAAATAAATTAAGAATTAGAAATTTCTTCTTTGTTATTTTATTATAACAATAAATTTAAAAATTAAAAACAAAATAAAAATTTAAACAGTTTTTTATAAATTTTTTCAAATTTGTTATTTTAGTATAACAGTAAATTTAAAAATTAAAAAAAAATTAATAAAAATTTAAACATAATCGTTAATTTGCGAAAGTTCGTGAATGTAATATTTTAAAAAATTTAAATAGTAAATTTAGAAATTTAATAAAATTAAAAAAAATTTAAACCGCTTTTATTAAATTCTTAAAATTTTTTATTTTAATATAACAGTAAATTTCGAAATTAAAAAAAAATTTAAATTAAACAGTTTTTTATTTTTTTAATTTTTTATTTATTTAAGTATTAAAATTTATTTAAATATTAATCAAAACTTTTTTTTATATGCTTTAAAATTCAATATCCCAGGATTTTGGATACACATTTGCAAATTTATAATAATAAATAATTTTTTATATTTTTTATTATTATTTTTATTATTAATATTGTTATTATTATTATTAAATATTTATTAAACATTATAAAATAATTTGAATCTAACGGCATTGACATCTCTAAAATTAACGACACATATCGTTGTGCACATATTCATTCGATAATGTAGGCAATAACTGAAGGCTTAAGCTAACTTTAACGTTTTGTTCAAGCTTGTAAAAACTATAAATTGTATGAACTTTCAATAAAAAGTTCACATAACCAAAATCAAAACATGAAATCAAAATTAACACAATTAACTTTACATTCATGTTAAACAATTTCCAAGGGAAGAATGCTCAAATCAAATACCTGTATTCACATTCGAGTTTTTCACAATTTTCGTTCTTACTCATACATGAATAATTATGAATTCAAAGAGATTTTCGCGCTTCTGATCTTTGCGACATATTTTAAAAAATTAGAAAACACAAAATTAATGTAAGGTGTAAACCTGAGTAAATTCAAATAAGTTATAAGTTTTTATGAAAAATAAAACGTTTGTAAAGTAAGCATATCATATGAAAAAGTTCAAGTGTCAAGTCAAGAGTCAGTCAATAATATTTGTTGACTTGAATGCGCCTTCAATATTTTCAATGACCTTTACACAAGAACTCTTCTAAGTTTTGGAAAGACCAAACACTACACTCGAGCTTACAATCAAATATACAACATACTTCGCTTCAATTTTAGCTGATCTTTAACACTAGAATGCCCGCCCGATACAACCTTCTTTTTTAAACCCTGCTATGTAAACAATTAACAATATTTTGAATTTATTTATTTAGTTGTAGTAGTTTAAAAAAACAGTAATAATCATTGTAGATTTTCTTTCAGAAAGCAATGCATTAAAATAGTAAAACACCGCAGTGCAGTCTATGTAACTTTTTTGGGCATTCTGGTGTTGAGGACAACCAGCTCAACCTAACCTATAATATTTAGTTCACATATCTTTCAGCTTTGTTCATACACATTAAAAATTACTTACTTGCAGTTAGGTGTCGTTTGACTTATAATAAGTGGTTAGTTAGTGGTTTTCAACATCTTCAGTAAGGTTCGATTTGAAGTGATAGTTAGCTGGAGAATTCTGAAAATTTCATTGGGACGAGAACTGTTTCTAGGACCTTAAAATTTGATTTCATTTGATTTACTTGTTCCAATACTTCAATAATGTTACCAGATCGACAGGAATCCACATTTTTTTTCGATATATCGTTAACTCTATTAGGCGAACCTTAAATCTTCTACATTTTAAAGAACTCCTCTCATTAAACAGAGCTAAGATCAGAACCATGGTCAGTATTCTAACGAGTCACTGCTGAATTGGCATCCATGCCGAAAGGTTGCGGCTGTTTTCAAACGACCTCTGTCGCAGCTGCATAGATAAGAAAGAGGAAAAACATATACCTTACCTACTATGCACCTGTTCTGCTTTATCCAGAAGAAGGATGATCTATTTAGGCAACTTGTTCTTTGATAGTCTAGGGGATCCAGCTGATAAGACCATTCGCTGTCTACAAAGCTTCGTAAGAAGCGCCAATTAGTTCAACGAGTGATGTGGTTTTATGTTTGGCCGTATGTGGTATCACAGGAGCCTAAGTGTGCTTCTCTTGGGGCAGCCATACCTACCTATCTACCTTCCTACTTAATGTATAAACCATACTCAAGAAAAATATCTCCTAGAGATTTCATTCCTATTGTATTCAATATTCATAAAGAATTTTTTGTCTTCTAATATTAACTTCAACCTTCATAATAAAAGGGAAAATTTTGGTAAAACGAAATAAAGGTGTTTTAGTAAAGTTTAGTGTTCAAATTTGTTTCAATGTAACCGTCAACAATGAGCCAAGCATCTTTTTCAAATACTTCTATAAGAAAAACTTTAAAAAAGTCTCTTTCTCGTTAGTTCACAGTAAAGTATGAAATATTCGTTTAAAAAGCTTCTTTCTCGTTAGTTCATAGTAAACTACGAAATATTCTTTTAAAAAGTCTCTTTATCGTTAGTTCATAGTAAACTACGAAATATTCTTTTAAAAAGTATCTTTCTCGTTAGTTCATAGTTCACCTTACTCACTTTTTTTCCTTCAAACAAAAATAAAATCAATGGCAGACTATGTTTTATTAAAATCAAAAATTGCGTGGCAGAAGCTCTATGGACAACTGGCAACTTCCATTCAATTCCTAATCTCACTTTCTATTAATATTTCATATCACTTAGTTATGAACTGTGGTCATGCACAAATTATTCAACTTAACTGAAGATGACAAAAGCAACACCAAAAATAACGAACGCACACAAATCGTCGCCTGAGAAAACGATTGTCGTATGTGCTATTGAATTCAATGGAACATACGACATTTGTTTTCTGCGGCAACGAAATGCAGACACAAATGGACAAAGAATATCGACTGTGACACATTGTATTAAATTTTAACTGACTACACTACGAGCTCTGTGCTTTACGTCGTTTCTGCTTGAAAACGCATAAAATTGTTGTCGTAGCAAATTCAAATAGAAAAAGTAAAACTTTGCAAAGGTTTGATACAAAAAAGCAGAAAATTAAACAAACTTAGTTAAAATATACGAGAATTATTCCAAGTTAATTCAATGGATAACTGACATAACAATTAAGCTTGTGTGTGTGTTACATGATATGACTAATAACATGTATTATTACTACTAACATAAACAACAACAACAACAAGAATTAAATCATACGCTTACTAAGAGAAACACAGACATTTTTATAAAACGTGTTTTTCCAAACATAAAAAAATATAAATACAAACTTTTCAATAGAATACAAAAAAAAAACAAAGACACAAAAATTAAGGTTAAAATTGCTGCATTAAAATTGTTGTATTTGTGCATTGCAAGTAAGAAATTGCAGTAAGAGCTGGAAGCCAAAACTTCAGAGCTTTCAAATTTGCGCAAACAATAAAACTTAAAAAAATTAAACGCCAAAAACAAATACAAAAACCAAAACAATACCAAAAATAGTTCTACAATTTGTACTTGGAACAAATGCAGCGACAACTGCAACGCTGGGCCGCCCAATTGCAGTACACAAACAAACTTCAAAACACCACCCACCGATAAACCACAAACTCACCCAAAGACGAAACAAAACTCACAACTCACCAAATATAAGCGAATTTTTCGAAACATATACAAAGTCCAGCAGATGCAAATATAAAACACCACTTGACGAATTTCCAGCCCGCAAACATTCCAGTCCCACGAATATTGAGCATAAGTATGTATGTGTGAGTGTATGTGTATGTGTATGAAATGTGTCGGGCCCCACCGACTCTGTGTGCTTCACTCAACTACGTTCGGACACACGAGTCAAGAAAGAAGCTACACCAATCACCCAGCAAGCGTTAACCTTTTCTGACCGGAGATGCATTTTTGAGAAGAGTTTGGAAATTTGTTAAAAATATTCAATGCAATATTTCAATGTTTTATTGAAGTCCTTTCAACAGTGTATACACGGTTTGAAAGGGTTAAGCTCATACAGCAGCACATAGCGAACCATACATACAAATGCTCGATTAAATTCAAAGTTGCGCCTAGATTCGTTATTCGGCTGTAAGCTAGAAATACTAAAAATTATAAATGAAAAAACTAAAAAAAGTTTAAACAAAAACGCAAATTACAATGTAAGCATTTTGTTATGGCCGAGAGCCATTGAAACTGCGCAAACACACATAATTATTGTCTGGTATTGTATAATCACTTTAATAGCTTTAACTGTCAGTGTGTTGAAAGCCATTCAATCTGATTGTGGCCACGTTTACATAAGCAAATTGCCGCTGCAAAATATTTCGACAATTTTGTAATAGGGACTCTGCATATATAATTTTTCGCATGCAAACAAAAACTATGGTTGGCGAGAAGGAGAAGCACTCCAAGTGCCGCTCGCCGAAACCGAAAACCAAACTTCAGGAATCAAAACGTTTACTTGAGAACATTTTCTATAAAGACATAGTATTGTATTGCATTGATGCGTTCCAAATTATATCGACATACTTATATACAAGAGGAAGCATACTTACTATACACACACTGAAATCTATAAACAGACAGAGCGCAACTCCGCTGACGCAGACGGCAGCTGGCAGTGTGCAACACTGAAAATACAAAATTTTACCTTTTCCACTTCTAAGTGTCTACTGAATGTACGTATTTGAGAAGATATCAAACAAATAAAGCAAAATGCATACAAACTACAACAACACTATCGAAAGCGAAATGCGTTTGGTTGTTCAATTCAAATGGGAATAGGATTGAATGGAGTTGTTGCACAAAATAGGTAGGTATCCAAGAGGGGAGGACGAGGACTTTCTATTTAAATGAAAGAGAGATGTCCAAAAGACGAGATTGTATAAACCAGGGGTGCCCAAAACCTTCTAATGGAAGAGCAAGCACCAATACATACAAAGCATACTGTGCTGTGTGTGTATACTAAAATGGTTATGCCGACGATCATTTACAAAAACAAATGAGGAACTGGAATCCTCAGCATATGCTGAAGAGCATTTACAAAAACAAATGAGCAACGAGAGCATAGGGCATGGGCACCTCTGGTATAAACCATCACTGTTCATTATGGATCTATGATCAACTCGGTTTCCTCTAGAAGAAAAACAAGTTGGAATTACTGCTGTCCAATACATCTATTTTAAATTGAATTAAGAAACTTTTATTCAGTTGCATTTATTTACTTTTATTCTATTGCTTAACTTACACACCCTTAACAGTCACATGTTGCTATAGTTCCTTCTGCAGCATGTTGCAGTCACATTTCAAATGCCAGAAAAGCTTAAGAACCTTATGAACTTTTCAGAAATTTAGCAAAGACACAGTCCTAATATAAATATTTTCCATTATCCATGTTCAAAACCGCAAAGCTTAAAAAGCAGCTTTTCAGGGTTTCGTTAAAAGTTTTATAATCAGCACTCTACTTTCGGCATTTAGTTCATTTTGTTATAGAATTTATTTATGTAAAAACAGTCTTTAAAACTTTAGGACTTGTGGATAGTAGCTACTATCGTTGGGTACTAAAAAACTGTATTCGATAATATTTATCATGTTCAAACTGACTTTTAAGCTGCTTTAAATGAATGGAGCTTTTTGTTGAACACAACTGTCCAGATTGCTAAATGAGGTTTAGATTGCTAAATGAGGTTTTACATCGGTTTGTTTACAAAAAATGTTGAGAACTGATGTGCTGGGAACTTAATTCGAACGCGAGATGTTGCTCTATTTTTTACAATCCTCGTCAACAAACTTAACATTATGCAAATATTATTGATTAATTTGTACTCAGTTGGAATAAAAAGCGAACAAATAGAAGTGCAAGAGAAACAATTATTTCATTTTAACCCTAGTGTGTGTGCTGAAAAAAACACCCTTACCCGTGTGATGGGGTACCCGAGTACCCCAGTACGAATTGTATAAAAATTTCTAACTTTTTGCTTGCACTTTAAGAAATTTTACTGCTTTTGTTTAGTTTTAAAGCACTCAGTAACATAAAAGTACATTTTGGGATTTCCCTTGTTATAAAAAATTACTTTCAAACTTGTTTTTTATTTTCCAGTAATGAATTTTTCTGCAATTTCGGATCCCCCTTTCATAAAAAGGGGAATACCATTCATACGCTACTACAAATTTCAATGAAAGGTCATTCCTCATGACATTTCAATTTTGTAACAAATTAATTAGTCGTTAGTAATTAGTTTTAATTGCATAGTGAATGATCTGAACAAATTCGGAAATGAGTTCTAATTCAGAAATAGCCCGGTATGAAAGACTTATCCGAGCCGAAATTCAAGAAATACTGTGCGAAAGTAAAAGTTATGAATAATTTTTCATTTTCGAAGGCGAAGATGAAGATGAACATATCCCATCAGTTGACGACGTAGCAATAGAAGCCTCTAACGCTGAGCCTGCGTGATGCATAGAAACTGACCATCTCGAATGGTAGTGACGAAGAGAAGTATCCAAATATCAAACTTTATGGTAAAGATGGCATACAGACTTGAGCCATTTCGGCGTAGTGTGCCAGCGTAGGGGCCTCGATTCGTCCTACAATATATGCACAGCAAAAGCTATATTCAAAAGTATTTTATCAAGTGAAATATGTGACATAATTTTGCGTGAAGTCAACCGAAAAGGACGCTTTACGCAATATATACCGTCGATACCCTAAAAATATGAGTTAACAATTTTTTGGCTTGTAACGCAAGAAATTCTTATCATCTGCAAGGTCCACTGTACCCGGAAAAACTCGCTGAAAGCGAATGTCGATAAATGTAGGCGAGAGAGTTGTTTTGGATCTGGTTTGCAAACATAAAATATCTTTGAGTTTATAAGTTTATATAACCAAAATCAATTTTTTCGTTTCCTCAAAATCGATTGAGTGATTGTTTTTCGTTGATAAAATTGTTTTTTTGCAAATTACTAACTTTAGAAAGTTTTACTTACAAAAAAAATCTTTGAAATCCATGCAAATCCATATAAAATGTATTGGTGTACCCGGGTGCCCCAGCACACGGGTAAGGGTGTAAAAAGTAAAAATGTCGTGCCACACCCTCCAAATTAAAATTAATGGAGATAAACCCTCTAAAATTAAGACAGAATACCATTTTGGGAGTTGTCATGAAGATTCACCTTTCTAGGTTATCCGCAAGTGTATACAATTTTGATATAAAAGTGATTTGGGTACCCCATCACACACATAAGGGTTAAATTTCGAAAATCATTTAATTTTTTAATTTTTTTATTTTCACAAACTGACTGCTGTATTTTAAGGCATGAACAAATTCATAAAAAGCTTTCGTAAAAAGTTTTTTTATAGAAAGCTTTCGAATACAACCCTGCGCCGAGCTGGTTTTAGATCATTTTAAATGGTTTAATATGGTAGTTTTCCAACAATTGTATGTGAATAATCATGTTTTGGAATTGATTTTGTTCATTTGTTTAAGCTCATTTAACACGTTTAAGCCGTCAATTTGAACTTAATGTAAAACAGTGCAACCGGACTTGAGTCGCTCAATACTAGTAGTATAGTGAATTTAGTAGGGTATACCTTCATGTCAATACATATCACTCATACGCCAAGGTGTGTAGACTATGCAATCTCTCACATTCCCTCTCACTTTCATAAACTTTTTCTGCATATTTTGGCTAGTAATCAATGTTGTAGAACTATGATTGATCTATATTTGATTGAAAGTTCAAATACAGAAATACGTGTTAATAAATATTATTTATACGCAACAATATATAAATAAATATTACTCATACGCCACAAAGCACCATTATCAAATAGGTATTCTGTTCTCTCTCTTGTGGTGCATTTTCGGTCAAGCACTCACTGCCAGTCCACTTGAAAGGTATCTGGTTGGTATGTTCAATGCTGATAAATAATTCCATATTACTTATACGCCTTGTTGACCTTTGCTCTGCCTTGCTCTGTTATTCTCACTGTTGTTTCAGCAGACACAAAGTTTTCCGTTTTTAATGCTGAATAGCATTGAGACATGGCAGAGAACGATGGACAATACTAATCCGCGCCTTTTTCTGCTAATCTACCACAAACCTTAGATTTTATAAGCTCATTTAGTAAATACCCGCTTCAACATTTTCCGCATTTGTGGCCTTTGAAACCTTTAATAATTTCATAAACATATAATACCGATAACATCTAACTTACTTCAATAACTTGAAGATGAAATTCAATACGTGAGTAAACGATTTGACTGGGCGTTGGCATCTTATGCAACTTTCAATTGTCCCATTACGAAATTGTCCTACGAAAACCTACTTATGAATAAATAATAAGACAAACTTGATTCAGTATCTATTTGGCTCAAACTGTCTGCTTATGGCTACTTGTTTAATTATTCAATTTCTAATTAGCAATTTTATGGTTAGTTATTTAGTATTCAATTGGATGGACACAGTTGTTTCCCCTCTTATGTTATGTCTATATACCAAAAGTGATTTGGTTGGTTTTTTTTACGATTTCCTTCTGTTCGAAAATGTTCAGATAGCATTGCAAAGTTAATATGGAAAATCTTGGAAAGCCAAACGATTCCATTTCATTCTCAATATTCTTTATGGTTTATGAGAAACGTTCTTTGTGCACTTTGACCATTTAATGGTTGAAATACTTAATTGGCCTGTTGAGCAAACAGTGAGTTGGGCGCCTAAATCGTTACGATTTCGCGCCTACAGAGTCAATCAATAGTGAGATCGGCATTTTACTCATTCGATTTGCCCTTCGAATCATCAGTAGTTTTTCTTTTCGACCTCGTCTGCGTTTTCTGAAACGTTGACAAGTGTCACATATGCAATGCTCTCATTGAAACGTTGACGTTTGTGCGGACAGATGTCAATCTTGTTATACTTTATTTATTACGCCATGTTCAAGACTACTTTTTCTGAGGTTGCGTGAAGTCACTCGTCTATGCCGATGAACCAAAGGCAGGTACAGTCTTTGGAATTTACATTAGACGTGTTTTTAACAAGAGATCAGTGGCTATGCTCGAAAACTGGTTCATAGGTTGTCTTGGCGCTTGGATTATTTGCAATGTGGGTTGGTTGTCTTTACTGAGAGTGTCCATTACTATTAGGTAGGAGGATTTGATATAAAAGGGTGCTGTCTTCACTGAGAGTGTCCATTACTGATCGGTAGGAGGAATGATATCAATAATTTTTCTGTGCGTTTTTTATTACAAACCAAACGCCTTTCTACAGTTTACTTAGCAACTTATCGTAAATCATAGAAAAATTTAAGCAGTTCGCCAACTTTGGCGTATTTCCTTTTTATCAAACAAATTGTCAAATCTTTGGGTTTCTTTCTAAAAATGTTTATTACAAAAATTATGCATCATCGGCTTCTGCTCATCACATCAATCATAAATGAAACGAAAGCACATTTTTTATTGAAATAAATTGAAAGTAATCAGGCAGAGGACTCAAACTTGTCATAAACATTTCGCAAGGCAAACATATGAAAAAATGTGGCGTAGTTATGTGCCTTGTAATTATCTCCGATTCCAAAAAACAATATGCAACATCTTCATCAATTCATAACTCATCTTCTTTGCAATTACATTTCAACAAACTGAAGTAGGCAGACGGACACACAAGACCGAGTCAAGTCGCCACAAGACGTTTTTACTATACCAGCATTTCATTGCAATAAAACTAAATAAATATTTGAAGACTTTTTCTTTTCATAAACGTTTCCCTCAACGATCTACTCCATCAATTTTTCGGCTGTTCGAAGCACAACATTTCGACACAGCCTCCCCCTCCTCCCAACATTTGCGCACATTGACCGCAATCATTTCCATGCGAATGCATAAACCAATTTCTGCTATCGAATAAATCCAAAACAATTGCCCAACAACAAAAGCCACGCAACATTTTATTGTGGTACAAAAAAAAAGCAAATACAATAACAATAAACATAACGGTAAGTGCGTTGACGGCAGCAGGTAGTCCGCTGCGTGCAGACTCATTTCGAGAGTTTGGTTTGCTCGCTGATGGTTCGCAATTTACTGGCGCCCTCCGGCCGGTCGGTTGGTATGGATTCCACCGACATGGTGGAGCTCTTCGAGCTGGCGCTGGAGCGTGAGCTGCGGCTAGAGTTCTTGGGATACTTGACGGCTTTGGTGTTGCCCGAGCACTGCATAATGAAACGAATCTCCTCCATGAGTTCGGCCTTGAAGGACACCTGCGTTGTTGGTTTATGATTGTTGCAGCGGCAAAATAAGAAGAAGAAGACTTATTTCAAATTTGACGTTGAACAACTTTTCAATTGATGCTGTGCAAATATGATGAAATGAAATTAGAAATGAAGCGCACCACAGCGCCAACAGAGCTGCCAGACGTGCAAAGCAACACGAACAATGAGTTAGAGCGGACAAAATGTTACTACTTGCTGGGTTGGCTGGGCCGGTGGGATGCATCTAATTGCGAGAGGTCTGCGGGCCATGCAAGGGGGCGAAGGTAAGTGGGCAACAATAAAATTGAATCGAATTGAATTTGGGGGAAAAACAAATAAAATAAATGTGATAAAAAGTGGAGCATAGATTGAATGGATTTTTGTGCGGCAAGTGGGGAGCCGTGTGGAGAGTGTAAGTGATGGGGAGGAGGGTACGGGTTCGGGTTCGGCTGCTCGCAGAAGCGGAAATTCATTTTGTAATCGATGCAATATTAAATTAATGTGCCGTAGCATACTTGCAGGCGCGCTCACAACGCAAAATTGTTGATTCTGGCTGCAAGACAAACAGACGATTTGTGTGTTTTTCTCGCTGACAATTTTTAAGATTTTTTTTTTAATTTAGTAAGTTTTTTGAAAACCCATGAAACGCAGATGTGAGGCGAATTTAATGAATAATTAAAAAAAATAAAGATTTGTTTGTTGTTGTTATTGTCAATTAAATTAATTCAATATTAAGCTCAACTTTTCTATATCCAATTTTGACTTTCAATTACTAAATATTTGCTTTGTTCGTATTCAACTGAAATTTCGGTGCAGTTGCTCTCAACACACGTTTCAGTACCTGCGTGAGGCTGTTGAGTTGGGTTTTTTCGCCAACTCTCCGCTATGTATTAGTCACAGTGCACAATACGAGTACTTGCGAGCATGCGGTGCGTGCCATGACCTGTACCTTGTTTCGCCGTGCCGTTGCATAGACGCTCGTCAGCCACTCCACAATGCCGAAGAGGCTTGCGAAAAGGCTGCCCGCAAATAGCACAAAGTACACGCCGCCCAAATTGGCAATGCCCAGCTCCTCGGCGCCGTCGCCATCCTGTCCTTGCTGCAGTCACAGCCAGCGCGCATCCACATTCGTCAACGCAACGTTCGCAGCGACCATATTTGCAGTCATAAACACGCGTGTATATGTATTTGTGTGTGTGTGTGTTGGTGTGCGGATGTGGGTTGGGTGGTGTGATGAAGCCGTCACATTTTTTGAAAGGGGAGATTAGGCCGCAAATGTTGACGTCAGACAGGATAAGCGTGTTTCGAAAGGATTTTCGTTGATGTCGTTGCCGCCGTTTTTATTGTTGATGATGTTCAGTGCGTTGAATGCGTTCAGAAATTGTTTTGTTTAAGAAGGAAATGAAATATGCCAAGAAGGAAGAATAGCTTAAAGTGCTTTGTCGTCAAACGAAGCCAAAAACGAACTTAAATTTAAAGGATATTCTTGCACAATCTTAAATGCCAAAAAGCGCCTAGAAGCAATATATATGTAGGCGTGTGTACTACTAATGCATTCCAAATGCAACGGTCAAAGTCAAAGGAGTCAAAGGAGCAAAAACTTAAATGGAAAACTTTGACTGCTTTGCTTGCGGTTTCTATGTTTTTGGGGCACGCTGCGTTGGACTGTGTGGAGCTGACGCCAAGCAGTGTGTATGGTGGGTACCGAGCAGCGCCTATTTCGGCTACCTGGTTCTCGTCCGAGCGCTCCTTAACACCCAGCACCATCTCCAGTATGGACACAAACACCCCAAAGAACGAACCAGCAATCAACACCACGTATACGCCGCCCAAATTGCTTATCTCCAAGGCCAGTGCGCCGCCCTCGCTGCTCGTATCCTGTGACGCACACACGAATGCGTTCATGTCCAGAGTTGTTGTTGTCACACGGCAGCACACAAAATAATTGTAGTGCTAGTGGTTAGTTGAAAAGTGAGAGTGTCACTTACCGAACAGGCGCCGCCGCCACGTTTCTCCTTCCACCATTTGGTCTTCATTTTGGTCAGCACGCCCTGCTCCTGCAGCTCCAGCACTGCCTGACTCAGAATGTCGCGATACGGCCAGTCTGCAAAGTGCAACAAGAGTGGAAATGGGCGTCAGCGTCGCCAACAGGCTGGCACACTCACTTTTGCGCATTGCAATGCCGTAGCCCTTCTCGTCCAGCAGCGAGCCCACCTGCGCCAAAGTGCACTGTCGTTCCGTGATGTATTCGATGGTGGTGGACTCCATCAGAAATGCATAATTCTCATTCACCACACGGTCGACGCCTTCGGCATTGGTCGATGTCATGTATTGCGGGTTGTCGCGCATGAACTCGTACATCTTCTGGTAAGTGGGATACTTGGCGTCCTACGCAAACACACACACATACACATGCAACACAAATTAAGTATAGCAAACTGCGGCTGGAGCGTTGCATCTATTCGAGTTACCTGAAAGAATGTGAACGTGCTGCCGCCCACTTTGGCACCGTACTTGACGTTGCCTTTGTTGGCTGCCAGATCCTCGGCATTCTCGATGGGCGTGCTTGGCGATTCGATGGTCAGGAACGCTGCCAAGTTGGCCGTGTACGATGAGACCAGAATCAGCGTGAAGAACCACCAAAATGCGGCCACTGCACGTGTCGAATACGCTCTGTGAACAAATCGAGAGTGGCAATGAATTTAAATTTAATTCGTCTCAAGAACGGAAATGGGCGCGAAACTAGAGACCAAACATAATAATACTGCGTACTCACTTTTTCATTTCTACATCCTTTGTCCTTTTAAAAGGACTTAAAAATTTTGAAGGTCATAAAAAATAAAAAAAATATAAAAAAAACCTTAACCAAGCGAGAATATGGCGATATGTATATCAGATGAAAGAGGAAAGGCTCAAGAATTTAAATAAAACTGATTTTGTATCAGTTTGTAAAAAAAGTGCACACAAAATATCTGCCGAGGTCATAATTGCAATCTTATGGCTCCCACGATATAAGTAAATATTACAACAATGCTGCTCGAATAATGCTATAATTTGAACACATCCAGTGTTTACCCTTTGTGATCCTTTCGATAATCTTAAAGCTGGCTTTAGTGAATTTTCATCACCAACTTTGAGCCCAAAACGTATTAAACAAGAATTCTTTCAAAATCTCATTTCAACATTTTGATCCTTTCATCCTTAAGACATCTCACATGACCCACAATTGTGAATACCTTAATTGAAAAGCATAACGACAACCATCATCTAAGACTCCGTTGCCCACAGACCACACACAAAATCCTTATAATTCCTCGACAGTCAGCTACCGTTTGCGTAATCCTGCTGTGCGCCGCTCTGCGCCATGTCTCAGTCACATCAACCAGCTGACGCTGCGGCTATAAGTGTGCAAGCGTCCATGTCAGTACTCACTTTGGCGCCAATTCGGAGCCTTGCTGCAGCAGTGCGCCCATGGAGAACCACAGGCAATTGGCAAAACTAAATTGGTTCTCCAGCTCGGTGGGCTCCTCAATGCACGGATACGGATTATCCCACTCGGCCGGCGAGATGCGGCCCAGTATGAACATGGTCAGCGAGACGCCGAAATAAGCCAACCCCAGCCACAGCCACACCTCGCCCGAGAACGGCGACATGAAGGAGAAGAGTTTGGGTGGCTCCTTCGTTGGTTTGCGAAACAGAATCGCGATGCCTGCAATGTCACAATGTCGAGTGTTACTCAGTGAGCTATGCATGCGTGGTGAAGGATACTGCGGGATGTGTATGCAAATGTAGTGACAACAGCAACAACCAGCGGCACACACTTCACACATGTTAATTACTGTGGAACGCCTCACTGGCAGCCAAACCGAGTGCCGAGAGTCGAGTGCCGGGCGTTGATTGCGCTGCGGCTGCAATGACACTAAATTGCATTGCACACTGTCGATGGAGAAAGAGAGAGGGAAAGAGATGCAGGGAGTGCGAGAGCTGGTACTTACCCAGATTCATAAACGGTATGGTGAAGTCGACGCCCTCCTCGCGTATGGACGTCATGGTCAGGTCGGTGATGCCCATGTCGGCGCGCTAAATTTTGGGTAGAAAAAGTCACGCAATTGCATTAGGACGCTTTATTGCATGACGAGATGTGAATTAAAGTTGTATGAGATGCTCGAGTTGAGCTGAACGGCACAGCGAAAGAATTATTGCTAGTTGGCTTTTGGTAGAAACTCGAATAGTTAGTTGCAAAAAATGATGATGAAAAGTGGTTAATGTCGAGGAATGTTGTTGCGAGATGCTAATTGGAACAAATGCACTAAAGTTGGGTGGTTGAATTTCAGAGTAGTAAAAACTTACTATGGTATTCAAAGTATTGGGATAGAAGTAGATAACTGAATTGACTAAGGCTTGTTTGATCCATGTACAAACACACACATTACAGACAGCTTTATAATTGAACTAACACATCTGTTCTCATATCGAGGTAAATGGAGTCTTTTTTGCTGATTCACTTTCATCCTGACTTAAATTTTTAGAGATTTAGTGACCCATCTCGTTCGTATATTCAGGGTGAACGGAAAGTTTCTGCATACATCGTTTCAATTGTAATATACTTAGAATTCTGATTGCTTGTTTTGTTTGAAAACGAAATGGGGAAATCCCCCATAATGTGATGGTTTGGAATGTTGGCAAAACTATCAGCCGTTGTTTGTTTCAGTTTTGAGTCGCATAAGCATTTTTGAACTAATTGTAAAGTGAGCTTCAATTTGATCGCATCTTGCAGCAATTTTTCGCGACCACGGCTTTTATTTTGAAAAAAATGAAGTACGTTTTTTTCTATTTGTGTTTGTTTAAGAGTTTAATTTATGCATATAAAAAAATTCATAGCAATTCGTAAATATGAAAATTATTTCTGTGTTTATCGACATGTTTTCGTAATGTCCTTTTACCCAAAACTAAGGTGATGCATTTTTATTTACTTTGCACAAATGTTAGACAATTTTTACCCAAAGCCTGTATTGTTTTCAGGAAACGGGAGGTCTTGCGAATTTAAATTCAAACACTTCATAACAATGGAAATTACGCATAAGTAAGCAATTAAAAGTGTCTTATAATACTGAGTTAAAGTGGACTCGGACAACCGTCAACAATATAGCTGACCAGCCAAGAAGTGGTCGTCCAACAAAATTAACAACATCAATCAAAAAAAAGATAAGAAATTTAGCGAAAGAAAAAACTAGCGTTGGAACGCGAACAGTGACAAAACAGCTAAATGCATCTCTTCCAGAATAAAGCAAACTCAGTAGAACCACGGTTCGCGACTATATTGAAACGAGGAGTCACTCTGTGCTGTGATATTGAAACAATGAATGCTTTTCCAAGCATACTTTTAGGCATGCACTTTGAACTATGGCAATTTTTGTATAATTTGCTTGGTATAGTCCGATACGGCAAGGATGGTTCGCGAAAGGTGATGAGCTTTGCTAGAACAATCAAGATAGAAAGTACAACTGGAATGTGCAAGAAACTTCGGCGCGATAAGAAAACTAGTATAAAAGCAGCAGTGGCAGCGCAAGGGGTCAAGTCTGTGTTGTGCAAAGCAAAGTGGTAACAAGTGTAGATACAAGCGAAGTGTAAATCTGTAAATAAAGTGATTGTTAGTTTTTGACTGCGTTTTGCGCTGAATAATTGAAGCTGTTTTATTTTCAAACACAATCCAAAACGAACTTGGATTTTCGTAACAATATAAAAAAACTTCTTGGGGAAAGCATGCATATGTGTGCCCTGTAAAACCACGTTTAACCGAAAATAACTTTCGAGACCGCTTAAACTTTTGTAAAAGGATGACAAAAGAAACATTTACACAAGATAATGAAATTGGCCGAAACCAACGAGCTAGTATACTTTTTACGTATGAATCACCAGTGGAACTGTTTCCTAAGCCTAATCGCCAAAATACCAGAACAAGAACTAGTGATCCATCATCAATTAAACCATTTCCACGGCCAAAACAACGGTTGAAAATAATGATTGCGGGCAGCATAAGCACACATGAAAAATCGGAGCTAATAATTGTCGATGAAAAACGTACTGTTGATGGGGAATACTACAGACAACGTATGCTTCTCGTATATGGAAATTGCTGCAAAAATCCTTAGCAGTACCCTCGAAGATCTACAGCGATTTGAATGCAGAATGGTGCGCGGTGTCACACGGCGAAACAGTCAATAAGTGTTGCTTAAAGTCTATTTAAGTCAGTATGGGAAGACTGGCCGGAAAATTCGCCAGATCTTAATCCTATTGAACATATCCAGGATTCAAGATTGAGTATTTCGGAGTCCAAAACCTGTCAATAGACTTCAACTCATTGAAGGTTTCCGAAATCGAGTCCTAGAGTCCTACGAAAAAAATGGCACACATACCTGGGCAGTCGGATAAGTACTTAGCCCCACCGCCCGATGGTGCCGTATCGTAAGAGAAATTTATTATCGTGTAAAACATCCTCATAGACGGCTACTGCCAAATTTTCAGCCATATTGCATTTGTAGTTCTGTTTTGACCGCATGTGGAAACGAACGTGTCCGCGGATTTTAGAAAAATGGAAAAAGAGCAATATCCGTCGGTGATTCGCCAAATTGGTCGCATTAGGCTACGAACAGCTGCCCCATCCACCGTATTCTCCAGATTTGGCCCCGTGTGACTTATTTTTGTTTGCAAACTTTAAAAAGTCACTTGCCGGGCAGAAATTTGAGTCGATTGAGGAGGTTATCGCCGTCACGGCGGCTTCCAGAAAACGTATTTTTCAGACGGGTTAAAGAAGTTGGAGCATCGCTGGGTCAAGTATATCGAGTTGAAAGTAGACTACGTTGAGAAATAAATCGCCACTTTTCCAAAATTTTCGTTTTTCTTTTGTAGGCTAAGTACTCATCGGACCACCCACGTACACAATATTAATGATCAATTGAGTTTTGTTTAGGTTTAGTGGTTCAAATAAGTGGTGGTGTGGTGGTGGTGGTGTTTTTTTTTGTATGCAGAAACTTTCCGTCCACCCTGTAGTTTGACTAGTATTGTTCAAATTTTTAATTTGTACTCTTCAACTATTGAAAACTAATCTCTCATTTGTGGCAGGCAAAACTTAATTAACGCTCCAAGCATCATAATATTTTCCATGTTCACCCGCCGCCACAGCCCCTCATGCACAAGTTAGATGTCGTAATTAGAGCAATCAAATTATTTTGATTTGTGCAAAATTCCCATGTTCGATAATATTAGCAAAATTTGCTGCTAAGCCATACCTGAGCATTGTGCGAACGAACACATGCATCCAGCATACTCTAATTTCATATTCTAATGAACACACACATAGACACTCGCATGTATACGCATTAGCGCTGTCGAACGGCATTCATCATATTCGATAATGCCTAAGTTATGAAAATGAATGCAGCCGCAATTCGAACGGAGTAAGTTGAAGTTATGAAGGGGAATTAATTATAGTGCGGCGAGGGGAAATCTATTGAAAACGCACACACACACACACACACACACACACACATGAACAGGCGCAGACAACGAATTGATTGTATTGTGAGCGTTTTGGGCGGCAATCGCCGACACGCAGCGAACACTGGATTAGTGACGGAAAGAGGCCGATTAGGCGAAGCAAATGCCGCACCACGACCACCAGTTCGGTAGTTACTCAAACGATTGAGCGAGTGGGTGGAGCGGATGCGGCTAGACTGGGCTAGCCGGACGTGTGGTATTTATGTTAATGACGGCCAATTGAGCCCAGAAATTGATAGCTTCATTGGTGCGCAATGGTAAGCAGCGCCAACGCGGAAAGTTTAGGACGCGAAGCGAACGGTGCCTAATGGGCGCAATAACTCATGTGTAGTGTGGCTGTGTGTGCTGACGCTCAAGTTGTTGCTCGCTCACCCCTTCGATTATTTCCAGCATCATGCCGTTCCACTTGCCGGTCACCGGGTCGTACGAGCCGTATTTGTTATCCTCCTGCAGCCGAAACGTGTAGGTGAAGCCCAGTTTTTTGCCCAACTCCTCGATGAGCTCAATGCCGAATCCCTCAAACTGATCGTTGCCCTCCAGCTTGACGGGCGTCTCCTTCAGCATGCCGTACGGCTCGCTCTGCGGTGCAGGATGAGGCACACAAACGCGTCGAAAACGAGCGCTCATCAGTCAGCGGAACAAACAACAACATTACCGAATGCACTCACAATGGCCGTAATCACCACGAAGCTCTTGTTGACCAGCGAGCGCTGATCCTGCTCGAATGTAATGGCCGGCGGCGGTCGATTGACCACGAATCCGTCCTCCGAACGCCATGTGCCAATCTTTTGCATGCCGGAAACTGTCAACTCGACCACGTCCAGCGCGAAATCCGTACGCAAGCCCTCGTAGTCGAATTTCACTTCGCCTGTGAGTCCACTTAAGCCCAGCTGCAAATGTAAAAATTCGTTAGTGTGTGTGTGTGTGTGTGTACATATTAATATTTTAGCTAAGGCCAACGGTCAGCTGGCCGTTCATCTTACCGATTTCATGTAGTTGACGAGCGTGTAGCCTTTATCCCATGAGCTGTCATCATTACAATTTAATGACACCGCCCCGAACGTTACATGTTTCAATGTCTCCGCCAGAAGCTGCACGCCATCGTGCACCAAGGCCATGCTGACGGTCAGAGGACACGACACTGCAAATGTATTTACGCCAAACGATTACAACGTGCGCCGACGACCACAACCTCTCACACACACACACACACACACACACCGACATGTGTCTACATGTCGCCTATCAGAGCCTCGCGACATAACATACAACTGTACACTTATGTATGTGTGTATGTGTGTGTGTTTGTGAGTGGATTTTTTATGAACTTGTCCTAGGGTCTGTCCATCTGTCTGTCTGTCCATCTGCTTGGATGAATGTGAGTGGGTAGGCCTAGTAAATGCGAATGCCTGGACGTTATATCGCCTTAAAGAGATTTAATGCTCATAAATAATAAAATGAAATATTTCCTCTACTTTTTCAAAGAATTTTGTAGCTTCCTAAAATTCGGCACACAGTCGTTTATCATTTTTGTGCTCTGACTGAGCTGAGCTGTGCTGAGTCCAATGTGCAATTAAATTATTCAGATGTCAATGCGTTAACTCTAACTAAATTCACAGAAAAACATTCAATATTCATTCAATCATTTGTTCGAATGCAAAAGAATTCGATTTTTATGACGATTGCGATTTCTCACTTTGACAGTTTTATACCGCGATGACAAGTAATATAATGAAAAGAAATGCAAAATTATGCGAAACTTTTCACATAAATTTTCTAGGAAATATTTGAACAATGCATCTATGGTCGTCTAGCAAACCGGAATAAAAATGAAACTGAATAGAATTTTTTGTATTTGAAGGGCAGAAAGTGGTTAGACTTAAAGGCTTTTCAATGCGATTCAGTTTCAACACGTTTGCTTGTTCCAAATTACAACAAAAAAGTACAAGTCGAAAGTCTAAGGCCCTCTGACACTTTTCTCATCAGTTATAGTTTCGATTTGCATTTCAAGGACACTCCCGATTTCACCGAATGACTTATGTACCCATAAAGTATGAGTTTTCTCTTTAATTACACTGCACAACAGCATGTCTGTTGCATGGAGTTATTTACATGAATCTGAATCGTTTTTCCACGCTGTTTTCAAAACCATACTCCGTTTTTATGTAACGGCTCTAGTTTTTGTAAAAAATGGGCGCGTCACTTTTTCTAATTTTCCTCGGCTTTTTTTTCGTTTTCGACTGTAATTTCTGAACCAATATCCCCATCGACATGTTTTATATATCGTTGCACTTACAACATTTCACGCCATCTTTTCTGACATTAATCAATTTTATGCGTTCTAAATTGGCGTTGTAACAAGGTTTCAAAGTAGGAAAATATTGAATTTTAAGGCGTTTTCTCTGATGGCGAAAATTGTACAGACGTTTCATAAATCAAGTTACAAAGTATATGAATATCTTAAGAAGAAACATCAAGTAATACAACACAGCCAAATTATTTGGCGGAATAAACATAAGTATCGAAATAATAGCAAAAATGTACCATTCAGTCATTTTTATACTTTTTTCTTAAAAAATTAGTAGCCTCAAAATGTGCTCTTTTATATGTTCCAACAAAAAGATTTTGAATTGCTCAAAACCAAAAAAATTAAAAACTTTGCATATTTTTAGGCCTCTAATTTTTTAAGGAAAAAGTATGAAAATAACTATGGTACATTTTTGCTATTATTTCGATACTTATGTGTATTCCGCCAAATAGTTTTGCTATGTTGTATTGCTTTGGTGTGTCGACTTTCATTATACATCTAACTCGTTAATTGTTTTACAAAAAATGTGTATGTTTTTAACTAGAGCTGCTAGACAAAATCTGAGGATAGATTCGAAATCAGCGCACCCAAATTAGTAAGAAACAGTAGAAAAACTTCATGCAACAGAAAAAAAGGTATTTTTTTGTTGTGCTGTGTTATTCTTCCTATGGAATCTAGTAATGGAAACTACAGCATTAACACTAGAAAGTCCGCAAGTTATCCTAACGTACAAAGACTATATGTTATATCCGCTGATATCTCGAAAAGTGCACATCGGTTTCTGCTAATTGTAATTGTTAAACCCTAACTGTAGATTTTATTGTAAAACCCGATAAGAAAATGAAAGTCATCAAAGCAAAAGCTGATAGAAATACAAAAGAAAACAAAGATATTTAAACATAAAAAACCATCAAAATGACATCAATTGTCTTTCTAGTGTTAAATACTTTTTGAAGACATTGTTTTACCATTTTGAAAAGGATCCTCTGTCTCGTACAAGGTTTTTGCCAGCTCCAAAACACTCTCTTCCTCCGGCGAAACTATGCGTAAGCCAGTGATGTTCGTATCGCTGTGCTGATATGGTTCCAGATCAATGGTTTGTAGGTCTAAGTTGCCCACAATGTAACGATAATCGCTGGTCATGAGGCCCACCTGCTGTGCCTGTTTGAAAAATTCAAATTAAATCATATTAACAAAAATCATAAAAAATATAAATAAACCTTCTTCAAGTATGCTGACCTGTTTAAAGAATTCTGGTAGCGAGTCTATCGAACCCATTACCACAAACGAAGTATCGCCCGATTTTTTGATGCGTCTCAGCACGTTGCGATAATTGCCATTCAAATCCAGTTCATAGCGACGTATTGTGATGGTGGGACCACTGGTGCCATACATTCGCAGCAGCTGATTGACCATGGGTAGAAATTCACCTAATGGAGAGATTGAACACTAAACTAATTTTAAATCTGTTTTAAATTACATAGATGAGCATAATTATGGGCAACCAGATCTATTTGGTGAATGAAATGAATGAAAAAATATAGAACAAAGTCAAGTCAGAACAAGTCTCTGATACTGCACCATATGTAAGTTATATATAAGTTGCACTAAAATTTATTCAAAGACCTGTCATATCAATGACAATTGAATAGCATTGAAACAATGTCAAATTTAAGCTGAGATCTGAACTTCTTGTTTGTTTTGCACTTTGCGTACGCACCAGTTTCATAGATAATCGTGAAGCCATTCCAGCCCAACGTTGTAACCACATCCTTCAGCACCACTGCCAACTGTGAGCCGTGCGGATGCAAGTTGACCGTCGGCATTTGTACACTCAGATCCCAGCGCGTGTCAATGAAAGGTAACTCTTTGGCATCGCAAATGCTCATGGCGTGCTTGGCAGCCATGTCGGTGGTGGGTCCAAAGACAGCAATCAAATTTTGCTATACAAGCGAATTTTCCATTAAACAGATAAACCATTCTGTGGAATGTATACTAAATTATAAAATGTGTACCTTTAAAATTTTGCAGAGCTTCTTGGATGTTTCAAAAGCATTGCCAGGATCAATGCCGATCGTGATGCCGTGCAACTGCACATTGCCATCGCTGTCTTCGTTGGCCTTATCGATGGCTAATTGAAATAATTTCTCCATTTCGGGATGGTCCATTTCGTATATGAGACCTAAGAGTGAATGATTAATGAGATATTAAAAGTAGAAAATTTAAAGAAAAAATGTTAGTAAAAAAATTTGAAAAACATGAATATAAAAGGGGAGTGATGCAAGTTCAAAATGTAGCTCTTTTAGTTTGTTGGCTTTGTAGAAGATTTCGCAGTAACGGCAACAGAGTTAGGGTTTCTAAAGCACGAGAGGTGAAAAACAGTTCTAATGCAAGGATGTAGTAGATGCTCAGAATTCACCATCTGCGAAGCTCTTGAAGTGAATAGTGCAGTTTCCTTTTCCATTTACCAAATGTGCTACACAAATATAAAAAAATGTTCACACCGGTAAAAATCCATATGGGCGTGAAACTAGAGACCAAACATAGTAATATTGCGTACCCAGTTTTTCACTTCTACATCCTTTGTCCTTTTAAAAGGACTTCAAAATTTTGAAAAAAAAGTAAGAAAGATATAAGAAATACTTAACCTTAAAATATAGCGATATACATTGTGACCGAAAAGTTTCCGGAAATTCTCATTTAAAATTCGCGCGCTGTATATTTTTCGATATTTTAAGTTTCTGTAGGTTGGTAGCACTGTCCTTAATTACTATGCCAAAAATGAGCGCGATCTGTCAGACAGTTTGTTTACGGCAGCTGTTGAAACCAGTTCACCTCAGTAGTGCGTTGCGATTTTGTTGAGAATTTTCTTCAAAATGAGTACCGTGAACAGGTCTCTTTGGACGTGCTTGATCGTGCCAATTCCGATCGAACTTTCATGGAACGCATCATAACTGGTGACGAGACATGGGTCTACGAGTACGACATGCAAACAAGCCAACAATCATCGAAATGGAGAGGAAAAGACGAGCCGAAACCGAAAAAACCACGCCAAAGTCGCTCGAAAATCAAGGTAGTGCTGATTGTTTTCTTCGATATTCGTGATGTGGTGCATCATGAATTCGTCCCTGAACGACAAACAGTCGGTAAAGACTATTATTTGACTGTTTTAAGACATTTGCGTGAAAATATCCGCCGTAAACGGCCTCAATTGTGGAAGGATAATTCATGGATTTTTCATGACGATAATGCTCCCTCGCACCGAGCCAACATTATCAACGATTTTAAGGCCAAACATTCAATAAATACCATCGAACAGCCACCGTATTCAACTGATCTTGCACCGTGTGACTTTTTCCTGTTTCCCAAACTCAAATTACCACTCAGAGGAACGCGTTTTGAATCCATAGAAGACGTAAAACAGAATTCGCAGAGGGAACTCAAAGCCATACCGGAAAGCGCCTATAAAAAGTGTTTTGATGATTGGAAGAAACGTTGGCATATGTGTATCGCTTCTAATGGAGCATATTTTGAAGAAGATAAAATAAATATTGATGAAGATTAAGAATTTTGCGTTTTATTTAAAATTTCCGGAAACTTTTCGGTCACAAGGTATGTATATTAAATGAAAGAGGAAAGGCTCAAAAATTTAAATAAAATTGATTTTTATTTATTTGTAAAAAAGGATATGAAAAAGGTTCTTTGAAAATTTTAATCCTTCATATCCTTGAAAATGTTTGTATAATTTTCTTGAAAAGTATATAACATATATTAAAACACAAAATCTCCTGGATCACGTGTCAAAATTTCATTATTCTCACTTCATTGATTTCTAATTCTAGTTAGTAAAATGGGTAAAAATCGGATAAATTAATAAATTATAATTTGTATACTTAATTAAAATTGCAGCTTCCGCCTTTTTTTTAATAACTTTCGAACCATACTCATGAACGAAAAATTATTAGTTTTTGCAGACGATCATATGGAAAACATCATATCGCTTCTTCGCTGCAAGAACGTCATAACTCAAAACTACATCATTCCGAGAAATATTCATTTTAAAATTACCATTACAGGTATTTAAGGTTTCAAAAAATTGTTCATGTCGTCATATGAGTAAAGTATGGAATTTTTTACAACGTGGTTTTGACGCATAATCGATCATATGCAGATACACAAAGAGTTGCCGTAAACTCGAATTTTTTTTTTTTTAGTCATGAAATTCTTGCAGCGAAGGAGCGATATGTTTTTTTGTTCTTCTTACTGGCTACAAAATCTATCGAAAAAAATGTCTCCACCTGCAAGTTCTCATAAAATTAACTGTCACTTTACGCTCTCAGTAAATCTTCTTCTTCTTCTTCTTCTTCTTCTTCTTCTTCTTGACTGGCATGACAGCCCGATTACGAGCCCTAAGTACTACTTAGGGCAATCATCCATGTTCTGCGTGTGAATTTTTTCAAGGTTGGAAGGGACCTACAGTTTTATACCGATTCCAAACGGCGAGTTGGGAGCTTTTTCATAGGCAATTTTACTCTCAGAGGTTTGCCATTTCCTGCTGAGAGAACAGCCGCCGAAAGAAAAATTTTTGTTTTTCTTTTATTTTTTTTCGGTGTTAGCAGCAACGGAGTCTTGAACCTGGGTTCGATCGTTGCAACGCAATAGCCAGCTGAGCTATGGCGGCTGCTCTCAGTAAATACCTTCACAAATTCATATTTTCTGTGGTAGGGAACTGTAAACCCGCTTCACAGAGTGAAAGTTACATCGCGCTTCACGTTCGCCAAAAAGAAGTCTGCTTCATTTAAAATCACACGAGCATCGAGCACTGATCGACTTAAGTTAAATACTTCTAGCAACGAAAATCATAAATAAATGCCACGTCAACGCATTTTCGCAGCGACATTATTACGTATTCCGGCGCATTGCTGCCGGATAATTGCACTGCACACGCGACGTCGACACTTACATTTGCATTTACATATTGGTTCGTTTGTTGACAAACATTTGTACATTTTCGCATTTCTCGTTTATTTGTGCGAGCGCGCATGCAATTTGCATGTTTTGCTGTGTTTCTCGCTGTTGTGTTCACTCTGAAATATTTATTCAATGTTGTTTGTTGCTGTTGCAGCGTTGTTGCTTTTACTTGCCGTTTGCCGTTTTATTTGCTGCCGAAATGCAAATGCGCACCGCTTAAAGTGCATTTTCGCCGCTTCGCTGCACTGTTTATGTTGTCGCCCATTTTGCTTTTGTTTCGTTTGTGCATATTTGCCATTTGCATACAGCGTGCCAAGTGCGAGATTGTCGAGTGCAATTTTGCATTTTGTGGCAGTAATCGCTGCTTTCGGTCGCCGGCACCCTGTCAAACGCATCAGTGCGACGGCGACAAATCGCGCAGCAAAAATAAACACGTCATAGACTCGGCAGAGCGCCGCGCCTCGATCGCGAATTCTGCCTGCTGGCATATTTTTAGTGTAAAAAAAAATAATACTAAATAAAACAAACACTTTTGGAAGCAAAGCGACTGCATCTGACCTTTTCTGCCTAGTTTACATAACCAAACTAAAAATTTGAATATTTTTTTAATTTGCAAACATTCTTTGCGCTGCTCACCAATATTGGTTTTTTGGCCATTTGCACTGCTCGTCAAATGCAGTGCAATCAATAACAACAACAACACGCCCAGACTTTGTGGCGCATGTTTGACACACTTTTGGTTCATTTTGTTGCGCTTTTACGTAAAAACTTTGCACACTTTCTTCTTTAAAAACTTATTTATTGTTTCATTTTAAATTTAAGGAAGCCTATTCCGGGCCATATGACTTTATTTAAAGTTTTTATATATATCTTTTATATATGTTGAAATTTTATTTGTGTTATTTGTGCCTTTGCACTGACTTTTCTTTCGACTGTCTCACGCTAAACTGAAGATTTTAGGAATTGCAGTGAATTCGCTGCAAAATTTTGACAATCTGCTTTTAGTTGAGCATTTCACGATCTGTGTCTTCACAGGGTGTGAGTTTTAATTACAATTTCAACCATTCAACTTGAGGTTTTTAATTCAAACGAACTTAAGAAAAACTGAAAGTTAGACCCAAAACAAAAAATATTTATATTCAATATTTATTTATTGATTTGTTTATTTATATAATTATTCAAGCAATCGAAAATGTTATGGTTTCGTAGTTTCAATATCTCGGTTAATCGAAAAAATTAGAGAGAAATATGCTATCCTGGTTTTACATTGTGACAAAATTTTAAAAGAAAGCAAATAAAGGAGAAAGGAAAACTATTAATAAAAACTACACCAACCAAAATACAGTCTGTTCAACAATAAACGTTATTCGCTTATTGGGTTAACTTTTAAGTAAACATTTACCGGCTTTGTTTTTACATAAATGCACATTGTTGCGGTTGTCGACGCATATGTTAAAATCTAATCAATTCTCTTTGTACTTTCCGCTGTGACACGTGCAATCAAAATGATTGTGAGAAATGTTTCGAAGCGAGCTTTTTGAAGAAGTATCCTAAGGGCCCTAAATGGTCAGTTAAAAAATCTGCAAAATATCTTAAAACCACTTCCACGTTTGTTAAGAGGTTGTCTGGACGTTATGCAGAAACAGGAAACGTTGACGACGAACCAGGAAGAGGCCGAAAACTTACTACTTCCAAGTGGCAGAATAAAGTCATCGTTGGGCTTTTTGAAAGAAACCCAACGGTCAGTCTGAGAAAAGAGCACCAAATATTATCGGAGAAGGGCTTGGATATATCCTCATATACGATTCTCGACAGGCTTCAACAATCAGACAGAAAACGTAGGGGTACTTTGTCGAAATTGTTGCTTTCAAAAAAGCATATTGAAAAGCGTCTTCAGTGGGCTCACACAAATATCGACTGTGATTGGACCAAAGTAATATTTATAGATGAATCAACTTTTGTGTTGTTTAATAGAATTAGACATGTTTGATTGACAAAAGGTCAAACAATTATTCAACGAAACGAAAAGCATCCCCAGGAGGTTCATGTGTATGGATGCTTCTCTGCCCAAGGATTTGGCGTTCTAAAGTGTTTCACTGGAAATTTAAAAGCAGTTAGAATGCTGTAATTGTGCAAGTATTGATCATTGAAGTCTGCTGAAGAATTATATTGGAAAAGTAACACCAATTAGATACTACAAGAAGATAACAACCCGAAACACAAAAGTAAACTATGCGCTAAGTGGAAAGAGAATCCCGATATTGCAACTTTGGATTGGCCCTTACAGTCACCAGATGCAAATTACATAGAGAATGTTTAGGCTATAATGAAAGCTAAGATATCAGAAAAGAATATAAAATCATCAAAACATTTTATTCAATTTCTCAAAAGAATGTCAAGAAGAAGAAGAGGTCTCTTTCCGTGGATTATGTTGAAATTTTGACTGCCAGTTGTCGCCAAAGATGTTACGCTATTACAGACTATGCAGGAGATTGGACCCCATATTAAGCATTCTGTCGAAACCTATAACACATTTTTTTAAATAAAAAAGAGAAGAACGTTTTTTGTTGAACACACTGTATTTACTTAAACAAAATACCACAAATTTGCTTAAACTTTTTTGCACAACTATTGACACATTAAAATACAATACAAATTCAGATCGAATGTTTGTACTTGTCATCTATTTTCGAATCCGTTGTCAGTTTTAAGTGTTTCGCTTTACTTTTTGAAGCTTTTGCATTGCGTATTTTAACGTTTTAAGTCAGAATATCTGTAATCAAAAATGTAACCTAAAAATGTGAAAAACTGATACAAAATTTAATTTTATTTAATTTTTCTTTAGTGAAAATTTAAAACACAAAACATTTACACGATTTACAAAATTGAAAGTCACCACAAATCGGCCCCACTTGCTGCAACGTTGCATTGCACATATTGCAATTTGTGGCCACCCATCACAAATCACACGCAGCCCATCAGCCAGTTTCCACAGCATTTTGTCAACTTTCAAAACCCTCATTCGGCATAACGCATTTACATTTGTAGGTGACGCCTTCAATGATGATTGGCAATGCGTCTAATTGGCATTTTAATTCCATTCATGCAGCCACTGACAGCGATGTGAGGCGGTGGCTCAACATTTTTACGCTGATTGCTGTTGCAACAAATGCCAACAGCAGCGGACACCAGTTGATAGCTCGTCCGATTGCTGCTTGCAGTATTAATGGCTGCAGCAACGTGGCACAACCACACTAACACAACAACAACAACAACAAAGCCAACAGCAAGTGCGACAGTGACAAAACGTACCACATCAGCAGCAGCGACCGCAGCACAGCCACAGCAGCAGCTGAAATAAAAGCCACAAAATTGCTGCCAAGCACAACCGCAATGTTGCAACCATTTATAATGCCGCCGTCGGTGCAGCGCGTCCCAGTGCAACGTAATCAAATACTTGGTCATGCACAGCAACACAACAACTACACAAAAACACGCAAACACATGTGTAGCTACAGCAACATATGTACAGTTATTTATGTATGGTACATGCAACAGATACACATCGATGTGGGTACATATGTACATATGTGCTTGGGATCGATGATAATCGCTGGGACGGGGTGTGCGGTGGTTTAGACGACATATGCATTTCGTGTACTGACATCAACAACAACAATCAACCACAACAAAACTGGAGCAAAGCAACTGAAATTTTAAGTGATACTTAACGATGAAAGTGAAAGATGAAAGCAATGGAAAAAAAGTTGGTTTTAGAATGAGCGCAAGTGATGAATAAACGAACGCTGAGGGTGTCAAAGGAAGCATATCTGTTTATGTTTTTATTCTTCTTACTTATAAATCCAAAGTATTGGAGAGACTATTGTCAGCAATCAAAGGTACTGAAAAGGCACAATCAAAAAGGACGCTGTGCCATAGACAGCAACTGTCTAGCCCCCACCAATCTAATCTAATTTAAAGGTACTAAAATGATGCATGAGAAGGGGACGATAGATGAAAGACTCATCACTTGGGATACCAAGAAATAAGGTAATCACCCATCCAGCCAAATTTCAGTTGTTTAACGTAACCAACACTTGGGCTCTATCCTCTTTACTGTAATAAAGGAAGAGAAGAAAGATTTAAAGATTTTTTAAGGAAGAGAAGAACGATTTAATGATTGTTTAAGCGAAAGGAAAACATTTGAGGAGAGTGTGAATCAGTTTTGTACAAACTATTTATATATATGAATAACGATTATAAATATGTGCGGGCAGATGAAATCTAAGTTCAGTTGAGCCAATTTTAAGACCCAAAACGCCGCCGCAATTCTAGCAGACTTAGTTAAAGTTCTGAGTTGCAGTAATCATCTCAATAAGTACCAGCTGCTACTACAGTTTCAAACCACGTTGGGTACCCCAGCAAAAGGACATTCCAGAGACACTCAGCACAGATGTGCATTAATTTTAATATGAGGCAGTTGGCGGCATTTGACTTAAGTGTCAACTTATATATTGTAGCAAAAAGTTTATATGAAGTTTAATTATGCTGATACATACATCCACTTCATGGGAAGCCAGTGTCCACACCAACAATTCAAACCTGAAAGCAGCAATCATTAATCAAATGTCACTCATACGCCATGTAGTACAAAAGGCTGAAAATATTCAATATTCCAGCATTTATTATCTTTTCTGCGACTGTGCTGTATGCACCTACATCCAAAATATTATATTCGTCTTCTTATATATAAAAAACACTACGGAAAAGTTATAATGGTACATTCCTTCCTATCTATCAGCATCAGTAAGGGATAGCAGTGCAATATTGACCTTCAGATTATTCAGTTTCAACTGATTAAATTAGTAACTATGGATTATATTTTGGACCTTCTGCAGTACATACAATGGACCATATATGTGGCAGTTGGAGGCAATTGAGTTGATTGTGAACTTATATGTTTGAACAAAAATAAGTTAAATGATTCTGATACATCCACTTCATGGGAAGCTATTGTCCACACCAACAATTCAAACCTCAAAGTTCCATAGCAGCAATCATTAATCAAATGTCACTCATACGTCATGTAGTACAAAATGCTGAAAATATTCAATATTCTAGCATCTATTATCCCTTCTATGACTGTGCTGTATATGTCTACATCGAAAATAATATATTCGTATTCTTATATATAACTAACTACGGCAACCCGTAGAGGAGACTAAGGCACAGCTTTCCTCTTTGTGTATTTGAATCTGTGCCGAATGCCGAATACCAACCACTGCAGTGCACTGGTCGAGAGCCTTTTATGAGCAACTATTGTACTACCAGAGGTTTGCCGGTTGCTGCTAAAAAGGAAGTCGCTAAAGTTATTGTTTTCTTTGTAAATGTTGGTGATCGCTGAGTGAGAATTCAAACCCACAACCTTCAGAATATTAAATTTCTACTTTTTAAAATAAAAAACTGTCAAACATACATACAAACATGGAAGTAACATGTACATAAATACTACTTGTTTAATTTCACTCGATTTCATTTCTAATTTTATAATCAATGAGTGCCGAAAAATACTTGTCATAAATATTTTGTAGAAATTAGTTCAGTTGAAATAAATTTGAAAAGCGTTGAATAAGTGAATTTTCATTCAAAAGAAAAAATATAGCTTTGGCCTTCTTCTTCTTGGCCTTATTCTTCAATTTTGTATACTTATTTAAAAATTTACAAATAGAAATATTTTTTCGTACAAATTTCAACTTCCACTGTTCCAACTTCAAATGTTGGCTTTATCGTCTTCAATCCTCGCCTACTTTAAAGTTGCAATTGTGCTACAATTGTTGCGTTCCAGCGAATTTGCATATGCAAATCCAACTTTGTATGTGCGCACGGGGTGTCAGTGACTGAGTCGGTGGTGTGGCGCCTCAGTAAACGCGCACAAAGCACATGTGTCCCAACTCCCGCTGCTAGTGGTGAATAAATCGTGCTGCTGCATGAATGAAATAAATAAAAAAAAGTAATAGAACTGTAGCGCACAGCGGACGAGGCGCAGGCAGTGCACAGTGTAAGAAAAACAAAGCAAACAAGCAAACAGACCTCACGCTTCGCAACTCGGCAATGTGCATTAACGAAGTACGCTTCAGGATGCTTCTGCCACACACTTTTCCAGCGCCACGTCCGCTGTATTTACATATCTGCCTTTGGCTTTTATTCTGCCATCTTTCACACTTTTATTTTTGTTACACTCCAACACACACACAGAGACACGAGTCGAGCGAATAATTGCAAGCAGAGTGGCAACAATGGCCGCACACCCCTTGCAGGCATCGTTTCGTGCTAAATTTCAAACGAACGCAAACAGGACAACACCAGCCAGCCACTCACACATGCTGGCGCCAGGTCGGCTGGCAACACAAGCGCCAACCGGCCAGCAGCTGACAACGACGTTCATACATTCGTATAGATGCAAATGCTGCAGCCGCCTGCAGAACAAAACGAAAGAACGCCGCTAGATGAATGTTTGTGTCGGTTGTGACGGTGGCCATGCAACCGGCTGCAGTGCCACTGACAGTGGCGCTCAAGGCGTCACAAGGCAGCGACGCAACAGCCAACAGAAACAGTGGCGACAAGTGCCAAATGCAAATGCTCACGTGCAGTGTTTGCGTGCACTGAGAGAAAAAATATAACTCAGCTCGTTGAAGTGGTTTGGTGTCCTCACTGTTCGAGGTGTTGTTGTCTAACGCTTGGGGCAACTTTTTAATGGCTCACATTTGAAAATGCCTTGTAACAGTTTTGAACGAATAGTGCGGCAAATAATTATACGAGTCATGGGTTTTGAAAGTCAGAGCTTAAATTTAACTTTTGCTGTCAGCTAAAATTAAATAAAACACTGTGATTCTCATACTTTCCAGCGGCAGAATTACTCGTTGTGAGGGGCCGAATCTGATTGCCAGAAAATTTTGTTTTTATTTAAATTCTAAAATCTAAATCTGATTAAACATAACCTATGTAAATTTTTATTAAACTTGATATTGATTTTGATTATAAAATGCCTTTTTTATTGCTTTCATCCCCTGCATGCGCCACTGTTTATATGTATGTATTAGGCATCGCAATTCCGGGATCCCGGACTTTTTTCAGTCCCGAAAATCCCGGGATTCAAATCCTTTAATCCCGGGAATTCAAATTGGGAATTGAGTTTTTGTGCCTTTAAATTTATTTCATTTTAACTTTGAAGCATCTTTTGCAATCCCGAAAATCCCGGGATTAGAGGATTTGAATCCCGGGATTTTCGGGATTGCAAAAGATGCTTCAAAGTTCAAATGAAATAAATTTAAAGGCACAAAAACCCAATTCCTTATTTGAGAGAGGAGGTAGGGGATAGAGGACGTCTTTTGCAAAAGGCTTATGATTATTTACTAAGCATTCAACCAACAAGTGTTGAATCTGAAGGATGTTTCTCTTCAGCAGGTTTTGTTTGCAATAAATTTCGCTCTAGATTAGAGGACAAAACACTTAATGCCTTTGTATTTTAATGATCTCAGTTTTTAGTTAATCCAAATGCTTAACTTTTTTTTCGAAATAATCGAAGTAAAACTAAAAGTACAAACAAATTAACTTTTTAATTTTTTTTATCAAATATGCATATATGCACTTTCTGATACATCTGCTCCAAATCAATAAGTTATGTTTAAGTGTCATTTTTGGATAACACAAAATGTCATCAAACTGAAGTTAAATGTTAAATGAAAATCTTTTAAGTTAGACAAAATGTGATTAAATTCAAGATCAAAAATCTTAAAACTACCCCAAATGTGATTAAACTGTGCCCATTTTTATGGTAAATATATTATAAACAAGTATTTATGCAATTTGGGAAAAGTGTTTTATTTAAAAAATGTGTTATATTAAAAATCCCGAAATCCCAAGTCCCGGGATTAAATCCCGGACTTAGACTTTTCAATCCCGAAAGTCCCGGGATCGCAAAATGGCAAAAAATTGCGATCCCTAGTATGTATATAGCCTTGTATGTACAACACGTGTACATCAAAAGATTTCAACTCTTTGCATTTCGATTTATTGACATCACAAAAGGAATTTATGCTCCATGAGAGAATTTTCGTTCATGCCTTTCTTTCAGCTCGAAGCCTCAACTCAAATCCATACAAAAACACACCTGCGTGTGTGTGTATGCATTCGCAAGCGCTTAAGTGTGCTTATACCTATGTTTGGCTCACATGCCCTGCCACTCATCACCGAAGCAGTCATCAAACGTTACCATTGATTTGTCAAGCTTTCATCACTTTTGCCTGCTGTCGAATGACTGCTGAATAGTGCCAGATTTTGTCTGCCTTCGGTGTGTTTTGCCAAATTTGGGTAATAAATGGATTTGCAAACTTGCATCAATAAAACGAAAGAACAACAAGCACTCGCACGCAGTCATCACATACGCACGACGCCTGGACTCACACGTGGTCGAGGGGGTCGAACGATTGACGCACAAATCCATTTAGTCAAATCCATTTGGAACTTCAGCACTGGACCAACACAGTTCATTCAAACGAATCGATTTCGACCCAATTCCCGGCTCAGCGTTGACAGGGGCTGCGATTGAGCTGTGTTGTTTTTGTCTCTGCTGTTGCATGCAACTGCAACGTAACGTCTGTCTGTGGGTCTATTGGGTTGTTGTCAGCAGCAGTTGTCAAGTGATTTATCTAACGTGTCTAAACATGTGTGTGTGTGGGTGTGACTATGATTGACTTTCTGCGTGTGGCGTTCGTGTCGCTCTAATCAGTCCTACCGCCACAATATCGATTATCTAATAAAAAACTACTATATTAAATGTGCGCTTCCGCCTTGCTCGTCGCCCTATCACAACAGCGCCCACTTGTGCTCATTAACCGCAACGTCTTAGCGTTCGCCAATCTCCACACCACATACCACATTTCGCGCCAAAGTCGCACAGCACATTCGCCAATTGCTGCTTGTGCGCGCACTAAAGTTACTTAAAGCAGCCATAAAATATCGATCCTGGTATTATTTACTTACGACCAGCAAAACACGCTTCAAGCTACGTGCCGCATGGTTTTTGTTTGTTGTTGTTTCTATGTTGTTTTTTGTTCTTGTTGTTGTTGTCAACCGAAAAGGAAGCAAACGAGAACGGTGAAAACAGGAATGCTGGCAAAAAATGGCAACAACAACAAAGACAACAGCACCAGCGAATACCCAACTATTGATTATTTTGTGTATCCCGTCACATCCCGTTGTGTTGTTGTTGCGCTCTCCAGGCGCGCTTTTGCTGTTATTGTTATTGTTGTGCCATATCTCTTCCCACCCCATCCGGCCAACTCTCCTTTCCTCCACTCGCCACTTTGCTCACCGTCATCCATTGACATATTGCGCTCGAAGTGTATTCGTTGATGCTCTTGTTGTTGTTGCTGTCGCCTCGTTGAAAAGCAAAAAGTTTCAAATTCATTCATAGGAAAGCGCAAAATTTCAATTCGTGAGCCCAACGCCGCACAGCTTCCCCGTTCAAACACACCTCAGCCGCTGTTCTCGCCTCTAATCAGCGCCAACGATAGTAAAACACCAACGCAGCGCTGAAAAAAGAAAGCAGGCAGGGAGCGCGTTCGCTCAACTCTATCTACCTGCGGCCGTCACGATGCTTTCCCTCACACGCCAGCCGCCAGCATCTAGAGCACCAACTGGCCAGCATTCTGCTGTACCAACTTCACAACAACAACAACAACACAGCGCTGCCAGCACATTTGCAATTCGTACCAAAAACTTTTACGTCGTCCGTCGTTTAGCACGTCGTGAAAAATGGCCACAAGGAAGAGGAAATGACCTGACTAAACGGAATAAAAACAATGGCAGTGTGGCAGCACAGCCACTGAACAGCGGAAGAGAGAGAGAGAGAGTGGGAGAGTGGGAGCGGGTAATGTGTGGCCGGGCTATGGTCGTTTGCCGTTAGGCATCAATGGCCTCTTGGTGGGTGGCGTATTTGGCGCATTTCACTTCCCTTGCGGCGAACTGTGGAGGAAGAGAGGCAGCAATGTTTTGCTGGTTTGGCGCATTTTTTGAGGTTTTTTATTATTCCCAAGTTTCCGTTGCAATTTGATTGCCATTGGTCCAAGTCAAATGTTTACTTGGTCCAGCTCTCGCGTCACACATCCCTCCTGGCTCCGGGCAGCGAATATTTGACAGGCAGCCCACACTTGCGACATAAGCAACAGTGCAATGCGTTATTGTGGCCTCAACTGGCCGAAGGTGAAAGCCACCCGTTACACATCACTCACAGATTTTCACAAAGAGTGGAAGCGAACGAGAGCGCGCAATGGCATTGCCAGCTGACACTTTGCGCTTATCAGCACAACAGCAACAACGCAAAAGTCCAAGGAAAACAGCTGCAGAAATTGCCGCCAAAATTCAAGACAACAGCGACGGGCAATGACACTTCTTGTACCACATCCCCTGAGATGCAGTCAGCGAGAGAGTGCGAGTGGCAGCGCACTTATTTATGCTCACTCCGAATTATGCTTCTTGAAAACGAGCGGATGTGGGCCAACACCAAAGCGCGGCCGCGTGCCTAACGGATGCCTCTCGAAGGCGGAAATAACCCACTGCTCCAATTTGGCGTAAAGCGCTGGGCCGCTGAGCATTAGAAATGCCGCAAACTGAGTCAAGGGTATATATACACAGCGGACGTGCAACAGCAACAAAAAAAAGGAGTAACATTCTAATCAACCGCAGGCGAGTGGATGAATTTAAAATGTGAGCAAGCGCGGACACATTGCTTAGGGAATGGGCTTCAAAAATAAATTCATGAATTTTTAATTGCTTAATTAAGGTGGTTGGCAGAAGGTGCCAACAACAAAAAGCGCGCACATCAAAGAGTGAAGTGAAGCGAAAATGAAAGTCCATAGACGCGCTGCAGGCAATCAATCTTGATACAAATTCATCAACTTCACTCAAACACTCGACCGCGCCGTGACTACAGGCACACATTTCATAAATCATAATGCTGCTATTTATTATGGCAACAACAACAACACAGCAAAAGCAATCACTCACACACTACACACTCTTCATGTCACATTAGCGTGTGGGAGTGTGAGTGCGGTAGGCTGTCTTCATGTACTCGCATGTTTGCACCGGTTATGACGCTGACAGACCAGCAGCGACTGCTGCTGCTGCGCTCGTTGTCGCTGCTTTGTGACAATAATGGCAATAATAGCCGCACAGAAGCGCGCCGTCAACCGCCAAGTAGCCAGCCAACACACATAAACCAAGCAGTCAAACAACCAACACAACAAAACAACAATGTGCCACATTCACCACCCACCAACTGGCCACCGCTCGCCTTTGACGGCCAAGAAACGCGGCGCATAGTCGCCCCATGCAAATGTCAGTGTCAGTGTGTCAGCTTGCTAACCAGTTGTGTTCTCCTCTTGCGCCGCTCTCGTCCCCAAGACTGGCTAGTTGTAGGTGCCAGCAACAACAACACCATAACAGCAACACATGTGTAGCAAACAAGTGTTTGCTTGCAAACGTTGCTGTCAGCATGCAACAACACAGCACAACAACAGTGCCAAAATTGCAGCAAAGACTCTTGGCAGCGGCTCTCAAGGTGACTGCGTTGCTCCACCATTTGGAGAGCAATTTGCTGATGTAAACAACACTGCTGTGTGGCCGTTCAGTGTTGCCACTAAGATGGCATTTTGAAGTACTGTTTAAGCGCTGAAATTACTGGCAATGTTAAAGCATCAAAAATTTCAGTATAATCTGACTCTCTGAGGAAGCAATGCTGAAAAGATGGATTTGTCTTCAAGTTTTCGAGTACAAGTTCCCATTGAAATATGAAGCAATGCGCTGATTTAACTTCACTCGAAACCTATGAACCTGAAGCTACTGTTAAAGCTTTTAGCTTTTTATTCTAAGAGAAAACCACAACTCGAATGAACCAAAATAAACAACAACAACTTCTCGAGTATCTTTACAAAGCTTACCTAATTATTTTATTATTACATTTATAACCTATTATTGAAGTATTGTAATTTATTGTTTGTTGTTATTATAACTTGTTAAATAGATATAAAAACAAAATTGCATACAAGTAAACTTAGCTTAAATCATTTCACTTCAACTAATCTAACCTGATAACTTAACCCTAATTCCAAAAAGTAAGCCTCGTAGTCTCACTAAAGATTTCTAAAAATCTTAAATTCAAAAGATTTTCGATTCCGATTTTCGAAAATTATATTGCATTTATAAATTTAACATTTTTGACAATTTTTGTACTTTTGAAACAATAATTCTCAGCAATTTAGCTCATATAGGGTTTTCCAACAAGAGGTGTTATTTTGAATCACCCGATATTTCGGTAGCTGTCACTTTTGAAACTTTTATTCTTTGACATTTGACAAGTAGAAACTACGCCATTACTAAAAATGGAACAACAAAAAATCAACAACGCATTGAAATTATTAAAATTCACTACAAAAATGCATGAAAATGATCCGGAATTCCATCGAAAAATCATCTTGACTGATGAGGCCCATTTCCACCTCGGTGGCTACCTCAACAAGCAAAATTATCGCATCTGGGGCTCGGAAAACCCAAGAGTTATTGTTGAGAAGCCTTTCCATCCTCAACGTGTGACTCTTTGGTGCGGTTTATGGTCCGGCGGGGTCATTGGACCTTACTTTTTCGAAAATGAGGTTGGATCAACAGTTACGGCGAATGGATTGCGCTATCGAAAGATGATTAATGATTGTTTACGGTCGGAGTTGGATGGTATTGATCTGGACAACGTTTACTTTCAACAAGACGGCGCTACGTGCCACACAAGCAACGAAACCATTGCTCTTTTACGGGAAAAGTTTCCGGACCGTGCTATCTCTGGTAGAGGAGATCACAATTGGCCACCGAGATCTTGTGATTTAACACCTTGCGACTTCTTCCTTTGGGGCCGTCGATTCAAGACCTCAAAGATAGAATTCGTGAGGCTATCGAGTACATAAGGAAGCCACTTTGCGATTTGGTTATGGAAAATTTCATGAAAAGGATATGGTCCTGTTAGCGTGATCGTGGTGGCCATTTGGCTGATGTTGTTTTTCATTATTAACGGCATACCTTCCTCTTTATTATGAAATAAACATCCGATCATTTATCTCAAAAAATGGCATTTTTCTTTGTATACCAAAATAACACCTCTTGTTGGAAAACCCTATATAAGTCTGACAGTCTCACTTCTGGGTTTACGTTACTTTTAAAATTCTTGGAATAAGGGTTAACTCAGGAGCGGCTAGTGTAACCAAATGGTGACACTGATTTATTTTCTTAATTTTTTTTTTTTTTTTTTAATTTTTTTTTTTAATTTTTTTTAGTTTTTTTTTAGTTTTTAAATTTTATTTTTTATTTTTTGATTTATGCTTTATATAAAATTGCTACAAAAATTAAAATTAATTCGATTCAAGTTAACCTAAAACAATTTTGTGTTGAAAAATGTGCTTAAACCTCTCAAAAGTTTGACAAGCGCATGTCTGCTGGCTAGTTTTACATTTTTCACATTTACTAAAATATATTTTAGTAAAACTATAACCCGAATATAATATCAGCTAATCGCCGATATACTAGACTGCCAGTGCTATTAGCCTGGTTTTCAGATTCACTACATCTGTATACGCGTACATTTAATCCATACTAACTATTTAACTATAAACAATTTCTATTTTAAATAAAATCGAAATACTCGCCAGACCAGCCATGAAAATAGAATCGTAAAATCTTTTTCAAAAACCATACAAACAAAAATTTTAATGTTGCGCATACGCCTCGTGTGGCTCGCGGTTGTCCAATGAATTTATGGCCGCTTTCGGTTTCATTTGGCAAATTGTTCATGTGCGCTATTTATAAAAGGAAACACAACTGAGTTTCTTTTATGTTGGCGCGCCGTAAAAAATAAACGTAAATAGCATCGAACAGCAAAGCGCCAAATGTTTATTTTGAAAATATACATAGATGTGATATTTGCCAGAGCTGGCAATGCGCTTTGCGCTTTAAACAATAAATCCTTGGCTTCTCTAAGCACTTGACCACTTGTTAACAGTGAAGAGCAAACAAGAGTCTCACATATGAAAACAACACCAATGCGATGACCAGCACCAATGTTCGCTGCCGTTGCGCTCTGACACGCAGTGCACGCGCGCGCTCACACGCTTCCTGCCTCTATTACGGTTGCTCTGGCCTCAACAGGCGCTCTCTCTTCTACATTCGTATCGGTAGCTGTTTGCTTCGTTTTTGGTGCCCCATGCCGCCACCCACCAAGCGGCTCTGTTCGGTTTGTATCCAGCGGAGCGATGCAGCACAGCTAAATATTCACAATAAATACGCCGAACGACTCAGTTCCTCACGAGAGTTCAACGCAAACGGTCGTTACGAGCGGAAGACAGCAGCAACAGCAGCGTCCAGCTCCGCAACGGTCACAAGCCTAAAAGTATACTGTGCCAGCCGACGGCCAAGCGAGCAAGTGGAGCGCACGCACACAACAACAATAACAACAAAAGCACACAAACACAAAACGACCGAACAAAGCAAACAGCAACGGCGGAAACACAAAAAGTGTGGCAAAGTGAAACTGCACGCACAGCGCCGCAGTTGAGAGTGTAGATACAAACGCAGCCAGCGCAAGTTCAAGCGAAAAGATAAAAGTCGCAGTCGCGATTCGCCGCACCGCATTCTCCCATATGTGCGCGTGCGAAAATTGCGAATAGTGAAAAGCGGCAAAGCGCACAGAAAATTGCAGCGCGCGTGCCAGTGCAACTCCGTATTTGCTTGTGTGAGTGCGCGTGTGTGTGTTTCTGCGTAACGTGATTCAATTGCACTGACAGAAGGCGCCAACCGCTGAGCAGAGCAAGTAAGGTTCGCACTTTCGACAGTTTCGCGGCAGCGCCAAGCAGCATGGCCGAGGTGGTCGAGCTGAACGTCGGCGGCGTGCACTACACCACAACGCTGGACACACTGTTGCAGGAGAAGGCGTCGCTGCTGCACGAGCTGTTCGACAAGAAGGATGCGCTGGTCAAGGACAGCAAGGGCCGCTACTTTCTCGATCGCGACGGCGTACTGTTCCGCTACGTGCTGGATTATCTGCGCGACAAGCAGCTCAACCTGCCCGAGGGCTTCCGCGAAAAGCAGCGCCTGCAGAAGGAGGCCGAGTACTTCAAACTCGCCTCGATGCTCGAGTGCATACGCGGCGAGCGCGAGGCGCGACCGCCCGGCTGCATCACGATCGGCTACCGCGGCAGCTTCCAGTTCGGCAAGGACGGCCTTGCCGATGTCAAGTTCCGCAAGCTATCGCGCATTCTCGTCTGCGGCCGCGTGGCGCAGTGCCGCGAAGTCTTCAGCGACACGCTGAACGAGTCGCGCGACCCCGACCACGGCGGTCCCGATCGCTACACATCGCGATTCTTCCTGAAGCACTGCTTCATCGAGCAGGCCTTCGACATGCTGCACGACGCCGGCTTCCGGATGGCCGGCAGCTGCGGCTCCGGCACCGCGGGCTCGGCGGCGGAGCCCAAGCCCGGCGTCGATGCCGAGGAGAACCGGTGGAACCACTACAATGAATTTGTGTTTGTCAGAGATTAAGCGGCGCGGGCGGGAGCATTTGGCGGCCACACAACAAACCACACAGAAACCACGAGGACAGGCAATGCCCACAACAACGGGCGAGCGCACGCCATGCCAGCACACAGCATATTGTCAGCTTAGGAGAGTTCGAAACGTTAAGCCCCCCACTGCCGGGGAGCGCCATTTCAAGGCTATGCCAGTGCCAGCGCCGTTGTCGCCTTTGCCATCGCCTGTCTGATTTATGAACGGCATAATTACTACGTACACTTTGTCTTTGCGAAAGCACACTGTAGCGAACCAAGAGCAGCATCAACAACAACAACAATAACAAAACTGAAATAACAAAAACAACTAACCTAGCAAGTAATAAGTAACCGAAAACCAAATCAATGGATGAAGAAAAGTGGAGCAACGAGGAGCAAGGAGCCAACACTCACACTCACACACACATACACACTCATACATTCAACTAGTAGCAGGCCTTACTGTAAGCAAACAGAAGAAAATGTACACTTTCGTCTACGCGGAAGATTAAATAAGCATGTGATGCATGTTGTAGAGAGCAGCTGAGCCTTTCAGCTGCGCGCCACCGATGTGGTTTCTAGATAGAAAACGCTTAAAATTTGTGCAATTTGTAGAGACGACTGCGTAGAGTTGGTGCAGCTGATGAAGCGACAAGCAAACTTACGACAATCCTTAAAAATCCTTCGAAAGTTTGCTGCCAACTCGCCCGAATGTGGGTCTGAGTGCCAATGCGACAATCGCTTTGTGCGATAAAAGTTTCTGCGCTGATAAGTGGAACCCAAAAAAAGGCATTTGAATTGCTTCAAAGCCTGCACGACTTGCACTAACTCTACTTGCGTGGCACAAATGCGACGCAGCACGTGAAAGCTATCTGACAACTTACTCAAAGTGATTGACCCGTTTTGGATGCGAGGTGAGAGCCAACAGCAATGGCAGAGTTTTCCAACATTAAATATTAAACTACTCGTACTCGTACATATGATATTTGTAAATGTAACGAAAAATATTCTTAGGCACAATTTCCTCAAACAATTCAGTGGTTGTTAGGTATAATGGCAACCGTTTGTCTTTTGTTTCAAAACAAAAAACACTAAAACCCTTACGAAAGGATTTTTGAACTTCTGCTAATGTGGAAAAGAAATTCTTCACAAGTGTGTGGTTTTTCATTTGGGCAGGAAAACTTTAGTGAGGTGAAGTTGTTGCAAAGACCGCAAATTAAATCTTTATGCACAACTGAATACGTCGAGAGGGTTTTATCTTTTTGTGTTGAAAATGAATAGTTTGTGAAGGAATACGAATAAAGAAGCTTACATTCAAACCGAAGAGGCTCACAAAATGATGAGGAAAACATTTTGAGAGAGATTAGTGCATCAACACAGCACTGGAATTGGGCTTGAATTTGCATGATTTGTATGTGAAATACAGAATAAATATTTATAAAATTTGTTTAGTAAATCATTATATTAAAACTAATTTGTTTTATAAAAATATAAGAAATATTTGTGAAGCTTTCGTTTAACATATAAATTTAAAATCCATTCGTACTGCAGTTTTTCTGAATTCATAACTTTCTGATGGCTTCAAGAATCAAGAGAAACAATATACTTTTGGAAATTATAAGACTTGGAAAAATGTTGAAAAACATATTGTTAGAATTTTTGAAACTCTGAAAACATTTTCTTTCTTGCTTTAATTTAAAAACATAAAACCTTGACAATTTATTTGCTCTTGTCAGATAAAAATGCGCCAAAAAAAATTCGCTTTAGTTGTTTTAAGTTCAATTGTTATGAAAAAAAATTACGATTGAATTATGATTTTTTCTGTTAATTTCTAATATTGCTTTTTATAATTAAAATTATAAGACTTGGAAAAATTTTGAAAAACATATTTTTATAAGTTTTAAAATTTTGAAAACAATTTCTCTCTTATTTTAGTTTAAAAACATAAAACTTGAATAACTTTTGTGCTCTTGTTAGATAAAAATGCGCAAAAAAACATTCGATTTGGTTATTTTAAGTTCAATTGTTATGAAAAAAAATTACGATTGAATTATGATTTTTTTTGATAATTTATTTTTATTGCTTTTTATAATTTTTAAGAGCACAGACCGTTAGATGGTCACTAAAATAATAATTAATTTAACTTAATAATTAATTAATTAATTAATGAACAAATAAATAAAATCCATAAATAAATAAACAAATAAAATTTGTGAATAAATAAATAAATAAATAAGTAAACAAATAAAATTAATAAATAAATAAAAAAATCAATATGTAGTAAATAAAAAAAAATAAAAAATGAATAAATAAAAAGGAAAAAAAGAAATAATAACTAAAAACGTAAATGAATAAATAAATAAATAAATAATTAATTAAATAAATGAATAAATAAATAAATAAAATTAATAAATAAATAAATAAATCAATAAATAAATAAGTAAATAAATAAAAAATAAATTAATTAATTAATAAATAATTAAATAAATATGTAATTAAATAAATAAAAATTAAAAAATAAATAAATAAATAAATGAATAAATAAATAAATGAATGAATAAATAAATTAACAAATAAACAAAAGGATGAATAAATGAATATATTAATAAATAAACTTAATAAATAATGAAATAATTAAATAATAACTAAAACATTGAATAAATAAATAAATAAACAATTAATTAAATAAATGAATAAATAAATCAATAAATAAATAAAATGAATAAATAAATAAATAAATATGTAATTAAATAAATAAAAATTAAAAAATGAATAAATAAATAAATAAATAAATGAATAAATAAATGAATGAAAGAATAAATAAACTAACAAATAAACAAAAGGATGAATATATAAAAAATAAAATTAATAAATAATGAAATAATTAAATAATAACTAAAAACTTGAATAAAAAAATAAATAAAAATTAATTAAATAAATCAATAAATAAATAAGTAAATAAAGAAATATATAGAAAATAAAAAATTAATAAATAAATAATTAAATGACAAAGTCAATAAATGAATAGATAAATAAATGAATAAATAATGCATTAATTAAATAAATAAATAAAAACTAAATAAATAAATTTATTAATTAATTAATTAATAAATAAACAAATGAATAAATAAATAAACAAATAAGTAAATAAATCAATTGTTTAGTATTTTAAATTTCATTTGTTCATTTATTTCATTTTTAAATAGTTTGTTTAATATTTTAGAACCAAAAAATTGTGTGCTGTTATACCTCAACAATCAACGAGTTGTTTGGCTTTGAGAAATTATTTTATGATAAAACAAAAAAATTAAATATTTGTATTAAACTCGAGCAGACGACCACACACTGCGCCTCTAAAACACTAAAACTGCTGATAAATTCAACAATATATTTAAATAAACCTCCGCAATTTAATTCTTAAATTGTATTTCAAAAGTTTCAAACAATCTTCAGAAAAGTAAAACTGTTCTCAAACATGTAAAAATTTAACACTTGTCAACCCAACACACTGTCTGACTATTTGACACTGTAAAGCCTAAACAATAAATGTCAAAATATATACGAAATATATACGAACAACACATGGAAAGTAAAACTATACAAAATACGGGTCTTAGCATTTAAAATTAAGAAACTCGAAAACTAAACAGAGCGCAAAGCAAAAATTTATGTATGAAATCACAGCGCAGAGCACCCACAAACTAACTAAGCCCTACTCTCAAAAACACTGTGGCCAACATATTTACATATGAATGTAGTGTAAAAGAATATCAGAAACCAAACAAAAATCGTCAACCATATTTAAAATAGTCAACAACAATGCAAGACAACGGCGACGCAACACGAACATACAATTTTATTAAACCGCAAAAGGTTATTAGAGCAGCACAGAGCGAGCAGCAAAATAAAACAGCAGAAGTGTATTTAAAAAAAAACAAAAATACAAAATTTAGTGAAAATAGTGCATTTTAGAAACGAAAGCAACACAAAACAACAACAAAATAGTACACATAAACCATTAAAGTTATGAGGAACTGTGAGAGAGCACTTACCACCAACACAAAGCCCCCCGAAACCAGACCCAAACGAAAGCAACAAGCAAAACCAAAAACTAGAACGTCTCTAGTAGACTCGAGTGGACCACTCAACTTTTCACACTCCCAGCGCCAACCCGAACCCACCAACCCACCACAACGGTTGTGTTTCGTGTTTGTTGTTTTCTGCACAAAATCATACACCAAATAACTTTTCTCATTTATGGAATTGTTCACCCAGAATACAAGCAACAATGCCAGCCAGGCTGAGCACTCGCAGCGAGAGGCGGCCAAACTGGGGCCAGTGGCACTGTGTGTGTGTGTGTGTGTGTCGTTTTGAACTTGTATTGTAGTCGCTGGGTGATGGTTGTTGCTGCTATCGCTAGGCCTTTCAGCAACAATGGGCGCGCAGCAATGACAGCCGCGCCAATGCATATAATTGCACTGCTCATCAATCAAAGTGCCGACACTCGCACACACACACACACTCGCCACCATGCCCCCACTGACAGTTGCTTTTTCCGGTCGAGTGGATCTTTAATCCTCGCCAGCACAGCCCTTTTAACAACAAAGCGCAACAAAACGAATGAACCCAAAACGAGTATTTGTGTATGTGTGTGTGTGTGTAAAAGCGAATGTGTGCAAATTTTTGAAATTTTCAACTTGTACGAAATGTTAAAAATGCACAAACAGCGCAAAACCGCACGCGTTACGCGCATATTTGTGCGCACATTACTTGCCGAATGAGAGAAAACGCAACCCAAGAGGATGCGGAAATTTGCAACACCAGACATGACACAACACATAGGACAACAACAACAATGAATGTCAAACTTCCAGTATTTATCGCATAAAACAGCAAACTTCCAAGATTGACGCAACAAGGCTGCGTCGCAACCCAGCAAAAACTCTTCGACTTTACTCCAAACATTTAAGGTTTACACTAACAAAATTTTACTTGCTACTTTTTATACGAAAAACCCATTACCTATGTATGTACAAAAGTGTGCTTCGCGGCAAAAGCCAAAAACGCCGCCACTGATTTGCGACGCTGTGTCACTGTCACTGTCACTGATATGCGCGCCGCCATATCACTTTCGCATAATTATGCGCCGCATTGTTGTTATTGTTAATGTCGACAACATTTGATTATTTTTATGACTGTTGTATATTTAGCAAGCACTGTTGTTATTGTGCTGCATTGTTTTTTCTCTGTGTATTTGTATTGTTTTTGTTATTTTCATTATTTTGATTGCTGTTGACAAACGAAATTGCTTCCCGAATGCGCAAACAAACGAATGCGAACATATAAACACACAAACAAACAAGTATATAGATATGTATGTATGTGTGTGCGCATTGTCACGCCTAATGGTAGATTAATTGAAAATTTAAGCAGCCGACACACAACAACACATCTCTACACACACACACACACACACACACATACACACACAACGACATCCACTTGCTGTGCTGTGCAATTCGAATGTGGCGAATTCGACGTAAATGCGGCAGCAATTAGCAAGTGGAACCGCATTGAAATTGTTGATATCGAAATAAACAAACTTGAATATTTGTGCTTAGTTTATTTGTGTATGAAATGTAAAACAAGCAAACAAACCGAAAGCAAATGTAGCAACAAGCTAAACGCAAATGAAATTGCAATCAATTGTAAAGAATGGCAATGAGATTGAAAGCAGGAAATTACTTATAAAACAAACTCGAAGTATTAAATGAGAGATTAATGATGATGATGACAACAATAAAAAGGGAGGAAACCTAATTGTAAACACAAAGAATAGAGGTTGTTTTTATTGAAATTGGAGCAGGGAAAAGTTATGCATTAATTGTTTAGTTCATCTTATCGCAGTCACGTTTCTGGATGTAGTCGATAACAAAGATGGTAATAAATTTAGCAAATGATCAACATTGCAGGTCGTAATACTTCTGTGCAGTGCAGGTGAGTTCATTGAGACATAGAATAATCATTACGAAACGCTTAAGTATAAATGTATGCATATTATTTTACCAAATGATTCTTAACACTCAAATGCATGATATAACACATCGGTTGATAAGTCCCCGGTCTAAGGCAGAAAACAACACTTTTTTGGGGAAATTCAATTTTATTCATCAACATGGTTCTCTAACATTTAGACACCTTTCTTGTAAAACGACTTATCTTTGGCCTTAAAATAGATATTTTTTTGGGCGACCACCTCCTCATTCGAACCAAATTTTTTTTCTGTGAGCGTTTTTTTTTTAGTCTTCGAACAGATAAAGGTCACTGGGACCCAAGTTTGGGGAAAAGGGTGGGTTCAGAAGTAATTTGAAGTTTAGTTAGTGAAATTTTGCCATCGTAGCGTGAGACTTGCGGCACTGTGCATTGCCTTATCTGTTAGCAAACGCGGCACCCATTTCGGAAACATCTGCCTCATGGACAAATGTAATGCAAAATAAAACCCGCACACCCTTTTCATATCTTGATAGTATCAGCTATCTCCTGAAATTTCAATTTACGGTTTTCAAAAACAATTTTGTGTACTTTTTTAACGTTTTCCGGTGTAACCACCTCAATTGGCCGACCACAGTACGGCACATCGTCGGTGTTCGTACGACCACGTTTAAATTGAGCAAACCAATCAATAATGGTAGAATTTCCGGGTGCAGAGTCAGGATTACACTTATCGAGCCAGGATTTTGTTTCAATTGTGTTTTTTCCATTAAAAATCAATGTTTTATCGATGTTTAATTAGTTAGTCGGTGAAAGTGAAACACAGTTGGTTTCGGTTTGGTGAAGTTGGTGTTTGATCGTCGGAGTTTGATAAACGAATCTTTTGTAGATATACAACAAATCAACAGTTCACAGAACGAACAGCGGAGACCGGGGAGAAGTAACAGGGGAAATGTGAATACAAAAAATGAAGGAAAGGATGGGATTAGCCATGGGATCAACACATCACTAGAGACAGAACGAATGTTTTGAACATTTACAACAAGTCAACAGTTGATAGAAGGAACGTCGAGAACGGAAAGCAGAAATAGGGAAAACATGAGTACACAAGGAAATGGAAGGGATGGAATCACTAGAGAGCTACATACATGTACATAAGTATATGCTACCCCACCTTGAACAAACCTATGCACTTGAGAGTTAAAGTCTTAGAAACTAGACATTTCTTTACTCTATTCCAGCGGCTTTCTGGTTTATTTGAGGTATATTGTGGCAGGCTTATTCTGTTCTTATTATGTATTTTCTGTATATTGTCTTAAACGGGTTCATAGGCTTGTAAAAGGACACCAATCAAAAAATGTTGACAAAATTTTTGACAGATTACTATGAATGACCTCAGTTTCATGCCTACATCAACTTTTGATTGGGTCTCGATAAAAGTTGTTTCTTGGCGCAGGTTTTAAGTACTGAAATGTCGGTTTAACTCAGCAGAACTAAGAATATTTATTATATTTAAAAACTTATAATTAGATATTTTTTTTATGTCTACCTTCCTAAGGACAATAAAACTTTCCATTAATTATTTCAAGCATTTTCTGCCACTTCAATAAAGGAATCATTCTGTACTACTTTTTTTTATTTTTATATTTTTTATATTTATTATATTTTTATTTATTTTTTATATTTACATTCTTTGATTTATACTCATAAAATCAACGCTTAGAATATTTTGTACATTCTAATTCTAATCAATCTCCTAAGTATTTACTATCTTCGTGGATAGTCAGGCAGCCCTTGAAGCGCTGGAATCAGCACTGGTGAAGTCGAAAGTAGTGCAGAGTTGCCACCTTGCACTTCAAGGTATTGAGTCATTGTCTGTAGAGAGTGGGCCACTCTGAAGTAGCAGGAAACGAAGCAGCAGATGAGATGACAAAAAAGGGGATCGCCTTGCCTACCACTGAAGTAGATAACTCTGTGCTTTCTACGATATCTGCACTGTAAATGTACATTGATAAGTTGAGCAAAAAAATCGAGTCCTCATAGCACAGCAGAACGGACTATAGTACCTGCCGGGCAATATGATTCTTCCTTTTCTTGAAGAACATGCGATTTGTATTGTTCCTGAGTCGAACCTCTATTGGGCAGCGCGTTGGTGTCATCACTGGGCAATGCTCCATTGGATGGAAGCTTATCAGATGGCGATGTCTGCAGAAGCTGCGGAGATGAAAAAGAAGTAGAAACAAAAAATTAGAAACAAAGAAACAGAAATTAAGTAGTAGAAAAGAAGAAGTAGAAATGAAGAAGTAGAAACGAAGAATTCGAAACGAAGAAGTAGAAACGAAGACGTAGAAACGAAGACGTAGAAACGAAGAAGTAGAAACGGAACGCCGAGTCTGCACCCTGTGGTCAAGATTCCTGGCGAACTGACATGCGTGGAAAAAGTGCTTTCCTTTATTAAGATTTTGAATCGGTTGGCCCCGGATTGAGATTGATTGGTTAACTCCAGAACCACTCACGAACGGATTCACAATGCATGTGTTTGAATTTTTTTGTGACAAAAGTTTCGACTTTGAGCAGCTTCCGAACACACAAAAATTAATTTTTTGGAGTTTTCTTAGGTGGAGTTTTACCTTTAAAATAACATAAAATTCGTTCAATTGTGGGACTATAAAATTTTTCAATTTTGTATATAGAAGAAATCACTGTGCAATGGGCCAATGGGTCTCTGTAACGTAACCTAACCTACTTCCAATCTACTTTCAAACATTCTCAGCTCAACTATACGCATACACTTTTTGTAAAAACTTTTATTTTTCATCAAAGAAAGTTGAAAATATCACAGAAACAAATAAAACCATTAGGTAAAACAATTTCTATATAAAAGCAAACATTATCAAAAATACATTAAGAAGACATTCGGTTGAAAAGTTTGCAAAAAGTGTTCGGTTGCTGCCGTTGACAAGAAACAATTCCGGTGCTACCGCCTCCGGTGGCAGGCAACAGCGTTGACATCGTTTTCGTAGAACAAAAACCAAGAAGAAGCCAACATTGGAAAATAAAGCCGTCTGAGAGCGAAGGCAAACGAAAGGGCGCAGCACATGTTGCATGTGTGGCATGTGATGTCGTAGAGGCAGCAAGAAATTCGCCTGCTTGTTGCACGCGCCGTGTAGGCAAATGGCAAATAAGCAAAAATAAACCCAACATGGTAGGAAAATAATGGCACAATTCTCGGGCGGCGGGCGGCAAACGAGGCGAAATAGCGCACTTAATGCCAACTAATGATAACGCAGTGCGTTGTGCTCATCGTAGAGGAAAACCTATGCATGAGATGGAAATCGTGGACAAGTGTCGTGAACATATGTTCAAGTGGCTATAACGCGTTAACTCGCTGTGTGCAGTGCTCCAGAGTTGATTAGAGAAGGTCGTGTTGAGGTGAAAAATGTGAACTCGATGCTAAGAATTAGAAGGCAATGCTGAAAAGAAAGAGGGTCACTGAGGTTAAACTGAGTGCTAGAAAGACAAAACTTATGACAACAATTTGTATGTCCAGCCAATGTTGAGGCGAAATTAGGTGTTGAAATTATATTTTATTTAGAAATAAATCTACTTTTATGAAGCTTCAATGAAACGAGTTTTTCGTGCGAACTTTTGTTAGGAGGTAATGAAGAAAGTTATGAACATTTCTTTGATCGAGTTGAATAATCCCTTTTATCGCCATCCTTGTGTCATCAGATGGCAAAGACAAGTGTAATTTTAGTGTTTTTGCAGTCTGCAAACCATCAAAGTGCTGTTGTGGCCAACTAAGCAAGTGAGCAGCATAACGCCTAGTTGACTTGAAATGCGGTTTCTTATTGTGAACGTGATACTAGTCTTTCAATAGGAAAAATGCTGAAACTCTGTAAAATGTTTCAACTCTTCCCATGTTTTAAATCTTCCTTACTTTTCATTTCATTGCATTTCATTTGTTTCGAGTCTACAGTAAATGAACTTACAGACTAAGCAAACAACAATAAAAGAGCTTAAAAATAGAATAACAATTGGAATAAAGCTTAAGAATAGAATAATAATGGGAATAACGTTATTTATAAAAGCAATTCTGACGTGATTTTAATTCTTGTTTGGAAATCGAAAGATCGAGGTTAAGAGAGCCACAAATCTTGTTAAATTCGGAAAGCGCTCTCACCAAAGGGGCATTCAAAGCGTAATTAGACCTGCAGAGAGATAAGTCGTAGTGACGGAGGACACGAGAAGGAACATTGAAGTTAATTAGACTCAGGAGGTAAGGACAATCAACAGAACCACTAATAATCTCATGGACGAACACCAAAGAGAGGATAGTTCTTCTACTCTCAAGTGATTTAGGGTTTATGAGTGAGCAACGCGATAGATACGGAGGAATGGGATTGGAAAACTTTAGAGATCGAAGGCCAAATTTCAAGAAGTATTTTTGAATTCGTTCAATACGATTACAATGAGAAGAATAATATGGATTCCAGACAAAAGACGCATACTCTAGACGAGATCTAACAAAAGAAGTGTATAGGAGCTTGAGGATGTAGGGATCAGAGAATTCGAAACTATTACGACGGACAAATGCTAGCAAAGAGTAGGATTTAGAGATAATGAAGTTTACATGATTAACAAACGACAGTTTGGGGTCAATGATTACGCCAAGGTCTGTGAAGACGCGAGCAAAGAGTCGTTTTTTTTAATATCTTGACATTGATATATTGTCAAGACTTAAAGCTAATGGACATTAAACATAGATAGATAAATAGATTTGTATGGTACAAATGTGCACTGCGACCAAAGGTCTTGTTTGCTCTCTTCTAGTACTCTACTCTACTCTACTCTCATCCTGGGTATGGGGAGAGCTACATACATTAGTTGTGATGTGATGTGATGTGATGTGATGTGATGTGATGTGATGTGATGTGATGTGATGTGATGTGATGTGATGTGATGTGATGTGATGTGATGTGATGTGATGTGATGTGATGTGATGTGATGTGATGTGATGTGATGTGATGTGATGTGATGTGATGTGATGTGATCTGATCTGATGTAATGTGATGTGATGTGATGTGATGTGATGTGATGTGATGTGATTTGATGTGATGTGATGTGATGTGATGTGATGTGATGTGATGTGATGTGATGTGATGTGATGTGATGTGATGTGATGTGATGTGATGTGATGTGATGTGATGTGATGTGATGTGATGTGATGTGATGTGATGTGATGTGATGTGATGTGATGTGATGTGATGTGATGTGATGTTATGTGATGTGATCTGATGTGATGTAATGTGATGTGATGTGATGCAACATTGTTTTTTCCAACTTATGTTACAGCACACATTTCAAGCGGATGGGGAAAGAGCGGGGGAAGGGAATCTACAGTTTAACCAGGAATCCGAACGACGATTGGCAGTTTTTCTTTCACACTTGTGCGGTTCTTGTCATTCTCATATGTTTCATGTGGATAGCGATATATGTAGATGAGCGTTTTGACCAGCCCGAGCTAAGAATCGAACCTAGGGCCTCGGTATGAGAAGACAGCGTTCTACCCGCTTGACTATCGAGGCCGGCATACACATAAGTTCACTACTCATTGCTATCCGAGGAGGCTGTGAATCAACTTTGATCGTACAAGGACTAAGATCATTCTGTCATTTTCCAGGTTGAACGCAATCATAGACTTTGCCTTGTATGTATGTACGCACGCATCTTTCCAGTATTTTACAATACTCATACTAAGCCCACTCACTTAAGCAATTCCATGATGTCATAGGGTTACGTTGATGCATAAAGCTTACTTCGAATGATTGCTACGAAGAAAAAACCTAAAAGTATCTGCCACCAAATGGGCGGTTAATGTAACGGACAAAATATTTCTGAACGACACTTAAACCTGCTTTTGAGTGCTTTAAGTGCAGCCTGATTTTTTGTAAATATGTGATCGGATATGCTAAGAAGATTGTGCAACTATAACGGAGAAGGGTTTGGCCTTTGTTAGAAAGACACTGCAGAAGTCTTTGAGGGGAAACTGTTAACTTTGTAAGCATATTCATATAACAAGCTTAAAGCTTGCTTCAGCTTCAAATTGAAGCACGTTGAACTGTTAGCAAGTTTTTGACTGAGTGATATAACTGCAACTTTCACAGTCAGGAACTCGCTTACAGTCCAACTTGTTTCAACTTGAAGCTGGTGGAAAAGGTAGGAGTGTAGATTGTTATAGGAAGTATGCAGTTACACCCAAAATATAATAAAAAAAACAATGTCAAGTCCCAAATATCAAATAGTATCGAGTATTTACTTTTATTTACTCGTATCAAACTTGAGCCAACTGACTCACCAATACCGCTTCGTCAAATTCTGATGTGATAACACTACAACTGTGTGGCATACTTTCGGGCAGCATTTCAATTGTATTAAAACAACTACAGTTATAGTTACATGGTACAGTTATACTTCAACAGTTATATCTCTGTCAAATTTACATTTGCTGTTTTCTCATTGAGTTCGTACAACAAAGCGCAGACAAAACAGCTGCTCATTTCATATTAAATGCGGCCTCGGAATGCGCCTGAAAGCAGTAAAACAACAACGTCACCCTAGGCGAACACAAGCAACAATGAGTTCATACGAATTATAATGCGCACAGGTAAACGTCAGACAATAACGGTGCAAACGCAGCAGACTCAAGAATAACAACACGCCCACACAATACAACAATGAATATAAACAAAGAATAATGAAAACCTGCGCACGACTGCTTGGTTAAAAATTAATTCAAATTTAAGCCGAACAATGCCGGTGCGCCTAAAAGCGGGCAAGCAGTCAGTGAGGCGTGGTGCGCAGTGATTGCTTTATGCTGCAACACACTGCACTGAGCACGTCGTTTTTGTTGTACACAACTGGAGTGAGGCCATTGTTTTCTTGTCGTTTGACAAACCCTCTTACACTCACCCTGACACTCACACGCACACGCACACATTCGTGTTTGACACTAAATTAAAACGCTAACAAATGGCACAACACATGCCGCGCATAAAATATTCTTGATGCTCCTTGTTCAAGGACACGCAGCAGTGGTGACAGTTGGTTGGTTGGTTGATATCAAAGCGGGACAAGAGTAGCTACCACCACCTGGCTGACAGGCGTTCCACATGAATATTAAAAAATGTTCACCTTCTTTTGCACACGTAACAACACATTTGTATTCATTCGTGTGCGGCGCTTCAAATTCACATTTGTTCGCGTGTTTCCGTTGTGCAGGTTTCCGTTTGCTTTTTTATATTCTCTTCGTTTTTTATTGTCTGCAGTCTTATTGTCATTTTGCAGTCAGCAAAAAACACACATAAACGCAGGCACGCCCCAAATGCTCGATCAGCCATTAAAACCGAATTTCGGCGGTTCGCCCTTTTGCCCTTTTTAGCGCAAAAAGTGCCATTTTAAATAAATGTCATTAGGCATATTGCAAATGCTGCCATTTACAGAGGCCGTACGCATATTTAAACAATCACACACACACACACACACACACACGCACAGGGACGCAGTCAAAGTCAAACTCGCAATTACAGTCGCTGCCGCAATCACAATTGTTCCCAACAAACACATAGACACACACACACAGAAGCGCACACTCGCAACCAACAATAACAGCAACAACAAATTGCCAGCATCAAATTGTCATTTTACTGTGCAATTTTATTCTCGCCACGCCTCGCCAGCTGCCGCAAATGAACAGCCATAACAGCCACACGCTGCTCAACGACTCGGCTGTCGCTTGCGCTAAATTACCCAGATTGCGCACAGTTCAACCCTACTCACTCGCCAGCCACCGATTGAGTTCGGCCCAAGAAGCCGCCGGCAGAAGCGTGCAACAAACAAATTTTAGGCAGTCTCTGGGTGACTTTTGCAGCCAACACTGTCACTTTTAATTAATTTCGAAAACAATTTAAATACACTTTTGACATTAACGCCTGCTGGCTACATATATGCACAATACATATATATAAGTACAAGTATATATATTCAATTTGTCTGAGACTTGAAGCCGCCCAAAAGTTTGCCGCTTTGTTAATTTTTAAGCAACATCAACTCCCGTGACGTCTGACTTTTTCTTTGGCAAAAGTGAAAACGTGCATTACTTTTTGCACATATGAGCCATTCACGCATCAAATCTTTGCATTTCAAAGCTGCAAAACAAATTTTACATTCAAGAGTCAAATGATTTTAATAAGTTGGAGGCAAATGTGTGTTGAGTGCCCTGAGAAAATTGCAGAATTGTGAACTACAGGTGTTAATTTGTTAAACTTTTGATTGGTTTACATTTTTTGTATACATATATTTATATATATTTGCATATTTTTGGTATATTTATAAAATCTTTTTCATACAACCTACAATTTTCTGTCAACAAATACAAAAATTTGAACGCTACCAACGCTAAACATTCGCTTTGTCAACTGATGCCTTTGTCTGTCTTTTTAACTTTATCTGTCTGTCTGCGATTTTCTGGGCCCGCCAGTCCATCGTTCGCGCCACAACAATGTTGTTTGTACGTTTGTAAATTTGAAAATTCGTAAATGTGCTAAACATAAAAGGATTTGCCAACGTCTTTGACACAATTAAATTATGCAAAATTTTCTGTGAAACCGCGACAGGTACTGAGCCGCTCTTAAGCCACCAAAGTTCTTTGTATTGCCATGGAAATTGAAACGAATTTTGTTTGTGGGTAATTTGACACTTAATGAAAGATGTTTATGAAATTATAAAAAGCTTCACAGGCCACGCAGACTGCGGCGGGTTTTGAGCTTACAAAATCAAAAAGTCGCCTCAAATGAGCAGACAAGAGCGCATACTTGTATTATATTTCAACTTTTTCGCAATGCTACTTGGCATTCAAAACAGAAAATTGTATGCCTGCTGAAACAGCAGTGAGGCTAAAAGACTAGCAATGATCAACATGGCGTATAAGTAATATGGAATTATTTATCACCATCGAACATACCAACCAGATACCTTTCAAGTGGACTGGCAGTGATTGCTTGAACGAAAATGCACACCACAAGAGAGAAAAGAGAATTTCGATTTGACGATGGTGCTTGGTGGCGTATGAGTAATATTTATTTATATATTGTGACGTATAAGTAATCTTTATTAATGCTTATTTCTGTATTTGAACTTTCAACCAAATATAAATCAATCATAGTGCTACAACATTGATTACTAGCCAAAATATGCTAAACAAGTGTATGAAAGTGAGAGTGAATGCTTCAGTATAGTCAGCACACCGCACAGTGTTGCGAGTTCATATAGCAGAGTGACAAAAATAGAATGAGCGGTCGTACATAAATTAAATTTGGTATAGAGTTATTGTTTGAACTGTGCAAAATTTCAATGAAATCGAACCAAAACTTCGACCACCTCTCATACAAACGGATTTGAGAAAACTTCATATTAACAATGAAAATTATTTTAATTCCTAAAAGCTTCATTCAAAATATTTTTATTTTAATAAAAATTTATTTATAAATGTGTACATTGATTAAATGCGCTTTTTTCAGTGATTGAAACTAAAATCTCGATAAATTGATCCACATCTGCTCAGAAGATGCTCTTAGAGGGTTAAAATCTTGGACTGATCCCACTAATTTTTCCTCCTCAATATTTCTTTCGAACATACCTACCCCCTATCTCCAACATTTAATAAGGCTCCCATACAAAATCATCGTTTATAGAAAATGGGCTCCCGCTGCTTTTAGGTTGGTCCCAGACATACCATATATAAGACTGACTCCCATTTATTTATCCTTCCAAATATTTTTTCTATACACACCTAACCGCTATATCCAACTTTTAAGGTGGCTTCCATACAAAACTAGTAATTTCCAATGAAACTGGTGTCACACTTGTAAATGTAGTAAAGTCAGCGAGGAATCATTGTATCTGGGAACCTACTGAATCGATTTAAAGGATTTATTTAACAATCATCAACATTCCTGAGTGCAAAAAATACAAAATTAATTAAAGTTCAAAGATTCAGCACCAGATGGCGCCTCCCATACAAGTGAAGTACATAGTTAGGTAGTCAACTTTTGGTTTTGTACGAAAAAAAATCAAAGTGTAGTGTCGAAACTCCATTAGCCCCTCTATTTCGAATATACAGTGGTGTCTGCATATAGTGAACTAATTATTGCAAGGCCTGGTCACAATATTGAGGTTGTTTACTATATCAAGTTTTGTTTTATCTGCTCAAAAAACACTTTTTGTTTTTTGCTTGAAAATTTTTTTCCATATTTTTTTTGTTGTTCCATATCGAGGTGTTCACTATATAGGGTGTTCACTATACCCAGACACGACTGTATTAGTAATCGTAATTGATTTGCCAAAACTATCTTCAACAAATATGTCCATCAGCAGCAGAGCATTCAACCAAACGGTGAAAATATCGCGAACTTGCACTCAAGTCTTCACCGAAAAATGCGAATAACTTGCATTCGCATAAATATGCGCAACGGAAAATTTTACAGCATAATGTACATAGTTGTCAAAACAAAATATCAAAAAATTGAAAAGTGATAAAAAGTGTTGTTTTTTTAATTACCTTTAAAGCTTTAACTCAGTTTTTATGCACTTGTTTTGATTCATTTTCTTCATAACGCTACTGCTCAGAGGTGAGAGGAATCAGCGGAATTTTGTTAGTGTCACACCTAAATTGTATCAAGCTTAACCCTTTTGCTATTTTGTTGGTATATGGCAACATGCTACTTAGTGGACGTCTGAACCTGGTTTCAAGAATACATTTTTGTTGGTTCTTAGAATAGTTTGAAGTTTTAGGAAAAATACGATATTAATAAACTGAATATTAAAGTTTAAAGAAGAGAAGTATACACGTTTTTTAATGGTATATCTAGACATACTAAAGGAAAAAGAAGCAGACAACTTTAGATGACTTTTTAGTTTGACTTTTTTTTCAATTTTGATACTTTTTCTTTTTAATTTTTGGTAAAGTAAATGAAGAAATATTCAAAATTGCGTTATGCGTTAAAAGTTTTATGTTTAAGTAATTGTTACAGCCACAACGATGTGGTTGCTCTCATAGAAAAACACTCTAAAATACAGGGTCCGAGTATAAAAATTAAAAAATTTCTTATTGATTGTTTCTAATATAAAAATTTAAAATTTAACATTTTAACTTTCCCCAGTAAAAACATGTAGGGAAAGGGCTAAGATAACAGTAAGCTTTAGGGACCCCCTCATAATTGATTTGAATATATTGAACCTCAAAGTAAAAGCAAAAATCTGCTGTTTGTATACAATGTTAAGAACTCATAACTTCTATATTATCCAATATTTTTTTTTTAAACTTGGGATTTCTCTTAATTGAAATATGTTCAACAAAACCTCATATTAAGATTTTTGTGGTTATAACATTACATTTTGCCATTCTTATCACTACTCGCAAAACTGTGCACCATGGCGTATGAGTAATAATTATTTATATTTTATACGAAATTTTTAGAATAAACTTTATTCAGTTATTATAAAACATGATTAGATGATGAGTTGATGGCCATAAGCAAAATTGACTAAATGTATAGAATGATTTTTTTGCAGGAGGCGAAATTCTTTTCGAAGATAAAAACCCCTGATTGGGAATTCACTTAAACATTCCATTTAATTGTATTCTTTTCGTTCCCAAAATAAAAAAACACTTTTGTATCAGATAACTGATTTCTCTTTTACCATTTTTAGGCCTTCCGTCCATTGCTGGGTATTATAATGGTCCAAGAAATAAACTTACCACAAGGCTGACGCACTCTACGCCGCCTTCTCGCCCATTTCTCAAGAGCGTACATATGTAAATTGACCAAATACAACAACAACATTGCCACTAATTGTGCGCGATCTACGAGTATCTGCAACTTTTCCTTTTTATTTGCTGCCATTTGTCAGCATTTCCATTAACTTTAATTGTTGTTGCCGGGGTCAGCCCACTCAAGTGGCCACCCTGCTTAGTCATGCTGCCTACGAACAATGCGGTCCACAAAAGGGAGCAACACTAAACGCGAGAAATATTTATGTAAAACGCCATCGTCTGTGGAACAACACACCAAATGGGGCCGAGCGGCTGCCACTTCATGGCCAAGCAAAACTTTGCATTTGCCCCCGGAAATGTGGCCTAGCCACGGTACGCGCCGCTGTCGCTGTTGCTGCCTATTCGTGGCAGCTATGTGCGTTCGCAAATTAAATCATCACGCCACTTATGCGAACCACTTTAACCAAACGTGCACGCCCACGCCCGCTCCGCACTTATGCTGCCAGCGCTTCGCTGCTCAGTGGCGCACGCGCTGCCGCCATAAAATCCATTAAATTTATGGCGCTGTCAAGGGGCACCGGATTAGGTGTCGGTGCTGCTGTGGTTGTTGTTGGTGGAAGTCGATGTCGCTACTGTCGCTTGTAAATCATACGCAACAGCCATCACAATCATAAACCGAATGAATGAATTCCCCGATCTGCGCACCTTGGCCCGCACATCATTTGCATTTCGATTGCTCGCACCGATAGACGCAGAGCAAAGGAACAGTCGCCACGTGCCATGTGCCATGTGCGATTGCGACAGTCATTCGTTGTGCGCAAAGTGTACTGAAATAATTTGTTAATTTCTGCGTGTGTGGTGTCTTTTTTTTGGCTAGAAATTTGAAAAATCATCAAATCAGAGCCGGTTTTGCATACACGTGCGAGCAGCTGAAATTAATTGCACAAAGTTCCCAACTTGGCAGAGACGCCAGAGACGAATTTCAGAAGAGATTGCCGCCGGAATCGATAAAGCATTCGAGCGCAGCAGATGCGGGCGTTCCCAGTACACATCGCAAAAATATGCGGTAAGTGCTTTTGGCTGTCTGCCTCAGCTGCTGTGGCTGCACGAGTATTTTTACTTTCAGCTGTACAATTTTTGGAAGCTTTGCCTCATCTACAGATAGCGGAACCAGCAGCAACTGATTTATTGCACAAAGTATTATTTGCTCTGTTCAGATGTGAACGAAACAAGGCGAGAATAGATGAAATGCTTGAAGTTGGTTCCTTTTAAATTCAAAGCGCATCCAGTGCGCAGTCCATCAAAACAGTTTGTTTGCCAAATTCAAGTGTACACAGCACCGACTGAGGATTCGTATGAAATTTTAGCTCCATTGGTAGTTATGACCAGAAAAATTTCCATTCTCACTTGGTACGAGTTGGTGTCTTAAGTTGTTGTATGCATAGGATACATAAACATGATTCAGCCCTTTTTTTTTGAGCATCTAAAACAAAGCGACTAATGAAAACGAATACACAACGAGCTATTTAAAGACAACGAGCAAATCAGTGACGCACACAGTATTTTATTTTGGGTGAAATTCATTTTGGGAAACCACATTTTGCAACAGCAGTTTTTGTATTTAGAGAGGTTTAAGCCCCCAACTTCCGCTGTGTGCGCCACTGCAGCGAATCAACATTCAGCAACTATGCTGACTTGACCATCTCTGTCGTATGGACAAGGAAGCTGGGACAAGAAAGGTGTTCGATGTGGCAGTTGGAGGTCGACGGTCGGTGGAAGACCAAATTAAAGACGCCCTGTCACCTCTTGGTGTAGTGAACTGAAGAAGGCGCGCGCAAAACAGAATTTGTATTTCCATACTTCAATATATGCAAAACAAACCCCATGAAATTACATTCTCTTGTTTATTTTGCTGTACGGAAAAAAAATTTTCGAAATTAGGCCTTTTTTCCGGTCGCTAGGTTGGAGCTGCCACTTAACACTAGAAAGACCATTACGGTATTTTGATGGCTTTTCATTTTTAAACATTTGTATTTTCTTTAAAATTTCTATTAAATTTTGGTTTGGTTTTATATCTTTTTTAATTTATTTTGTGAAAAATTAGTCAAGTCCGATGTGTAAATTTCGAGATATCAGCGAATAAAAAGTAAAATAAAAAATAACAATAAGTAAAAAAATAAAATAAAAAATAATAATAAATAAAAAATAAAATAAAATAAAATAAAATAAAATAAAATAAAATAAAATAAAATAAAATAAAATAAAATAAAATAACATAAAATAAAATAAAATAAAATAAATTAAAATAAAATAAAATAAAATAAAATAAAATAAAATAAAATAAAATAAAATAAAATAAAATAAAATAAAATAAAATAAAATAAAATAAAATAAAATAAAATAAAATAAAATAAAATAAAATAAAATAAAATAAAATAAAATAAAATAAAATAAAATAAAATAAAATAAAATAAAATAAAATAAAATAAAATAAAATAAAATAAAATGAAATAAAATGAAATAAAACAAAATAAAATAAAATAAAATAAAATAAAATAAAATAAAATAAAATAAAATAAAATAAAATAAAATAAAATAAAATAAAATAAAACAAAATAAAAAATAAAACCAAAAATAAAACAAAAAATAAAAACTTATAATAGTTAACTCCCTGATACGAAGTCTTTGTAGGTATGGAAAACTTGCAGTCTCTCTAGTGTTAAGTGAACTCTAACAAGAGACAACTGCCACTCCAACTTAACCAAAACAAGAAAATCCCCGCTTTGTCCACAATCCGCTCTACAGCTGTGTGTCAGACTGCAGTATGAGTAAGTTTTAGTCAAATTTGAAAACCCAAAACATCCATTAACTGAACTCTTCAACATTTTCTTCATTTGTATACAATGACCAAATATCCAACAAATTTTCGTCATTGTGACATTGAAGAATATCACAGACGACGCTTTAATATAGTTTACAAATATGTTTCGATTACGTGCTTTCCACACACCAATGACAACACTTCAGTGCGCACCCAACGACATTTAGGCAGCACGTACAAAATAACCGAATTAGCCAGGCAGCACTCATGGCGAGAGTGAGAGTGAGAGCGAAAACGAGAGTGCAAGAGGTCGAAGACCATTGTGAACGGAAGTGCTAATCATGTCCAATAAAATAAGCTCATTTCTGTCAGGCGACAAATGTGAAAACAATACCGGAAAAGTGCTTGAATTGAGCGCCGTCACTTTATGGTTCGATCAAACCCTTTTTCGGTACTTTTGGGCATTTTTCGTTTCATTTGCCGCTGTACGAATGTGTTTTGTGTAAACATAACAACACAAATAAAAAACCCATTTCCATAAATTCGAACCAAACTGTGGTCTATACATATACAAACAATGTTGACATTCACACAAACACACACACACAGCCATACTCGTAAAATTGTGTGTATTACGAGTATGGATTAAATTTTAATAAGCATTCAATCCCTTTCGGCTCAGTGCAAACGCACATCGAGACGCCAAACGCCAAACGCTCTCGTGTTTCTTTTGTTGTTTTATGACGTCACATACTTTTGCAATAATTTCTACGACAAAGCATTCAGCGGGTTGTGTGTGCTGACACTGGCAGGTGGCGCGTAATTTAGCCATTTCCAGCCGCATCCCAATGTCCACACGTGCGTGTCCGCCCGCCAGACGGTGACTCTTGTGCCCTTTTTTCGAATTCCAATCGCTTCGCTCGACAAATGGCACAATTTTTGTCACGCACACAGTTGCACTCCCACTGGCCGCCGGGTCGCGCGTGCCGCTCGGTTTTTACATACGGCAGCAATTTTCGCTCGCAACTATTTCTTCGCTCCATGACCATTCGACAATTGCTCACTGCACAATCCCGCCCGTCGAACGCCGTGTAGTCGTTATTTGTTGTTATTTTTATTATATCTGCTGTTGTTGGCTTTCGTTTGCGTTGTGTTAATTTGTGCCGTGGCATTGTTGTGCTAACCTTTGCGAGTGGCTTTGTCTTTCGACAGCTGTGTCAAGCCTCCGTGCCCCCGCAAGCATTTTCCATTACCATTACCGCTGCCAGTAGCCACGTGTGCAGCGAGGATTTTAAGTATTTAAGCACAAAAGTAGGAATTATGAAAGCATCTGATTATGAAGGAAGGGTTCACCTGAGCTCAGCACTTGTAAGGTAATGCAATCATTTTTGGAGGCTGCTCTGTTTGCTTTGCCAGAGCTTTAAATATGCTTCTTCTTTTGCCTAATTTTGCACAGCATTACACAGTGTCGACAGCCTAATGACAGGTGCCAGCAGCAAAAGCAACGCGTCTCTATGTGTGAGTGACGACATAATTGCGTCGAAAATGTCCTGCTGCGTGCTGCGGTGCTACTCAAAGTAAATTCATACTTTCATGAGCACGCGTACATATATATATATTTTTTTAATATGTGTGCGTGTACAACACGGTAAGCACTTAAATGCTTTTTCAGACACGAAATTAAGTTAATGCATAAAAATAAAAATAAATAAATTGTAATGCTTATGAATGTTTAAAATATGCCACGAGCACAAAGTGCGCTGCATGCGTAACGATTTTGTGGCACCGACAGTCAGGAGTTTTTGTTTCATTTTTCATAAATAATGGGCTCGGAAAATATTTATGTTTTTTCATTGAAACCACTCTGAAGCATCGCTGTAATTGACGTAAGTACTTTCAAATCAGTGTCAAGGTTAAGTGTTGTAATTTTAAGAATATTTTAGGAAGATGAAACTAAAATTTGGAAGTTAGGGCTGCAGCGAATGTGGGAGTTTTTTTTAGAATTTTAATAAGGAATGGAAGGGAAGCAGGAAATTTAGAAGACAAGGATGTGTGGTTCTATTCATAGAGAAATTATTCAAGTGTAACAGGTAGAAGAAAGAGAGAAAATTTAAACAATTATTTGTCATTTATGTCATAATGCCCAAAAAAATTAACCCTAAATACTAGAAAATAGTTTCAAACTTTTTGGGATTTCAAACAAAATCTAAACAAACAAAAAAATAAAGGAAATTGTTGCTGAATCGTTGAATCGCAAAAAAGCATATGACATCGAGTGACCAAAAGTGGGCTGCACTTCCATAAATCAGAGAGCAATTTGAAGCATGTTGGGGTAATACTGTAGAAAAACTTTGTGACAAAATATGAACTTGTCACTTTTTTCTATTTATGAAGAAATATGAAGTGGTTCCACTGTATATCGTGATTCTATTTTGAATTCAAACGAAGACCCGATCACTTTAATGCTGGTTTTCAAAGATAAACGCGAAACCAGGTCTTTATTTACTCAATTATAAGTCTCGGATATTAAAAACCAAATAAAGCGAATCTTTATTCACTCAAAAGTTAGACTGATATCACAGAATAAACAGTAATACAGAACGCGCATCTCATACAAATTCAAAACTGTTAAGAGGTCGACCACTGTTAATTGAACATTACGTCATCTGCTATTAACATTACCAACAGCACGAGACAGATTGTTAAATCACAGAACAAACAGAACAAAGATTAGAAAAAACTAATGATCGCATGCGGCTCCGCAAATCATTGCAGGGAAAAAATCATCGGCTGTGGTTGCTGTTGTTGTCGGCCAATTCTTCTTACATATTTGGGGAGAAGAGCAATAAGCTATGGTTGTTATTATTGTTGCCGGCTAAGAAATGAAACATTGAGTTCGAATTATTTTTGCTTTGTGGTTCATCCTGTGTGCAGCGCAGTGCGTACATACGAAGTCGGTAGTAATTTTACGACGGATTGTAGCGTGCAAAAATAGATGTGATCGAATGTCAAAAGGGGGTAACTTATCGACTTAAAAAGTCACTACGCTATAAAGTTTATCAAAGATATCAAGTTATCATTTTTAATATCAAAGATAATTAAACGATTTGGTACAATCGTTATGTACGAAATATCTTTTGAATTGTAGATTTACATATATAGATATATCGAAAAAAAAGCAAAACAAGCATTTATTCTGACATCATTCGGGATCGTCGCTGCTTACTTACTTTTTTCTTATAACTTTTTCGATATCATATCTGTTACAATAGATATGTACATATGTATGTATATGTGTATAAATCGCGGCAAGAAGTCATTTACTCCAAAATTACCGAAACCTTAGCCGTCAAGTGCTCATAAGGAAATAAAAATCTCTTCATTCCAAAGGTCGATCGCATAATAACATGAAAAAAAAGTCGGGAATTGCCAGCTAATGTCAGCCAGAAACAAAAATTCAAAATTTACAATTTCCATTCGCTGATCAACACAACAACAACGATAGCACATCGCCCTTCGTTTGCTTCATTGCAATAACAGTAACTTCTATGGCACACGAGCTTGCTCTGCACCACTCGGCACTTACCGAAGTTACAATAACAGAGATCATCGTAGCACGAGGAATTAACAGAGACAAAAGTTCTGTTCAACCAACTCTGTTATCTTCCTTTCTGCTGCTTTCGACCCGCACCCGAAATTTAGATTGCTTCGCTGTTTATTCTGTGCTCAAATCCATATTTGAATGGATGCCATAGTCCGCAACTCATTCCAACCCGAAATTATCAATGCAAATGCAAAAATATGCAAATTTTTATCTTTCCACTAAAAAAAAACTAAACATCGAACTTGAAAGTATTCTCATATCAACCAGAAGCAAAACGCAAACTTATTTCTTTCCTCAAATCTTTTCAATCCATTTAACTCGACACTTTATTAGTTTCAAAGTTGGGTCAACAAATCGGCCAGATTAAAATGTTTATGGAATCAATGCGCTTAAATCTGTGCCATGTTTATTAAACTACAACAACACCAACTTTTTGTGCAAATGACAACACCAACAACAACGCTTATCTCATGCACAACGCTGAAGCAACATGCAAATGGAGACATTGGGCAACTCTGTGTGCAGCAAACTTTGCCGGATTTGATGGTTTTCAGCATTTTCGACTTTTTGCCACTCGGCCGTGGCGTATGGAATTGCACACTGGTGATGATGTGGTGGTGGTGGTGGTGATGGAAGCTGGTGAGTGCACTTGTGCAACGCAAATTGCAGCTGTGGTGCATATTAATGTCGTCATTTGTGTGTGTGTGTGTGCACTTTTGTGCATGAATGCACAGGACACAATTGTGTGTGCAGCAATTCCCGGCCGGAAGTCCTGCTTTTTGGTAGCTGCTGCTGCTGCCAGTCCGTTGCTGCCTTTCAACAACAGCAAAACCTCAACACTGGGCGACGTGCATGTTGGCTCAAATGTGAAGCAAATGCAACGCATTTTAGTTTGCATGTGTGTGTACACTGTGCAAAATTCAGACTGCGAGGCATCCAATGGTTTCATTGCAGGTTATAATATAAAAATATATATTAAAAATAAAAAAAAACAATTCGCTTTAAATGTGACTGGAAAGAATTTAATAAGTTTCAGTACACACATCATTTCAAATGCAAAAACCATTGGCATTTCATAGCAAATACTGCAGTAAACTTAATTTCAGTGCAGTTGGATCGAAACGCCAGGACACATTGTTGTCGGTTGTGTTGTCTTTCTCGCTGTCTGCAAATGGCAGTCTGGCTTTTGTTTGTGTTGTGCCATAAGTGCACATAAAACACACACACATGAAAAACTACATGCAATTTTGGCATTTTTGAAGAGCGCAATTACGACTAGAAATTGAAAATTCGACAATATTCAAATAGATAAAGCCCGCATTGTAACACGAACTGGTGTCAAAGAATTTGGAAGTAGCACAAAAACTCAAATAGCTATGCTTTTTGTGTGTTTTGTTGGAACCAAAAGAGTCAAATTTAAGACTCAAACCATAGAAACCCCACTGGTGTCATTGAGTATTGCTTCCAGTGGCGCACGCAAGTGGACCTTTGGACGTTCAAGTCCGCTCATAACTATTTGTTTGGGTAGCAAATATGATTTCAAATGCTATTGGGATCAAAAGTTGATACGAAGCCCACAGATTGAATTCTTCTATCTGCCACTGATTAATTTCCCTTTAAGTTATGTGTCTTGAATCTTGAATCTGACCGATATTTACATTAATCTGAAAAGATTTTAGATTGAACTTATTCGTCTTAATTGAGTGTTCAAACCAGAAGTAAAATTTTGGAATTTTAATGCAGTGCAAGTTTTGGTTTTAAAATCTATAACATTTAGGAATCAGAAACATTTTACAAAAAGCGCTTGTCCATCTTTTTGTGTGTCAAATGCCTGGCACATTAGTTTCGTCCTTTTTATATTTTCACTTAAATATCTAATATTAATTCAGTATGAAATTGGTACGAAAAAGTTTGGTTCAGTAGTTAGTAGTCAGTTTTTAAAATGAAATAAAATTGTGGCATAACTTTAAAGAATTCTTAAACCTCTTTACGTTTTTTCTACTGGGTCCTTGAGGACACTTTTCGAAGCAATTTAACCTTATTACACCTTAAACCTTACAACAATAATTCTTATTTAATTATTAGATGGTTTTGTTAACCCTTTCGGTTATTCTATGCCATATGGCATAGTCTCTTTTCAGTGCCTGTTTTAGGTCAAAAACTTGTGGATACTATATTTTTATAATTTTGTATTTTTCTCTGAAGATTTTTATACTAAATCATGAATATTTTGATTAGTGTACCAAGTAACTTGTAAGGGTTCAGAAAGTGCGCAGTCCTATCGAGCTGCGTATTTTACAAAAAGAGGTCACTTCGTACTTTTATTTATTCTATTACAAAAATCAATTTATTTCATAGATTTATGTAAGTAATCTCGTAGGTATTTATTGCTTTAGTAAGTGTAAAAAAAGTTAGATCCCAAATATACACTCTGTTGCAAAATTATACGAACATTTAATTTTTTTAATTTAAAAGATTATTTTGAAAATTTTGGAGAAATTTTGTTCCATGAAATACTGGTATGGGTAAGTACAGTGGTGTGTTTAAATTTCGTTTCAATAACTGTAACTTAAGGGTACTTTTTTGAACGTTAATCGAAAAATGTCAAAAAATTAGTGTTGCAAAATTATACGAACGTTTCTGTTTATGCATAAAAACGTAAATTTTTCGCGAAACTGTGTAAAAATTAAACTTGTAGCATCAATTTAAGAGTTTTTTAACAAAACTAAAAATATGCCAAAAGGAAAATGATTGACGGAATTTGAAAAAGGACGGATCGAAGGCATGAAAAGTGCGGGAACATCCATAAGCTAAATAGCTCGCGATATTGGAAGAAGGGCTTGGCTTGTATCCACTTTTTTTAAAAATTCTGATGGGTATGACTGCAAAAACGGACAAGGAAGGAAAAAAAAGTTAAGTGAACGGGATGAACGAAAAATAATGAGGACAGCAAGCAACATATCAAAAAGCTGCCGCTTTCTAGTTACGCTTTCCTCAACCCCAGTAAGTCGCCAAACGGTATGGAGGACAATAAAATGCGCTGATTACATCAAACGCTTAAAAATTATGTCTACGTCACGATTATTGAAGCGTCACAAGGACATTAGCATGCAGTTTGCTGCAAAAAGCAATGAACTGACAGGACTTCGGTAAATAACTTCAAAAATTGTTTGGTTCCCAAATTATCCTTTAATTTTGTTATGCAGATAATCTTTTCGAATGAAAATAAATTTAATCTGGATGGTCCAGATGGTTTTAATGGATATTAGCATGACATTAGAAAAGAACGAAAATTTTGTTCGCCCAGAAATTTTGGAGGTGGTAGCTTAATGGTTTGGGGTGCGTTTACTGCAGAGCAAACTTTGGAGCTTCAGTTTTGTTCCTGCCGGATTAAAATTTCCGACTACATAACAGTCCGTCAAAGCAGTCCCATCCATTTCCTCAACGCAACGAAAAAGAAACTGGTGTTTTCAACAGGATAACGCAGCCATACACACTAGCAAGAAAATGATTGCATGGTTGAGGGCGAAATCCGTACGTGTTCTAGAGTGGTCAGCGTGTTCGCCGGACCTTAACCCCATGGAAAATATTTGGGGTGTATTGGTCCGCCGGATTTATGCCGAAAATCGGTAATTCAATAGAATTGACGAGTAACAAATGTAAAATTTAGAAGCCTAGTCCAACGTGGACCAAAATTTATTACAAACTTTGTTTTAAAGTATGAAAAAAATAGAAATTTTTGAACTAATTAAAGCAAAAGGGTGCCAAATAAATTACTAAGATAAAAAACCTCTTACTTTCTTAATTTTTCTTTTCTTTTAGGTTAAAAATTGTAGTGTTCGTATAATTTTGCAACAAGTCATTTCAGTATTTTTTCTTTTATGAAAGTAATTATTACAACTACTTCACTTTTAGTTCGCAAAAATATATTCCCTTGATCTTCTCAAATATTCATAGAAGAAATTTTTTTTAAACATATCTTGGCTCTCGACTTATTGACGATTTTTGAGTGTTCGTATAATTTTGCAACAGAGTGTAGTTCACTAAGGCTGTACGATTTTTTTTATTTTTTACTATGCCATATTTCATGATGCCCAAAAACCACTTTTTCGAACAATATTTTAAAAAATGTCTTTTGATTATTCATTGTGTAGGCTTAAACAGTAATAAAATGGAAAAGAATGACTTTTAAAGTTAAAAACAAAAAAGAAGTACCGAAAGGGTTAAGTTCTCTCCCCACAAAGAACCTCAACAGGTCAAATTCCTTGTGTTGGTTAGCTTAATCAATTGAAGTTCTACCGTGATTGATTATTCTATCCAGTGGTGTACACAAAATTTTATTTTGATTGGGGAGGGGACGGGTTTGTGTACAACTTTTGCGCCCCACAACATTTGAAACCATATTTTATACCAGAAATTGTTATATTTGAGGGGTTGAACCCGCAAACCCCCAACCCACCCCCTGCGTGCGCCATTGAGTCTATTACTAGCAGTGATTGCGCTGCCATCTGTCGTCTGCCCCTTCTTAAGAAGAACGTTTTTTCGACTTTTGTTAGGTTAGGTCGCAGTTAGATTTTATGAAATCTAATCATTTCAGAAAAGTGATTAATTAAATCTAATAATTTCAGAAATATGATAACAAATTTATTGGCCCAATGATTGATTGATTGATTGAGCACATGGCGCACCAATTTGTGTGACTCAATAAATACTAATTCGCCTCCAACACCAACCACAGTCGCTCGTGCTGAACAAAACACGCCAACTATGCCATTTAATTCACGCAATTTCAGTTCATCGTCAAATTGGCAGTAAAAAAAATAGCAGAAAACTAGATTAAACCCGATGATTTAAAAAAAAACAAAAACAAAAACCTTTACTACAATTTTCAGTCAAAATTTATTGTCGCGAATCGAGCAGAATCAGGTCAGCTGATTTCGCCGATTGGTCGTGCTTAGCTGTAATTAAGAATGCCTATTTTTTATAATGACAACAACAGCAACAACAACATCAAAATTTCTTTTTGACATTTGCGAGTCGAAATTTGTCACTGTTGCGCGAACAAATACGCGTGAGCCCGCTTAAAGGTCATTAAAAATACCAGTAACTAGTAACAGTTACAACAACAACCCAACCAACTGATAAATGAACTTTGCTCCCTGGATTTATTGTGCTTATTGTCAAAACGAAGCACCTGTCGTGGAGCGCGCGAACCCATCACTCACTCACTCACTTAGTGACCAATTACATTGTGGCTCACAATGAAGAGAGCACAGTGGAGATGAGCACAAGATTAACGGTAAAAATGTAATGGGATTTGTGGCAAGTGGCTAGTCTAGTTCGCACTTATAGATGTAATTATTTGTTGTTATTTCAGAAAGTTTTAAAATTTTATGCTGGTTTCATATTTCGACCACCACTGTTTGTCTTAGAAGCCAAAGCACATCTCTGACTCCAACTGCCGGCAACTTTTGTGCTGATTCAACACCTGTTCAGTCCATCAAGCAGCTCCGGCAAAGTCAACCGGAAAAGGTCAAAAGGCTAATCTGTTATTCTTAGTTCGAGCGCGCTGTGTCAAATGTTTCTATTCATCGCTGACGTCTATGCGAAGCGTGCTGCGCCTCCGCGCTCGCTTGGTGCCTGTCCTACTTCAAAAGATACTTAATACGCATGTTTTGCAGCTATAAATACGCCAACAAATAACTAAATTTAATTTAACAACTGACGAAGGTGTGGCAGGCAAATCATGGCGCTTTTAGTTTGCCCATCAAACGGCGAGCAGCGCGCATCAATTTCCTACATTTGATAAGCATGTAAGTAGGGCGAGCTGTAAGCAGTTCGAACGGACTGTGCGCAGTAGCGAAAATGTATGTTTCTAGTTGATTGATGGACGTGGGTTCAATTAGCGCTGCCGTTTGCACGCAACAATGTGCACAGCTCGATTTGCATGTCGTCCTAGAAATAGTTTTCAGCACAGCTAATTGAGCATTAAAGGATTATGGTGTGGCAATCGGCAGTAAAAAGTGTGATGCGTGAGAAAAAAAACTGAAAAACATTTTTGAAATGTAGGGTACGATGGTCGTAAGTTAATTCGCAGTAAATTAATTTAGGCAAATGTTCAATATACGCAGCCGCCGTGGCTCAGTTGGTTAGTGCGCGGTCCAACGAGTCGCATGCAGAGCGACGCAAGATCGAATACTGCATGTAGTAACACCTAAAAAAAAAATAACGGGAAACTAGTTTTCTCTTTCGGTGGCTGTTCTCTCAGCTGGAAATGGCAAACCTCTGAGAGTAAAAATTGCCTATGAAAAAGCTCCCAACCTGCCGTTCGGAACCGGCATAAAACTGTAGGTCCCTTCCACCCGCGTACTAAATTCACACGCACAACACGGGTGGTTGCGGGAAGCTAGGCCTTAGTCTCGCGTAAGCGGGCTGTCGTGCCAATCAATTATTATTATTATTATTTATTATTAAATGTTCAATATAATCAAAACAATTACATCTACAACTTGTTTAATTAGTAGCAGAGTCCCGCGGCTTTGCACGCAAGTTTGAATTCGATGAACCCAATAAATCAAGATTCTTCAGACAATACTTTAATCCGTGTTTTACCCCTTTGGATCCCGAATTTCAAAGTTTCCCTCTTAGCGGAAGTTTATTTTCTTGAATGTACCTACAGTTCAAATTTTGTTTGTTTTGTGTGATAAATCTGTTAGTGAATCAGTCCGTATCAGTCAGTCACCAATTACATATAATTGAAATCGATTGGAGTTTTAAGGCTAGTGCCACGCCCCTTTTAAGCAATGCCCCACACATTCTTCCAGTCCAAGAGTGCGATCCAGATTTATTGATCTACAACTTATACTTTCAAATTATTGCGGCAATTTTACCACGCCCCTGTCCAACGCCCATCTAATTTTACCAGTAGAATAACATATCTATGGGACATCGCTATACTAAATTTCAATGCTGTGCACCTTACAATTTCGAAGATATTCTATATTAAAAATTTGGATTGTATGGGCGGTGCCATGCCCCCTCCTCCAAACCGCGCACCATTCTCCCTATCAAAGGACTCCTCTAAATCGTAAGTCTCTGCCAAATGTCAGGGATGTGTGACCTGTAGTCCCAAAGTTACTCAAAACATTTGGGTCGCTTGAAATGTGCCACGCCCCTTGTTCAACGCTCATATAATTTTACCAGTAGAATGAGACGTATATGGAAGGACGGTTTACAAAATTGCAATATTAAGCAACTAATTTTCCCGAAACTATTCCACATTAAAAGTTTTGCTTGTGTGGACGGTTCCACGCCCCCTTGTTCAATACCCGCACCATTAACTCTGTCGAAGGACACGTCTAACTCGTAAGTCTGTGCCAAATGTCATTGATGTGTGACCTGTAGTTCCAAAATTATTCAAAACATTTGGGTCGTTGGATATATGTCACGCCCCTTTTTCAACGCCCATATAATTTTACCAATAAAACGAAACCCCTAAACGGTGGCCTTGTTCTAGATTCAAATATTATCCGACTTTTAATTCCGAAAATATTTTATATTCAAGTTTTAGGTCGTAAGGGAGGTACCATGCCCACCTATCGGGTCGTACTCGCACTATGTGGTTTACAGAGATTTAGACAAGACGAACATTCCATGAAAGATTCAGCTCAATTGATTGTCTAGTTTTTAAGTTTTAGTGTCGTGTGACCAACAAACAAACAAACATCTCTTTGGATGGAATAGGAATAGAATTCCAGAAGGAGGTTAAATATCTAGGCGTGATACTAGGTCAGAAACTACTCTGGAAAGGACATATTGAAGAAACAACGTGGAAGGCCGTCAGAGTCTTCATGACCATATAGCAGGTACTGAGATGGATCTACACGGCTCAGTTGTCTTTTATGCATTTATTGGGGCAATGAGAACGTGTCCAACAGCATCCATGGAGGTACTGCTTGAACTTACACCTCTTCACATACATATACAAACCCAGGCGAAGAGGGCTATCCTACGGATGACTGATAACAATATCGGGGCTGGAGGATTTTTGGGCCGTAAGAGCTTTATATTCTTACGAACCAGTATCCAGGGATAGCAATACCGAGGGACACAATCACACCAAAGTTCAGTTTTATCAAGAGATTTAAAACCGAACTTAGTTACAAAAGGAACTGGGTAGGGATATCAGAAACGTATCTGATAAACCAGTACATGATAACCTGGTACACGGATGGATCCCTTACGGATGAAGGTACCGGGATTGGTGTACATGGGCCGAGGACTGTATTCTCAGAACCCACGGGTAAGCACACAACAATATTTCAAGCGGAAATATACGCTATTGAAAGGTGTGCTTACTTCAACTTAGCGAGGAACTACCGGAATCGGAGAATTGCGATTCTGTCTGATAGCCAAGCGGCAATCAGGGCAATAAGCTCATACCAGATATCCTCGAAACTGGTGATAGAATGCCTTGAAAACTTTAATGAGCTAGGCCTGCACAATCAGGTATGGGTCCTCTGGGTTCCGGGCCACGCAGGTATAATAGGAAACAAGGCGGCCGACGAACTTGCAAGAAGGGACGCTTCAACCCCATTCGTCGGCCCAGAACCTTTTTGTGGACTGGGAAAGAGAGCTTTATCAATCCTAACCAGGAAAGACGAGATAATCAGCAGGAATAAATACTGGGACAATCAACCAGGTCTGGAACATTCCAAGGCGATTCTCGGGTCATATAGTAGGAAAAGATTCGAGGAATGTATGAGCTTATCAAAGAATAACCTGAGAATCATTACAGGTATCATGACAGGGCATTGTAGGTTGAATTATCACCTAACTAAACTAGGAGTCTGTGCAAGCGGACATTGCAGGTTCTGCTCATAGGAAAATGAAACTGCAATGCATATACTAGGAGAATGCCCTGTACTTATGCATGATCGGAAGAAGCAGCTAGGGGAATACCTCGTCAGAGGTGCCTACTGGAACTCCAGAGGTATAGGAGATCTACTAAAGTTCCTCTCGGTAGTTGGGCTCACAGATGAACTGTGAGTCCATGAAGGGGGCACAATAGATCCTTAGGTCGCGGTGCACTATCCCCACTAATAATAATAATAATAGGAGCCTCAGGCAGGGCCGTAGTCAAGGGAGATTTTGAGTGTTGCATGCATAAATATCAAACTAGCAAAATTAGGTTTTTTACTTTTAAACAGTTTTAAAAATTACTTCCGCAATCAGAAATGTGATCTCGTTGCACGTTCGAAACGTTCCCTTTCTGAATAAAGTATAGTACAGCATTTTGTCATACAGAAAAATATGTAAAGTACACCAATGGTATTCTTTGACAAAACAAATTTAAGCATATTTTCATACAAGCAAAGCATCCTTTTACAAATTAACCAAATTATGTCGAAAATAAATTATTCATAGCGGAAAAAGTTAACGAAGGTAACGAAAATAAATTTTTTTATAAAAAATTTCAACAATTTGGACGCATTGTTGACTAGTGTAGCGCTTCACGGTAAAACAGTGATTATCACAAAATTCAAATGTCATAGAATGACAGACAGCATTGTAATCTGAAAGGTTAGAGCTGTAAGCTTTCATTGTTCGGACTTGGCCATTCGAAACCCTTTTTTAAACAATGGATATGTCTGTCATTGTTTCAGGTGGTTTTAAATTTAGGTGCTAAATTTAACAAAAACAAAGTAAGTACTTGTTAAAATTTATTTTGTGAATTCTGATAATCGCAAAGGACACCGCGACAAGAACAAAGCAGTAAAACAGGAGCAGTAAAACGTGGCAAGAACTTCGCTTTGGGAAAGAATAGAATAAATTTGCTATAAAATTGCTCATAAAACAACAAGTAGTAAATATTTCAACGTGCACCTTTTAAGGACACAATTTGCATAAATCATATTTATTTATGTGTTGACTTTCTGTGCCTATCATTTGTTTTCATTCTTAGGTTTTCTTAAACTCACTCAAATAAAAAAAGAGCACGTTTCACGTTGCATTGGAAAATATTAAATCAATTTCCCGAAATCCAGATGCAAACAGATTGCTTTCAAAAACTCCTGGGAAACGCAAACAACTGAACGCATTGACGCAATGACACAATGTCGCACTCCCTAAAGTATTTACAGCTATTATTGCTACAATGAAATGCCAACACAAAATATCCAATAAACGGCAGCACGCTTACGCAGGCAATTAACATAATTTCGCAGCAGTCGACAGGAAATTAAAAGTCAGCTCACGGCTTGTAAATTAGAATAATTTCGTTCTGGAAAATCGAGAAATAAGCAAAAGTTAATGAGCTACAAAAAGCCATTTAAAAAAAGTCGAACGGCTCGAGCGGCTACAACAACGATTGCAGCAAAAAGAGCAAAGCAATTTAAATTGGCTACAGTCAATGTAATAAAAAGCTATAGACCGATGAAAAGCTATACGCCGATGGCATTTCATTTGGCCATGAATCAATTAATGGATGCAACAACACACGAACGCAGGCGGCAGATGAGTTCGCTGAAAATCGCATAAAGACAGAAGAGGCAGTAAAGTGACGACAACGGGTAATTAATTTAAGTGCAAAATAAACAAACAAACAAACAAACAGCAAGCAATGTAAATGTATTTATGTAGCTAAACACATAAACGCACACCCACACACACACGCACACATGGCCACTTGAGCACTTGTGAACGAGCCACTCAAAAACAATCTAAAATGACAAAGACAAACAAACAAACATGTCGAACACAAAGCGCGCAGAACAAAGGAAAAGAAAATTGCTTTAAGAAAATGTGTGTGTGTGTGTGTGTGTGTGTGTATATATGAGTGGTGGGTGAGTGGTGTATGAGTGGTGGGGGAGAGCACTACAAGCCACGTGGCATTTCAACAGTGCACACAACAGTTGATCGCATTTCAAAGTCATTATTAAAATAATGATATCATGTCCTGTACGTAAGTCCTGTTGATTCATGCGCTCAGACCGGCAGCTATGCGGGCCACACTGAACAACAACAACAACTAACTGCAACAACAGACGACCGGCGTGCTGAAAGACGATATGCGAATGAGGCAAGTGACGGCATGAAATATGGTTTGCTGGTGTTGTTGGTGGTCCGTTTTTCTGGAGGGTGTGCCCGGCATTTGTGCATTGCATACCAATGATGAACAACAAAAGGCGCAGCCCAAAACATGACCAGCAATCGAACTTCAATGTTCGCGCCATATTTCGACTTTTCGCATCCATATGGACTGCGGCCGCTTCTGCTGTTTCACAGCAGAAGCTTAATTTGTGAAGCGTAATAAATTTGCGACAAGAACATTGAGAACATGGCCGGCGGCCATTCGGGAGATAAATGAGTTTTTGAGTTGCTGCGGCAGCGGTGTGGCGACCGAGAAGGGCCCAATGAATGAATGTGCGTTAGCCTCTACATTTATGGGGCAATTCCAGTGAAATCATTAAAGCCAAATCAATGTAATATTTTTCCGAAATGCCAAATGCCAGCGGCCAGCAGCTCGTGGCCACAATAGTTGCCAAAGTTGTTGGTAAAGGTCGAAATATATTAATGCAAATGCAACAATAACAATGACCACTTAATTAAAGCAATAACTCAGTGTGATTGCTGGAGGTGGCAATCACTGCTGATAAAACCTACAAATCACAACATTCACATTGCACTGTGATGAGTCGAAGCAGAAAGTTGTTCTTTGCTTTATGTCAAGTAATTTGTTTTTATTTGAGCGCATATTTACACAAGTTCCAAGGACTTTTATCAAAACGGAAACTGCAATCAGCTAATAATTCAATTCATTGCTTTTTACATGGACTCAGTATTACACAAAATAAATTCGTTGAATAGTTTTTATACACTTTGAATAAAAATATTCAAAGCGAAATGTTGAGTACACACATGTTTGCTTTGCTTTTGCTTCAACACCAGCAACTGTTGCCATGGCATAGTCACAGCTGCATAAATCAGCATAACTCGTGATTCATTGCCGTATTAACTACAACTACAACTAAGCGGACAGCAATTTCAATGTTCACAGAGCAGCATACGCTGCTGACAAACTGTGATTTTCATAAAGACTTCCCGCAGCAATGGAGCAGAACGCCAGTCAGCCAGACATGGCCAGCAGCCAACCAATCAAAGCGAACAAAAAGTTATGCACAATTGAAAAACGAGAAAATGCAGCAAGCATAGAAAAAATGCAAACACAACATAAGCAAAGCAAAACATCAAACTCTGCACAATTTATTTTGCCTCATTTATGGTGAAACGCCGAACAATGAAAGCAAGACCGATGTATTCAATTTGGAGGACACAATGCGTGCAGTCAAACCAGCAACCACAACAAGCAGAAGTCTTTCCAGGCCAGAACACTGCAACATAGCCACAGCCATTTTCAATTTTACTCAGTTTTAGCCTAAAAACAGGCAATGATTTTTATATTGAAAACCACATTTCCACAGAAAATGCAGTTAATGATTTTACTAACGTATGAGCCGCACCCACTTAAGGTTGTAAATATCCATAAAACTCTTCGATTACCATAAAATTGTATTTTAAAATTATAAAACAAAAGTTTATGGCAAATGTCAGCCAGCAAGCAAAGCATATTTTTTCAATTCGCACCCAATTTCAATCTGATACATTTATCAACTCAATGTGTTTGAACAGACACTCAGTCAGACACTACGACAAAATCAATTTCCTTATCGATTCGAATGCGACCACGCCTCCTTACGCCGCATACCAAAGCGAATATGCCGCAGCACTCCACCGCAATGTGTCAAAACAAATCGGAGCCAAGCCAAGCAAAACGAAACGAAGCCAAGCCAAGAATAACCAAAGTTAAAATAAAATACGAGCGCGTAATCGCAGCCATTTGCAATTCGATTCAGTCAATGGCGCCGCGTATAAGTGCCATTTAAATGCAAATAAAGTTGCCACCAGCCGCAGCCGGGCACAGTCTGCACTTGTTTGCACAATGACTGAATTGGCCGACATGTGCGTCGGTACAACGGTGTACACACGTGCAATAAAGGCGGCGTTCCTGCATTTAATTATGTCATTTGTGAATGGCACTCGGCATTTTTCACCCTGTATAAAAAGCGTAGTGTCGTTGGACTGTTGGCAGCTTGTCTGTCGGCTGTTGTGCACTGCTGCTGTGGTTGGTGCCTTGAGGGATCCTTTAGAAGCGGATGGCAGCAGCTGAGTGAAATGTTGTTATTGAGGCAAAGTGTCGAATGTGCGCGAATGCAAATCAACCCAAAGAGCGACCATAAAACTAACAGCCAACAAACGGAAATTGCCCCAAGCGGGGCGAAGATTGCTGCAAGGCAAATAACAAACGGATTTATAGATAAAAATGAGAGCCATAAAGTACCCAAATGTTTGCGTATGTTTTCAAAACGAGGTATGTGTAAATGTGCGTGTGTGTATGTGTGAGTGTATAGGGAAAGCATACGTCAAATGTCAATGTCGGTATGTTTGTGTGTGTGTGGCTCTACCACCCGCCGACATCGTTAAAAACGACCTTAACGAGCAGTAAAACTTTTAAATTATCAGCGCCGCACATTTACACCATGAAGCGTGTAAACCCACTTATAAACTCACATACATATATATGTGAATAGATAAATAGTAAGTTTTGGCTACCTTTAGCCGGCACAGCGTGTTGTTCATTGTATTCTAAGCCTTTAACCCAAATCATAAATTGATGTTTCGTGAGTTGTACCGTTGGTGCCGCAAGTTATGTGAAACCGTAAACTTTTTATTGCACGCGTCGATTTAAGATTTTATTGAGGTAGTATTTGTAGTAAATAATGTGAGAAACATTCACATGAATGTAGCGACATTGTATGCATGCGAAATATAAATGGCTAGAACATCGTATTTCAGATCGTAATGGACCCAAATTAGCGGTTTAAACTGAAATAAACAGTTTTGTTGTTTACTTCAGTTTAAACTGAGTAAACAGTTTTGTTGTTTATTTCAGTTTTAACCATATTTCAGTGTATGCAAGCAACTGTCAAACAACTTAAATAGAGATGGCAGAAAATAACTTTTAAGTTGCTTAAAAGCAATGACAGTATTAACCCTTTCGACCCCAAAGTTGCCTGAAAGCAACTTCACCTATTTGTCATCTTATAGCAAAAGAAAGCTACGATTGATTTATGGATTTAACTGAAGTAGGCACCAACAAATTAATATTTTTAGAAGAAAATTCAAAGCAAATTACAAACATTTTACTATTATTTCCAAAATATTTTCCAATAATTTGCAGCAATATTAGGAAAAGTTTGTGTTCTAATTGAAGTCTACGAATTGAGCGCGTTTGATCAAAACCCTGTTTCTTTAATAATGGTTAAATAAAATCAAAAAGTGATAATTTTGTATTTTCCCATAAATATTTAGTAATTTTTCTGTAATCAAAAAATATTGATACAAAATTTATTTAACCCGTTTTAAGCTAAAATTATTCAAAAGTAAACTAGCTCTAGAAATCTAACAAAGAGGAATGGCGACTTCAAATGTCGTATGCACACTTCTCAGGCCGTGTTTCATAATTTAAATATCAACAAGTAATATCGCGACACAGGTAAAATTCGGAATCGAAAGGGTTAAGTTTGGCAAACATTTAATCATAGTGCCGGAAACTATACAAAATGTATATGTTACTAGCAGCGCCCCGCGGCTTTGCACGCAAGTTTAAAGTCAATGAAGCCAATAAATCAAGTTCTTCTTAACCCTTTGTTAACGCCTTCAGACTTTTATGAAAATTATCGAATTATGTCTCCTTTTAAGTGAGAAGAATCTGAAGCTAATTGGTGTATTATACAGTCCCTGTTCATCGAATTATGACCGATGAAAAATTTTCGAAATTTCTACTTCCATCATCGATAAAACAAAAACTAATCAAGTAAAAATAACAAATGAGGTATCAACTTATTCGTTGGAAAGTTTTGCACCAAGATATGTAAATTATAGTTTGTAATTTCTAATATTTTATCTGTCCACCCTTAGCTTTTAAAACTGCCTCTATTCGTTGAGGCATGCTATCAATGCAATTGGACATCATTGTTCTCAATTAGATATTATTTTGCCAAATATCTGTAATATTTGCTTTAAGAATCGCTACCGTGGGGTTTCCCCGACTATACACTTTGGACGTAAAGTATGCCCAGCACTTCTCTATCGGATTAAGATCGGGAGAATTGCCAGGCCACGCCAACACATTTAAATTTAATGTATTAATAGCGGCTATGCTTGATCGCGCTGTGTGGCAAGGAGCACCATCTTGCATGAAGATGTATTCCTCTCTGAGCTGCTGCAGGGTATCGATATATGGCGCTAAAACACCTTGAAGTACGTTTATATATTGGGCAGAGCGCATTGTTCCTTCAACGAAATGTATTGAACCAGGAACTTCCGATGTAATGCAGCTTCAAACCATTACTGCTGGCGGATGTTTAATGCAGGGAACGATGCATTCGTCCGAATATCGTTCCCCCTGCCTCCTTCTCACAAATTGCTTTTCTTCAGTAACCACTTCCAAGCGATATTCAGCGCTAAAGATAACCTAAAAATGACAAGAATTTCGCAAAAAAGTGGTTAATAGGAATTGTTGTTAAAAATCGCAGGATAGAGCAAATTTAATGGATTTACCTTGGTCCAGTAGTTTTGTCTGCATGCCTTATGCAACTGTGCCCAATATAACCGCCACTGACGCATTACTTTGGTTAACTTTGGCTATTTCGCTGGACGCCTGCATATCAACCTATTTTCGTATAAGCGGCGATGTACCGTCATCAGCGACACTATGACACCATAACCCTTTAGGTCTTCTAAAATGACCCTACATGGAGTATTTCGGTTCTCCAAAGCTTTTTGCACGATTCTACGGTCGGTTCTTGGTGTAGTTTTGCGAATACCGCGGAATTCTTCCTATTAGTTTTACAAACTGAAGGCAAGTCGTCAGTATTTCGGCTCTTTTTTGCAAGATTGACCACGGATGCCTTTGAAGCTTGCAGTTTTTTGGCTATTTGAGAGTAGCTGCACTTGCCCTCCTTCACCAAAGCCACAATTTGAAACTTTTTTCCACGGTTAGGTCACGTTTTCTACCCATTTTGTTTAACAAGCCTTCAATAGATCCAACACGGATTTTACATAGTATTAAACAAACATAATGATGATATATTTTACCTACTTACTTCTTAGTCTTTAATACGTAATTTCAAAAATAATTTTTGTTTGTTATTTCTTTTTTTGTGTCACAATTTCCCTTTAAAACGAAGTTATGATGACACCAACAATTGGGAATTTTGATGATTTTTCCTAGTTGCCACGAGTTTACCGGCATCGACAGAGTTTTCATATACCATAACGAGTTTCATTTAGCAGGATTTCAAAGAAAACTTTCCAATGCATAATTTGATACCTCATTTGTTATTTTTACTTGATTGGTTTTTGTTTTATTGATGATGGAAGTAGAAATTTCGAAATTTTTTCATCGGTCATAATTCGATGAACAGGGACTGTATCTTGTTTGTCCATACAAACTTTAAACCCATTGTTGATACCGTTAAATTTTGATTTTCAAAAAAATTAAAAACACGTGTCAAATTATTTCTCACTAAACGTACTTTCGCGAAGTTTGAAATAAATGGGCCCATTAATTCATGTTTCTTTACAGTTACTTCATATAAACACTTAACTCGTCGTTGACCCCGAAAAATTTTGATTTTCGAAAAACTTAAAAACACGCATCGAATTAAAAAAATTAAAAACACGCAGCGAATTATTTCAAATATTAAGTACTTTCTCTAAGTTTGGAGTCAAAGGCCCATAAAATCGTGTTTCTCTTTACAACCTTTTAACCCATTGTTGACCCTGTTAGATTTTGATTTTCAAAAAAGTGAAAAACATATTGTAACGATGAGGCACTATGTGCTGTGCTATGCATGAATGCTTTTCCAAGCATACTTTTAGGCATGCACTTTGGAGTACGGCCGGCATACTATAATTTCGATATGGCATGGATGGTTCACGGCGGTAATAGGCTGTGCTAGAACAATCGAAATAAAAAGTACAACTGGAATGTGCAAGAAACTTCGGCGCGATAAGAAAACCAGTATAAAAAGCAGCCGTGTCTAGTGTCTAGTCTTATTTGAATAAGCAAAGTAGTAACAAGTGTAGATACAAGCAAAGTGTAAAACTGTAAATAAAGTGATTGTTGGTTTTTGATTGCGTTTGCGCTGAATAATTGAAGTGGTTTTATTTTTCAAGCACAATCCAAAACGAACTTAGAGAAGTCATTTTCGTAACAATATGTCGAATTATTTCTCACTAAGAGTACTCTCACCAAGTTTGAAGTCAAAATGCGTAAAAAAGCATCATTCGTCGTACAAACATTTACCCCTTGGTTTACCTTTCTAAACTTAGATTTTCAAAAAAAATTATAAACACGTGTCAAATTATTTTTAATTTAACTTTGAAGTTAATAGAAAAATCGGTTCATAGGTTTTTTTCGCAGTCTTTTCGTATACAAACCTTAGTCCTTGGTTCACCCGGTTAAATTTTGATTTTCAAAAAAATTAAAAAATACGTGTCGAATTAGGGGTCTAATTTAAAAATCCCGTCTTGGAGTGGTTCATTTTTTCATTTTTTCACTTAAAGTTTCATATTTGTAGCTTTAACGATTTGGAATGTACAACAATGAATCAGTCAATCAGTCAGTCAAACAATTATATGCACATAGATTTACCTTTCAATTCTGAATTTTAGAAATCTGCACTTCGCTCCCATTACTCTTAAAGAAATGTACTGATAGCTCATATTGATGTCAGTGAATCTAAGTTTTTTTTAAGTCTTCTTTTAAAAAGATACCAAACTTTTAAAGATGACGTTTTGCTTAAAAGAAAATACATTTTCCCAACTGAAATATTTTGACGACCATTTTAATGATGCTTCACTATGTTCACATATGCGACTCTTTGCTCGCTTTGTGCTTTGCTCGTCGCTTTGCTCTACGCTTTGGTTGCCGCTCCACCATGTCCTTCGCCTTAGCCTCACCCAACACTGGTCATTCAACTTCATTGTAAATCTGCACCAACACTTATTTTGAGCATAAAAAATTTCTGCAAATTTTTCATGTAAACTGTCACATTGAGTAGTAGTAATTTTGTAAAGAAAACACAGCTAAAAATACGTAATTTTTTAATTGCACATTTTCTAACAATTATATTGAAATTTGAGCATTGTTGAAATTTCTCTACTTGAATTTTAATATATCAAAGCATCACCTTTACAAAGCTTTAAAATTTACAAAGACGCCAACGAATAACATATTTTTTAAATTAATACTAAACATTACTGCAGTTCATTTTTTATTTATTTGTAGAAAAAAACACTAAAGGTACTTTGTCTTATGCGTTCACAGCTAGGAAAACCTACAATCATCTATTGCACCTCCTAAAATGAGCATAAATTAGAAATTTGTCACAACGAAACGAATACGAATGGTAGCCAAACAGGCAAATTGTACAAAACACGCACAAAACAAAAAAACTTACATTATAAGCCAGAGACGCACACAGTGGGGTCTCCGTACACAATTTTTGAGTTCAATATCATTTGACACCAAATTTGCCATCTAAAATGTTTATAATCAACAGATATTTCTTGGGTTGAACCCCACAACCCGCTTGCGTGAGCCACTGTTACAACCGCACATCTTTGTCATAGCACGTGCGAACACTTGCAGATAAGAGCACTCGCAGCGTGATGTGTTCTTCTTTGTTTGCGAAAGACAAAATACCGCAGACAACAAACTGAAAGGGAAACACGCGAAGGCAGCAGCAATCGGCCCCATGCCGCGCGATCAACAGCGACGAAACTTTCGGCATGGCTGATGTTTGAATTAATGTTTTTCAAGTTGTTGGCAAAAGATTTATGAGCTAAAATGAAAATTTATGTTGACAATTGGTAAACTGGTGAGTTTCTGGGGGAAAATTTCATGTGCCGTTTTTGCATCGACTTTGGGACAATTGAATGCCGGCCGTGAGAAGAGCGCACCTTGCGGCAAACACTTCGAAGAAAAGATAGCAACTAAGTTTTAAGCCAAACGTAGCTGAAAAACCAACTTTTTAATTTACACTTTTGGTTATTTTCGAAACAGCCAAGTTGAGTTTTTTATATATGTAACGGGGCGTATGAGTAACATTAATGCTGTGGTGCAGCAAAACAAATTAAAAGAGGCGCTCAAACGTCAATCAGTGCTAAAACATTACCTTTTAGACAGACAATTTGTACAAGAAATAATTGAAATATATATATATTTATATACATATAAATACAAAATACAAAAGAGTCAGAAATCAAAGTCTCAAAGTTACAAAAGAGGCAAAAAACTGTTGATGCTGAAGCAGCAATTAACATAAAAATAAATTTGCATTTTTTTTCAGTTAAAAAATTAACATAAAAATAAATTTGCATTTTTTTAACTGAAAAAAATGCAAATTTATTTTTATGTTAATTGCTGCTATTTATGCAAATTTATTTATGATGAATTTATACTGATACTGCAAATTTACTTATGAAAAAAAAAGTTCACTTTTGGAAAATAAAGAATTGTGACTCTTTTGTCCTCAGTGTGCACATTGATACTTTTAATTTTAACTTTTTCTATTATGGAAATTTTTCCTAAATACACCGTATTTACTATTTTTACATCAACACTTTAAGCAACATTTTTTGCTCATAAATATTTTCCTGTATTTTTCTTTGTATTTTATTTTTCGAGAGTTTGCCACCAAGAATATAAAAATACATTGCAACAGCATCCAGGCGAAATATAAATAAATATTTTATGCCTCAAAAAACTCAACATATGCACACATATGCTTAATTGATTTTCAATTAAAAATTTAATAAATTGCAGCCATTCCGGTTGGATGCGCACCGAGCGCAACGCTGCGCATAAAATTTGAACGCGCAACCTTGCAGCGCACAAAAGTTGCAATTTTTATTTATGCATTGGCATATGCGAGTATTTGCGTACACCAACACACTGTAAATATGTATGAGTGTCCTTACTTTGTGTTATTTATCTTTTTAAGCAACGACAACAGCCTTCGCCACTGCCGCTGCCGCAGCGTATGTCGCGTACGCGGAAGGACTGTTGCATGCTGCAGAAATCTCACAGTTTTTTATTTTTTTCCTCAAGTTAAATTCTCTTTGCTGCTCTTTCGTTTTTGCTGCTGATGCCTCATTCGCTGTGTATTAATTTCATTTTATTTCGCTCGTATCATGTCATTTCACTCGAGTTGTTTTCTTTATCGTCTTTTCCATTTCTATGCAGCTGAATTTGGTCAATTCTTTTGTATTCGACGTATGCGTTCTTGACATTATTGTAATCGACTATATGCTGTGCTATATTCTACTCCAGTGGCGTCCTCATGGGGGGAGGTTAGGGGGATGGATCCCCCCTTGGTCGATAAATTCATTTATGCAATTTAATGCAACAATATCGAATTGTGAAAAGTATATTATTTGCTTTATATCTTCTGTGAGCATCCACTTAAAACCTCATAGTTGAACCTCTCATTGTCTAGACAGACCATAGTGCAAAAAGGAGGATAGATGAGGATTGTTTTTAACCCTTTAACAGTTTAATTTTGTTTCGAAAAACTTTTTCTGCTTGCTTAATTATTTTCCAGCAAAGACGAGTATACTCGACATAAACAGAGTAAAATGTTTCTGCCCGTAAATGTATGATATGCAATTATGACTAAAAATCAAACGTTGCGTGTTGGTTTTTTAGAAAATATTCATTTTTATATTTTTATTCATTATTTTTTGTGTAACAATATCTCCATCTCTATCATTATTCATCAGGTAGGGATAATTCAAATTATGTATTTCATAATTTTATTCCTCAAAGCAATAAAATTTTCACTGTTTTTTACTTTTACTTTTCTTTTCAATAAAATCCACAAGACTCTTATAACTTTTCTTCTTTTAACTATCAGGTGTACAACTTTGCTTCCGCCGTTTTTTTCTAAAATTAAAAGCTTTATTGCGAAAAAGTGCTTACAGATGTATTATTCAAAGTATTGTCCGTCGCTAGCGACAACTTTCTCCCATCTTTCCGGAAATTTTCGGATCCCGGCTCGAAAAAAGGAGTCCTCTTTTGACGCTATCCATGAAGCAATCCATTTTTCCAATTCTTCGAAGGATTGAAAATGTTGATCTGCCAGGCCGTGTGCCATCGAACGGAATAGGTGGAAGTCAGAAGGGGCGACATCTGGGGAATACGGCGGGTGGGGCAAGACTTCCCATTTCAGCGTTTCCAGGTACTTTTTGACCACTTTTGCGACGTGAGGCCGAGCATTGTCGTGTTGGAGGATGACTCACCATTTTCACTCACCACGAAATCACCATTTTTAAAACGTTGAAACCCCTCCCGACACGTTCTTTCACTCAGAGCAGGATCACCGTAAGTTTCTGAGAGCATTCGATGCGCTTCAGCTGCATTTTTTTTCGAATTGTAACAGAAAAGTAAAACTTCCCGCAAATGGCGAGAATTGGGCACATAAACGGACATTTTCGAGCGTGAATAATACGAAAACAAGAACAACTGTCACTGAAACGGCGATGACAATTCGTTAGGCACTGTCCCCACTCACTTTAAAGGCATTACCATCTATGTATTTCAACCAGCCTCACCCGGTACAGCCACCTATCGGAAAACGGCGGAAGCAAAGTTGTACACCTGATATTATAACGCACAATCAACTGAGAAACGCATACGAAATACGTTTTTATTTGCAAAAAACCGTTTTGTAACAGTAGTCCTCCAGAATTTGTTATTTTAGCTTAAGACAAGCTATTGTGTATTAAAATAAATAGGGTCGCCAGACTAAAGAAATATCCTAAAATGTAGATTTTTATAAGATCTTTATTTACCCTTTCTCAGGAAAAAAAATTACAGTTGATTCGTTGAATATTAATACGAATGCGATTTTTTTTTCTTCACGACGAGTATACTCGACATAATGTGAAAATTGTTAGTTTCGCTCTGTCGAGTAAACTCGACATAAACAGTTAAAGGGTTAAAGATATTGAAAACAACCAGAAAGTGTGAACAGAATAATTTCTCTTGATTGCTTACATTTTATTTAGGTAAAACGGAAGAAATATATGTTCAGATGAATGCTGTATTCAGTGATCGTTCGATCCCATCACTAATCCGAACCTTTCCTTCTTTTTTGTACTCATGTTCTCGCAATTTTCTGGCCCCCGTCTTCGGTCGTTTGTATGATTATTACAACGTGCGACAGCATTTTTCACACCGGGAAAAATCCATATAGGCGTGAAACTAGGGAGCAAATATAGTAATACTGCGTACTCAGTTTTTTATTTCTACATCCTTTGTCCTTTTGCTAATGAATTTCCTTCAACTACTTCACCAATGCAGTCGTTGCATTATAATGACTCAAACACTTTGAGATTTTACATTGGACACATAAAAATCGTGTTTTAAGATATATCTATTATTATTTTTTTTGTTGACAACTATGCTTTGAAGTCGAAAAGATAGCTGACTAATACAGAATAGTGTAAATTGTTGTGGATAAATAAGGAAAAAGATCTTCTATTGACCACTTAGTTCTATCTATCCCAAGGAAAAAACCATTCCGTTTAACCAGAACATGCTCAACATGTTATTGTTCTTGCTGAAATGTTCGGATATCGACTGTCTTCACGTTAAACTACCATACTTTACATCAGTAGCGCAGCTTCGTTTTGTTCAGGGTCCAAAAGATAATTTGCAACATCGTCATTATTATCTCTAGCAGCAACCGAAATCATATCTTAATTTTGTTGCTCTAAACGCATTGGTTTCCGATATTTTTTAGAGAAATCATCCTTTCGGTTTCAACTCCAGCATTTCAGTTCAACAGTAACGTCCACCTTATCCCCAAAATAGCATTCCCTCCCTGCCATCTTTGTCCCAGAAAACACCACATAACTTCTTTCGCTTCAGAAATGTAGTTGAATTGACACCAAAACACGAATGTAACCATGAATGCAATGGATAAATATAAATTCTCAATATGTTCAGACATTATTTTGCAACGAAAATTATAATTTACTAACCCTAAAGATAATAAAAGTCAAGGCGAGTGAAAAACACTTGAACCAACTAACTTATGCCATTTTTATATGGAATGGCACAAAAAAAAGGGCTTCAAATCGGGTGAGATGGAAAAGCTAAGTTGAAGCATTATGCTCCGTAAGGGACTGAATAAGGAAATAACGCAAAAAATATTATAAACTATTCTGACAACAATTAGGTTGGAAATAAGAAAAAATTTTAAATAAGTGTCAAATTTGTAGGAAAATACGCGGTCAGACCATGGTTTTGGTTTTTGTGTTTAGAAAGGATCAGTTGAGGTTATCATGAAATGGTCTGGCCAGAACCGGGTGTTCACACAATACTCAAAAATAATAATATAAAAATTACGTTAAACTGGATTTTTTTCATATCCCCCCTTCCCGAAATCCTGGAGACGCCACTGTTCTACTCCATTCCATTCTACACTCACATTGCTGCTGTGTTTGCTACTTTGAAACATAAATGCTTTTTATCAACTAAATGTTTAAATATTATGGAATTTCGGTGCTAAGAGTTCTTCCATTTTGGGTGTTTTAGGGCTCTGGTTGCTTCAAATGCATCTATATCCAGAGCCTCAATTGAGCTCAATAGAATTTCGAACATAGCCTATACGAACTTTTACTGTATTCGTTGGCTAATCAAATTAATAAATATATAAATAAATAAATAAAAAATCAAATAAAGATTAATTAATAAAAATAAATAAGCAAAAAATAAATTAATTTATTGATTAATAATATTAATAAATTAATAAAAATAAATAAATAAAATACATAACTAAAATATAAATAAATATATAAATAAATGAAATAAATAAATGAAATAAATAAAGTATATAAATAAAAAAATTAAGTAAACAAATACATAAATAAATAAAACTAAATCAAATGCCTTTTATTCTAATATAAAGCTAAGCAAATCGTCGCTTTTCCATCAAACAAACAAAATTATGATCAACACTTCAAGCATAACTAATTCAAAAATTCAATTGAAAAAGATGACAAGAATGTAATCAAACTTATTTCCTTTCGTATTGTGTTTCATTTCGCTGTATCAACCTGTCGTGGAGCGCAATAAATGAAACAGCAAATGTATTTATGTTTTATTTTTTTTGCAATCTTTTTCACAGTAGTTAAAAATAAAATTGCGCACATTTTTTCCACAGCAAATCTAATAAACTGGCTTCCGGCAGCTACAGAACTGTTTGCATTGCTCGCTTTTTCGGTTGGTTTGATTTGTATTTTCTCCTGCTGGAAACTCGCCAGTTTTAAACATAATATTTACCTTGCCATGGCAGCAATAAATATTAAATCGAATTTAGTTTCACAAAAACATTTTTACTTTACAGTTGTGCTAGAAGTGTGCGTTTAAAATCAATAAAATTCTAAAAATACAAACACGCATTGCCGCAGCAATTTGCGACACAAAAGTGCAGCGCATTCAATGTTATTGTGCAACGTAGTGTAAAAATTTGTAAGCTCAAATTTTGCTCTTCTTGTTCTGCTTATGTTTTTTATGTGAATTTAAATTTTCGTATAAGCTGTGCAGGATTTTCAAATGCTTAAATTTTATATGATAAAATAACAATAAACCTGACATAATTAAAACTTGTTCGCCTGCCCTGCAGGCAGATAAAATGCCTACAAATAAAATTCATTAAGCTTCACCGCCGCCCACAGTGCCAACTGCCGCGCCAGTGGGGGTGAAAGTGAAAGTGGTAGCAGCCCATGTGATCGCAATTGGCCAGCAGAGGCGCCAACTAACCGAACAACGCCAACCAAGGTGAAGCTAGTTTGAAGCTTCAATGCTGCCGCACGCCGTCAACAGGTTGTAAATCTTTTATCAATGGCTCTCGTTTCCATTCGCCGTCTCGTCGCAGCCGATTTACATAGAAATGCGAAACGTTACGCCGCATTGTTGGGCGCAAATATTTACGAGATGCGGTGCGCACTGTTCGCGCCGCGGCTGTTCATCAAAAACGAAGACGCTGAGTGCCAGTCTCGAGTGGAGTTCATAAAATTGCCATATCGATGCATGTTCGCTGAAGCTTGACTGTCTGCTGAAAAGATGTATGTGTGTGTGTCTTTGTTTATGTGTGTATAAGGCAAGTCAATTCTGTACCAGCATTTTATCATCGATTTTGTTATGGTTTATGACGTCCTTAGCCGAATTTATTACCACTTTCACATGTGTTTTGTGCTTCAGCTGCAGCTCAGATCGGTCATAACTGACAGAATATCAGATGTGGCTGGAGTTACTCAGCAATGCATCAAAAAATAGTTTCTTCAGAGGCTTCGCTTTTAGCAAATATTGGCAAATTGTTGTGACTTCAAAAATGCTGTTTCAGTCGGGGTTGAAGTGGAGATGCAATTGCACAGTAGTCATTGTTGCTGCTTGGGTAAAGTGACATGTAAAATAGTAAGGTATAAAGCAGTAAAAGCTAATCCTTGTTTCCTGCGAGTAAAATCATCCTATGAAGACCTCCCTCGTTAGAAAAGATGTGTTTAGTATAAAGTCGTCAGAGACACCAAACCACTTCCTCTGTCACTGCCCAGCTTTGGCAAGAGCAAGATTTAGGTCTCTAGGGAAACACTTCCTTACTTGTTCGACCGACTGCTCGACAGTAAGTCTGGGGAATCTTCTTGGATACCTTAATTCTACCAGGTGGATTTAGTCATACTACAAACCAGGTTTAGTTTTCGGTGAGCATGTGGTACCAAAACGTTTATGCGCTAATTGTGACTTGCAGGGGGAATGTGAGTCAGTCATTTCAACCAACCAACCATAAAATCGTTTAATAAAAAACGCACAACTCAGCTACTAAACCCAAACCGATACTCCATCCAGACGAGGGTTTCTGTCACTGGTGGTTCGAGTCACTGTTCAACTGGTGGTTCAACACGTGCAAAGGTTGAGGCTACAATCCAATGATTTCGGCCGCGGTTGAGGCTCAGTGACCGAAGAAAGGACCGTTTCTACTTAATATATCAATGCCTTATCCTTACCAGAAGCTGGCCAAAGCTTTACGGCACACAATTTACTTGTCCACTGTACAGGAAGTAGCAAAATTGCGTTTCAGTGTCGTCTTGAATAGTAGAGTCATAGATACCGTGTGGCAGTTTTTTTTTAGCAAACGCGCAGGCGATGAAGGTTTCAGACAGGGCGATCCTTTGTCCTGCGACCTCTTCAACTTCACCATGGAGAGTGTTCTGCGCAAGGCCGGTGTACATCGTAATGGCACAATTTTCAACAAAAGTGTCCAGCTCCTTGCTTACGCTGATGATATTGATATCATCGGACGTAACAAGCGAGATGTCACCGCTGCCTTCGCGGCTATCGAAAGAGAATCTGCCAAAATGGGTCTGGTGGTAAATGAGGGCAAGACAAAGTATATGCTGTCTAAACGCAGGGACTTGCAGCGGCTAGGGTCTCACGTCGAGGCCGACAGGTATACCTTTGAAGTTTTCAAGGAATTCGTCTACGTTGGCACCGCCATCAATAGCAGTAATGATGTCAGCCTGGCGATAAAGCGAAGGATTACTCTTGCCAACAGGTGCTGCTACGGTCTCGGTAGGCCATTAAGACGTAGAGACCTCTCTCGACCGACAAAACTTTCACTCTATAGGACGCTTATCTTGCCCGTGCTCCTCTATGGCGCTGAAGCATGGACAATGACACGAAACGACATAGCGGCCCTTGGAGTGTTCGAGAGGAAGGTACTTCGCAAAATCTTCGGCCCTGTTCGGGTTGGTGACAACTATCGCATACGAACCAATAACGAGCTGTATGAGCTGTATAAGGACATGGACGTAGCGCAGCGAATTAAAATCCAGCGGCTACGCTGGCTCGGTCATGTCTGCCGCATGGACGACGAAGCTCCGGCAAAAAAGGTATTCGATGCGATGGTTGGAGGTCGACGGCGAAGAGGGATCTTGGTGTGACCAACTGGAGAAGGCGCGCGCGAAGCAGAGGCGCCTGGAGAGAAGTTTTGCGGCAGGCCGTAACCCGATAACGGGTTGTTATGGCCAGTTAAGTAAGTAAGTAAGCAGGTGATGAAGGTTAGGAGACAGGGTTTAGGGTCATGTGGTTATGGACTCTTGAACCCATCAAGATCATCATCAGACCGTTCCACAATCGCGCAGTGCGGGCCAGAAACGAACTCTCACTCGGTAATGCGCAGTGCGCTGGAACATCGTTTGAACCTGATATGCATAGCCGTGGAAAATACCCGGATTATTGGCATCGGACTGCTCATCTCCTCTGAATAATTAACGAAAAAGTAATGATAGAATAAGACAAAACATTCCATGTTTCGACAATGCTCCAAGGAGTCAATAGAGCTGAATACCCTACTGTCCCCTATAAACTTAATCGCATGGTTTCGCACACGGTCCAGGAGCTTCAAATACGGTTTTGAAGCCCCCGTCTCCGCAGGTGCGAGTTAAACTTCATTTTTGGTGGGATGGTGGTGTAAATTATGCAAAGATTAAACAAAGTGAAATCTGATATGCTTAACAATCTTGCATGTGTGCCAAAAAAAGTAACATATTGTATAACTTTTTCTTTTACTTAAGTGCAAAAGGTGCAAATCTTATACCTGTCTCAAAGACTGTTCTCAGCTACAGGAAATCACTCAACGAGACTGCCAAGCAGCTTCATATTCGCCTATGCTGGGTTCCAGGTCATAGGGATATTCCAGGGAACTGTAGAGCGGACGAGCTCGCGAGACAGGGCACTACTGAGCAGTTAGGCCAAGAGTTGATCATGTTCGGTGTCCTTCTTTTAACATGTAAGCTTCGTACCCATGCGAGCTCTATACACAACACAAGCCTCCTTGCGCGCCAACTTTGGCCAACATTAAATCCTTGACGTTCTAAAGAACTCCTCTCACTAAACAGAGCCCAGATCAGAACCATGATCGGTGTCCTTACGGGTCACTGCCTAATCGGTACCCACGCAAAAAGGATGTGGCTGTTTTCGAACGACTTCTGTCGCAGCTGTTTGGACGAAGAGGAGGAAGAAAATATTCCTCACTTCCTATGTTATTGTCCTGCTTTATCCAGAAGAAGACAGACCTACTTAGGCAACTTCTTCTTCGGAAGTCTAGAAGATCTAGCTGATAAGACCATACGCCGTCTGCTAAGCTTCGTTAATAGCTCCAACTAGTTTAACGAGTGAGCGACATGATGCTCGATCTCAAGTGGTATCACAATGGGCCGCCTGGCCTAAGTGTGCTCCTCCTGGAGCAGCCACACCACCTACCTACCTACCTATACCTGTATCAACCAGTCTTCTTACCAACTAAAACCCCCAAATGTTCGGTGTTTTGGCAAAACGCATTGCTTAGTGGTTCTCTTTTCATTCTCATGAAGTTCATGCTTAGTCATTTGAAAGTCTGTCAACCTCCTTATGACTGTATCATCCAGTAACTCCCGGATGTTTTTGTCACTAATGATCTCTAACTCACTCTCTTTTATAAAAAGTTGTCCCAAATTGAAGATTTTTCTATGAAACTTGCTTCGAACAATTGTCAACTGAAACAACTGGAAAACTTGCCACTGTTCTCATCTTTTCGACCTCGATAGTCCAATATACATGGCGCTGACTTTTCATACCAGAGGCCCTAGGTTCGATTCCCAGCTTGGGTTGATGAAAATACTAATCTACTTCTATCGCTATCCACATGAAGCAAATGAAAATAACAAGAATCCCAAAAGTGCGCTCTTGGCATGCAATGGCCAAACCTTCATTCAGTGTTGCCCAAATTATCAGGTGTACAACTTTGCTTCCGCCGTTTTCCGATAGGTGGCTGTACCGGCTGAGGCTGGTTGAAATACATAGATGGTAATGCCTTTAAAGTGAGTGTGGACAGTGCCTAACGAATTGTCATCGCCGTTTCAGTGACAGTTGTTCTTGTTTTCGTATTATTCACGCTCGAAAATGTCCGTTTATGTGCCCAATTCTCCCCATTTGCGGGAAGTTTTACTTTTCTGTCACAATTCGAAAAAAAATGCAGCTGAAGCGCATCGAATGCTCCCAGAAACTTACGGTGATGCTGCTCTGAGTGAAAGAACGTGTCGGGAGTGGTTTCAACGTTTTAAAAATATCAAGAGCGACATGACAAAGTCATCCTCCAACACGACAATGCTCGGCCTCACGTCGCAGAAGTGGTCAAAAAGTACCTGGAAACGCTGAAATGGGAAGTCTTGCCCCACCCGCCGTATTCCCCAGATGTCGCCCCTTCTGACTTCCACCTATTCCGTTCGATGGCACACGGCCTGGCAGATCAACATTTTCAATCCTTCGAAGAATTGGAAAAATGGATTGCTTCATGGATAGCGTCAAAAGAGGACTCCTTTTTTCGAGCCGGGATCCGAAAATTGCCGGAAAGATGGGAGAAAGTTGTCGCTAGCGACGGACAATACTTTGAATAATACATCTGTAAGCACTTTTTCGCAATAAAGCTTTTAATTTTGGAAAAAAACGGCGGAAGCAAAGTTGTACACCTGATATTTCATGCAAAGTGCTCATTCTATTCGGTACATGAAATTAAAAAAAGACCCACTAGCCAAAATATCTAAAGAAGGTTTTGATGTAACAAAAATGCAACCTGGTTGGTCACAGACATTTTAAAAAGCGTAAATTAAAAATGTCTGTAAAATATTTCCCCCTAAATTTCCTCCCTAAAATATTTATCAAAAAATGTCCCCCAATCCAAACAGATAAATCTCAAATCTAGGGGGAGAAAACCCCTAATCTGGCAACACTGCCTTCAAGTGTAAAAGAAAAACTACGAACTATCAAACACCGTTCGCCATAAACTGTAGGTCCCCTCCTCCCATTCATCCAACTGCTTGAAATACGAGTTGTAACACATGTGGGAAAAAACAGTGTTGCATACACATTTTAAAAAACGGTTGAAAAAGGCGCCTTACAACTAGCTTCTGAGTGTTTCAACCTATCATAACCTCTACTCTCCTCTTCATGAGAATTTAAGAAATCTAGCAATCATTTGCAACTATTGTCTGGCAAATCTTCAGCCACACAGAGATATCTTCAGGAGATATCTTCTGTTGAAAGTTAAAGCTTGCAAGTTACAAGTTCCTACTTTCAACAAAAACTGGAATTCCGAAAGTAGTTCACACATCTGCAGCATTCATTTGCAGCATTCATATAAAAAAAACACATAATCCCACACCGAATTGATTTATCGAAATACAAAATTAAAGCCAACGTTGTTCGCTGAACTCACGGCAGTCATTGCAGAACAAAATCAATGGGATTTCGAGTATGAAACATTGAGTATGAAAGCACCTGCCACGCCACGACAGGCCACGTATGCAGCAATGACTCACCGCGAGCGAGCAAAGGTTACGCGCCGATTACCGCAGACTTGCGACGCGGAAACAAGTATTTACGCGTAGCGGTCCATGTCAGGTCGCCGCTGAGCCGCTTCGCTTAATGCACATCGCGTGTGTGAAATCCGAGCGCGGTCCAAAGTAAGAGCAGGCGGGCGGACAGTGGGCAGGGCGGGACGAGGCAGTTGAGCTGCTGTAACTGGTAGCTGGAGGCTGAAAAGCGAATGCGAGCTGAAGTGTGGTGTTGCGCGCTGTAATATTCATTTAAGTATCAATATCTGCGGGGTCCATAAAAAAAATATGAAATCCCGCACACTCACACACGCATACATATGAATATGTATTTACAACAAATATGTTTCCTACATAAACCAGCAAGCAAAAGCACATATTATGAGACTGTGTGGGTGTGCAGGCGCTTTGCTGACTACAATCGAACTGATGTTGCGCGCGTAAAAGGTGCCAAACATATAAAAAATATATATATTTACAAAAACAACAACCCCAAGAGTGCCGTGCTATTGTATCGAAGCGACAAATGCCATCAACACCTACAACATTTTCTTACTAAACATGATTACGCTGAAAAATGTGTGGCAGCCACTGGACGCCGCTGGCGTAAAATGTCACTGCGTATCATAAATACTGCCCTTTTTATGTGGCGCAGTGCTGAAGGATATTTAAAGACTGTGCTGCCGTAACATATTAAATAATTCCCGCCGGTGTCGATGGTGACCAGAGGCAACAAACAGGCATCGCTGCTGGGATCGCTTTGAATCGGCTGTCAGTGTATAAAGAAAGCGTTAAGCCGGTGGAAGCTGAACTTGCACGCACTCAACAAAAGCAGATAAGCTCAGCTCGTTGATGATATTGAATGCCGGTGACTGGTGTTGTCGTTGACTGGAATGAAACATTTTACTGTCTACTTATTTCAACTTAACTCTGCTCTGCTCTCAAAGCCAATTGGATGATGCAAGAATTCCCTGCAACAAATAACAAAAACACTGTAAATTAATGGACAAAGCCTTTTATCTTTTAAAGTATTTCATTTGGTTTTCAAGGACATGAAAGCATTCCACACACAGTGCCACATGACTGAAGCGAGGACTTTGTCTGCTAACAAAGTTTGCTTCCAATGTCCAAATTCATGACCCAAGTTTTTGCATCCCAAAAAAGCATTTGAAATTCCTCATTCATTGGGGGTTTGTCTAATAAAAAATTTGTTTTCCTATTGCAATTTCGATTGAAGAAATGTGCAGCCATTCATAAGATTTTTCAATTGAACGAATTTTCTTTACATTTTCAGTAGCTTCTAATGTAATTTTTAGGCATTTATTTCACAATACAAACAATGTATCTCTCTTTAAAAAAAATTTTAACAAAATTTTAAACTATTTGTCTTTGCTTTCAATTGCAATTTCTCAAAAGCACAACACAAACGCCCTTCGCCCTTCACCATTTCCTGTCGTAATGTTCAGCAACTATGTACTTGTAAGTTTGTAAGTTTTCTAATGAATTCCCGCTTCAAATGCGAAATGAGTATTTTGCTCGCTTTCAAACACACAAACAACAACAATTTAAAGTATTCTTTCATAGCCCAAAGCGTCGAGTGGCTTTCAAGCCATTTTCGCCGCTTACATTTTTATGTTTATGCTGTTTGTATTATTTTCATTCATATTTTTGTTATTGTTATTGTTGTTGCTGTGAAAAGCGAAATGTGAAATATTGCACAAAACATTTGCCGCTCGAAGCGCACCGCACAATGGTCGCCACCTGCAATTGTGCGCGTAAGTAGCTGAGGAATGCTGCCAACGCTGGCGGCTCGCAATTATTGGCCGCACAAAGGTGTCAGCCGTAGGCGCCAAGCCACCAACTCAGCCACTGGAAAGCACATTTTAAAGTAGAAACAGCACAAGTTGGGGCGAGCTGACCAAAGTTGTCAACAATTAAACATAAAAGAAACAACACAGAACGAGCGAAGCAGCCACGAGTGTGGCTACCAAGACTTGAGCTATCTGAATGGAAACATCAAAACCATCAAAACGCGTTCTTAATTGTATGGAAGACATTTGATGAGTATTTTGTTGGAATTATCGATCCAAAAATGTACCTGGCGCTCTGGGACACTTTGATAAAAATCACAAAGAGCACGCAGCTCATTTCAGCTGTTCCGGTTGGAAGGATCCCATTACTTTCTCTATAAATGTTCGGCGATTATAATGAAGGTGATGGAAAGTGGCAACATTTCCAAATTTCAATGTCTCGGACTGGATATAGAGGCCACACAGTCCAGAAGACAACACGCAGGTGTACCTTATGACATCTAGTGGAACTAGTTGTATGAAAACAGCGCCAATGCACTAATCAGATCTCGGAATACCGCTGCTGGAACCAACGAACCACTCATCTAAGCACCTAAGCGAACAGCATGAACTATTAAAAACTTATGAAGAAGAAACTTTTTAAAAATATTAAATGGTTCTCTCAACTCCCACCTGACCGGAGCTTTTACTGAAACACAATGCTAGAATTTGCTTTGCTGCAAAATAATAACTAATAACTTCAGATTGAACATGGGATGATGTTTCAAATCTAGTGCAATAAGTACTTAAGTAACCAATCTCTATTAACATTTTGACGGATTTTCATTTTTTAATATCTGTATTTTCTTTAGTATTTTCATCAACGTTTGCTTTGCTGACTTTTATTTTTTTATCGGGTTCTACAATTAGTTCTGCAATTAGGGTTCTACAAATACTTACATTGTGACCGAAAAGTTTCCGGAAATTCTCATTTAAAATTCGCGCGCTGTATATTTTTCGATATTTTAAGTTTCTGTAGGTTGGTAGCACTGTCCTTAATTACTATGCAGCTGTTGAAACCAGTTCACCTCAGTAGTGCGTTGCGATTTTGTTGAGAATTTTCTTCAAAATTAGTACCGTGAACAGGTCTCTTTGGACGTGCTTGATCGTGCCAATTCCGATCCAACTTTCATGGAACGCATCATAACTGGTGACAAGACATGGGTCTACGAGTACGACATGCAAACAAGCCAACAATCATCGGAATGGAGAGGAAAAGACGAGCCGAAACCGAAAAAACCACGCCAAAGTCGCTCGAAAATTAAGGTAATGCTGATTGTTTTCTTCGATATTCGTGGTGTGGTGCATCATGAATTCGTCCCTGAAGGACAAACAGTCGGTAAAGACTATTATTTGACTGTTTTAAGACGTTTGCGTGAAAATATCCGCCGTAAACGGCCTCAATTGTGGAAGGATAATTCATGGATTTTTCATGACGATAATGCTCCCTCGCACCGAGCCAACATTATCAACGATTTTAAGGCCAAACATTCAATAAATACCATCGAACAGCCACCGTATTCACCTGATCTTGCACCGTGTGACTTTTTCCTGTTTCCCAAACTCAAATTACCACTCAGAGGAACGCGTTTTGAATCCATAGAAGACGTAAAACAGAATTCGCAGAGGGAACTCAAAGCCATACCGGAAAGCGCCTATAAAAAATGTTTTGATGATTGGAAGAAACGTTGGCATATGTGTATCGCTTCTAATGGAGCATATTATGAAGGAGATAAAATAAATATTGATGAAGATTAAGAATTTTGCGTTTTATTTAAAATTTCCGGAAACTTTTCGGTCACAAGGTATATAAGATGTAGTCTTTGTACCCTGTTGGAAATCGGACTGGTCCAAATGCAGTTTTTCAACTGGTTGCTTGACAGTCATAGCTGACATCAGAACCGACTCATTTCCTTGGAGTAAACTCACCGTTTTAACGTGGCGGTGTCCTAGGCGACAATCAAGGCCGCCTAAGACACCGGGGGGGGGGGACAATCAATTGTCCCCGTCTGCATCCATTTGCAACTAGTCCAAGGTCAGTCCCAAATAAAACAGTTTTCAAACCAGTTGCAAAGCGAGTAGTTTGGAAACTAGTTTACTATGGGTTAGATCTCTAACCAGTTAAATTTTGTAAAGGAAAATAAAACAAAGCAATTTTTAAATAATTATTTTATTTTAAAAATATTTAAAAATAAAAACAAAAAATCATCGCGATTAAAAAAAAATATTGGTGCATTTAAAGATGAACCAAGATAAACTTCGACTTGTTGACCCACTTCTGTCGGAACTGTTTGGGGCCTGACGCAATACAACATCCTGACTTCGCCTGCAATTAATAAATAAATAAATGAATTAATGAATAATTTCATAAATAAATATATTAATACATAACTTTCAGCTGCTGCTGCAATTCGTTGCTTTACGCAACCACGCAAAATTCTAAGTGAAATCATTCAAGACAAAACGTGCAAATCGAGCGAACCTCGAGTTGTGGAAACAGACATGTTCGAAAAATGCAAACATTTCTACGTTGTTGTTGTAACAAAAGTATCGGAAGATCAGCGTTAACAGTATTTTTTTTGCTTATTTCACCTCTGTTTCGTTTTACTCATTTTTATGTGCTCTTCTCGCCTATGAACGCGCACACAGAACGTGAACGATTAGACGCGAACTGACTGATTTCTTCATCCGCTGACAGCTACTTTGACAACTAGTTGTCCAATTGACTTACAAAAAGCCAATTGAAAAACCAATGAATTTTGGGAACCAGTTGTCTCAGGTCCAACAGGATAGGTGTAGAAAGCTTGCGGTATTTCTAGTGTTAAGGTTTTCAGTTGAAACAGCCGTAACGAACGTAAGCTTAGTTCATAAACGGTTCTTTATTCGTTTCTTCTTGTTAATACTCAAAAACCCAGGACGAATTTGCAAACTCTTTTAGTTTATTTTGTGTGTCCTGGATGAGAAATTTGCATCTATCAGTACATCAGATTGAACTGTTAGTACATCAGTTAATTCTAATTTGTAAAAAAAAACTCTGTAAAACCTTATTTGCTTCTTCCTCATAGTTAGACGAGTTCATTATAAAATATCTTCTCTGCTCTTTAAAATTGTCACCCTAAACATTTAAACTTTAAACGAAAAGCATTCAGCCAGGACCTCTAAGCTTTTACAATTCCTAATTTGCAGTAAAACCTTATTTGCTTTTTCGTCAAAATTAGACGAGTTAGCCCTTTCTGGTCAATTTTCGCATTTCTAGAGAAACAAATTTTTCCTTCAAAATATTAACTCTTTTTGAACATTTTAGCAATAAATTTCATCAAAATATCAAAAACATAATTTCAGTTAAGAATTAAAGCTCATTTAATTTTGTATAATACATATATCGTACAATAGTCCGTAAAGGAATAAAAATTAAATAAATTTTTGTTTTGTTTTCTAAGTTTTATGAACAATTTATAGATTTTTTTTAAAGAAAACATAAATGATGACAAAAATATCAAAACGTGATTTCATTTCGATCGAAACATATATAAATTCTATATATTTAAACAATTTAGTCACATTTATTCGGCCTTATACAACCGTCGTTGTTGTTGCAAAGTCCTTTTCCCTCTCAATAAACTTAACTTAAAAAATATTCAAACTTACTTGCAGCATTTGCCTTCCATTTGTACGATATATCGTACAATTTTTTTAAAGACTTAGGAAAAATCTTTAGACGCAAAACATTTTAAATTTAACAAGTTTAACAAATCAACTGAGATTCAAACTTTGAAATTGTTTAGCTTTTTGCTACTAAAAAGTGTAACATATTTAAAAATTCCTCCGCAGAAGCTCCGTCTTTTGCCGATGTTGCAAATTCTTGCAAAAAGCTGCTGGCTTTTTAAGCAGAATGATACAACACAGCCTACTTTATAAAAATTGAAAAGCCACTCTATAAAAAGTGCATTCGCTGTCAAATAAGAAATCTTGGAAAAAAATTTTCGAAATATCGTAAAAGTTTCCGGAAAGGGTTAAACTTTTAAAATGTCATCAAAAACTTTCTACCAGAATCTCCTAAGTGGTTTGTCTACAGAAAACAAACCATGCAGTCTGTCTTTCATGGAGAGACATTTAAAGCCAAAAAAATCAAATCAAATCAAAATACCAATAACAAATTTCATTACATCCACACACGATTGCACCTACAATGAATCGACTCACTTTTTCCGCCTGCAAGTCTCATTCTAACCTACAAATTTCGCCTGCCATATCAGCAGTCAATTTGCACGTTCGCCCGTCACCGCAGGCGTCTGCAATTAACACCCGCCATTTTTGTTGTTGTTGTCGTTATCTATGAGCCGCGTATAAAGTTTCATGGCAAATAAATACCCACTCGCTGCTCAAATTTGCTCAACACGATTTTATTGCTCTGCGCGTTTTACTGGCCGCGACTTCTCGCAGCCTCGAAGCAAATGTAAATTGTAGCAATTTAAATTGTCAACAAAAAAGATAAATTAAATTTTGAGTTCTAATTAAAAGTTTGGCGATGTGAAACTGCCGACGCCCACTGACTTTGCATGCCCAGCGTTTGTTGCCGCTTGCAATTTTATGCGCCAAGGAAATTTACCATCCAATTAATTATACGCATTCACGCTGCCGAATTGTACGAAAAGGCACAAACACAAAGTGCTCGCAATGGCTGAGCTGGCAAATCGGCAAATGTGTAGATGTGTTGGTGTGGCTGCAGCAAAGCGAACCGTAGCTAATTGCAATGGCAAACAATCAACTTTGCAATGGTTGTTGTTGTTGTTGTTGTTTTTGTTTATGTTGTTGTGTTTGGGTTCCTTGATTGCGCAAGTGGCCTCGAGCTTGTCGACATTGTTGAAAAAACACCCACTTCATTAAATCACTCCGCTTCCTTGCCGGCAGTGGCTGCGGTGGCGGTTTATTAGCTCAAACGTTTTAAATCCGCTTGCGCTGTGCAGCGTTGTGCAGCTCAAAGGCTCCACTGGAGCGCACCTTGTCTTAATGAGCAAATCTGCGTCGGTGCATGCGACCCTCGCTGCCATTCTCCCAGCTGCCAAAATGGCAAAAGGATGCCAAACATTACTGCAGTGTGGGACGCTTTGCGGAGGGGAAAGGGTGTGTTTCTTCCCCAATACAGTTGCAACTTTCTTTACATACATTTGAAACGCTCTAATTTCAAATTTTCTAATTTCGTTGCATATGGAATATAAAAGCTATTGAGCTCCTCTGCCACACATAATGAATGCGCTTTTCAAATAACACAGTGCAACACTGAAAAAAGGGACAAGGTCAAACCCATCTCATTCGATTGAGGATCTCAGTAGATGAAAAAGTGCCAAGGGATTTTTCCCGGAATGTTCGAGTTTTTTTTTTAATGCAGTTTAAAGATGGCGGCTTAATGCCCCTTACTGAAACTTTTGAAACATCATATCTCTTGACTCAAATGTCAGAAAGGAATAATTTTTATGTCAAATAAAAGCTAATGATATGAAGTCGATGACACAATATCCTTTTTAAAAAAATTTTATAAAAAAGGATATGAAGGACCTCAATTAAATTTTGATCCTTGAATATCCTGGAAACCGTGAGAGCTAAATTTATATAAGTGACTTTTGGTGGAAAAGCATTCAAACATCTATACTGCTTATAAATTTTATGTAAATAACTTTTACAGTTTTTTTTGAATTTGTTGCACTGTGTAATTAAAAAAAAAATTTCGCGAAAGGTGGGCACTTTCTAATCAATAAATCTCTAAAAGCCAAATGTTTGCTTTTAATTTTATAAAAACGATTATGTTTTCCCACACACCACAAACTCTTTGCTCCCAACTCACTGCTGTCGCAACACGCTTATGAGTTGCACAAGTGGCACACGAGGCTTCATAAAACGTTCGAGTGTAATTTTATGCAATTCTGGCAACGCTTAAACTTCCGCACGCCAACTTTCATGTATGTTCCTGCTGCTTATCCGCGCACAGCAATCGCAGCGCGGCAGAAGTTGCAAGTGGCTCATGGCTCGGCACCTGCCGCCAACTTTCACAAAATAAAGTTCAAGTTTTATGCAACAAAGCAGCTGCGTCACCAGCGGCAAAGCGAGTACGCCAACAATAACAGCAACAGCAACAGCTGTTGTTGCTTTATTGCACGCGCCGCCTGTGCCACGTGTGATAAAATATGCAGTTTGACTTTGCGCCGTTTGTTCTTGTTGCTCAGCCGCTTATTGCCGGAAATTGCACGCCTCACTCATTGACTTGGCGCAAGTACTAACCGCTCAAATTTATATTCTTCATGCCGTCGTTATTTCTTGCTGTAATGTCGACTAAAACGTTTGCCAAATTCAAACACAAAAACCAAAAGTGGCTGTAAGATGAGAAAAATATGAAAACAAGTAAAAACGAACTCTGTCCTTTTCTTTTGCATCGTCTTCTTCTTCTTCGTTTTCTTCTCGCCGCTCTTTGCTATTGTTTGTGTATTGCACTGTGGAAGTTTTGCATAGTTTTGTGCACCTGCCCTGTATGCATAAATAATGATGGAAATAAATTCTGAATCGTTTTTTTTTTCTGCACAGTCACTGAATTGCTGCTTTGACCAATGCGCAGTGGAGGATTGAAAAAATTGCACAAAAACCTTTAGTTGCTGCGAGTTCCTCAGTTTCGTAATAAGAACCGCACAATTGAAATTGTGTGCACTTTTTTTATTTTTTAACTGACCCGAAGAGTCTTGTGAAGGGCTAAAGTCGAGCTTTTCGGTTTTTTCTATTTCTTGTAATATCATTTTAATTTTTTTGATGTGAATCGCCTTTGGAGGGCTTTGTGAAAGAATTAAGTCGAGCTTTGCAGTTTTTTCTATTTCTTGTAATATCATTTTATTTGGATTTTTTGTGTGAATTGACTTCGGTTGATGTTTGATATTAACTTTAAAACCAGCTAAGAAATAGACCAACAAAATGGTAGGGTAGAGAAAAACTTTAAATTAGAATAGGTTAAGTTACAGCCCCACTTTCACTTGGAGATTCAGCTATTTTGAACATGAACATTTTTATGGACTTTTGTTAAACAATTTAAATTCTTTTAAGTAAATTTCATTTTTCCAGTTTAACTTTTTTCACATAATATTATTTATTGAGTCCGCCCAGAACTGAGCCCAACAATAAGACATCAAATCTTAAACTCTAATCAACTCTTAGATTTTTAACTTCAACGCATGCAATTTCGACTCTCCGTCACTCTTCAAAAGGCAGAAGCAGAGCTTTTCTTCTATGAAGGCGACAATTGCTTGTTTTATAACTGAGTGGTTGTGCAGGAGGATTAAAATTATTTTCCTAAATATTTTTGCTTACTGGTCATCACTTCTGAGATAATGATTACTTGTACTTTCAAGTTTTATGAATATTTTCATTACGTTCCATAGTGATTCGTTCCATAGCCATAATTATAAAAATTCGTTTTGAATCTGAAGGCTCTGAATTTAACGATTTTGATGTCATTTAAAAGTTAAACTCCAGTTAAGCAACCCCCAGAAAATCTGTGCAAAAATTTACCTATTGTATAGGGTGCTTTTTTTAGAGGTATAGAACTTCGAATTGAAATAAAACACAAGAAAATCGTTTTAATGTCCATCAATTTGGCTTTATTGGAAGGATAATTTTATGCCATTAATGTTTAAATATGATTTCGGGCATGTGGCCGCCGCGGCTGGCTCGAATAAAGCCAATACTACAGGTCCAATTTTCAGTTGATGGACAAAGCTCCAATTGCTGTGCACGGTGGCGAATCGATTCATTCGGGTCCTCTTCAACATTTTGCTCTACAGCGGCAATTGTTTCTTCGGTGCGCACTGTTCGACGTCTCTGCGGATGCGTATTATCACATAGAGTAAACGTAGTGCGAAAACGACCCATGGTTAACCGAATTAATTGCTCTGATTGACGATTATGTCGACCATAAAATGGACGGAGCTTGCGGTAAACTTCGCGAACTGAACCATTATTTTCGAAATAAATTTGCACGATTTGCAAGCGTTGTTCTTTTGTCAACCTGTTCATGATGAAATGGCAAACCAAACTGAACATAAATGACATTAGAGTTGCCAGATTTGACCACAAAATGCCAGTTTTATCTCTATTCGAAAAACAAACCACTAAAAAAAACATCCTATATGTTTCTGGATTTTTTTTTTATTTTGAGAAGCATTTTTTCTTTGTCGAAAAATAAAAACACATCTTCCGATATCTTTCGATATCAGACAATAATTCAATTTGAAAAGTGATCGAAAGGACCAACTATTTTTCAAATTGACGGGAACGAACGAACCGATGAACTGGTACGAAGAGGCTCCGCTCTTGATGAGAGTGAGGCGCTGACGGTTCTCGCCCCACTTGGCTCTATCAAGAACGAGGTCTCCAAGGACTTCTTCGCCAAAGCTAACACTAGAAATCAGAGGATAGAATCCTGTAGAATCAGTAGATCACTATGGTTAGCATATAATAAGTACAAGACCGTGGAGCTCTTAAACAAGGGCCGCCGGGACGTGGCGAGACTAACTGCAGTGCGGCTAAAATGGGGATTTCCTTCAATGCCAGCTGTCACAACTGTGAAAACCCAAACGAGAAGGAAACCGTCCATCACTATCTCTGCGCCTGTCCGGCCTTGTCGAAAAGGAGATGGAAAACTATGGGAAATCCAACATTCCAGCATTTCGAAGAGATAGCGAAGTGCACCATACACTCGCTACTCTCTTTCATCAACCTCACGGACTGGATATAGGGTATTGTTACGAAAATGAGTTCTCTATAAGGCTTTCGTCTCTCTGGATTGTGCTTGAAAAATAAAACCACTGCAATTATTCAGCGCAAATCGCAGTCAGAAACCAATAATCACTTTATTTACAGATTTACACTTTGATTATCTTTACACTTGTTACTACTTTGCTCTTTCAATCCATATCGAAATTACAGCAAGTCGGCCGTACTCTAAAGTGCGTGCCTAAAAGTATGCCCGTAAAAACATGCCTGCATGGCAAAGCGACAGAGTGCCTCATCGTTACAGTATATATTGTAAAAGGTCCAGAAGACAAAACATCAGTACACCGTAAAGTACCTACCGGCAATAGTGGTAACATCACCACTTGAACCAACCAACTATTTTTCAAAGACTTTTTTCTATTGCTTGTTGGCTTCCACCGCATGGAAATCAGAAAACGACTCAAAGTTATTTAATCAAATTTAAGGAAGATTCTTATGGTGTGACTTCTCATAGATTCCGGAAAAAGTTTATGAAATTGTTTTTTTATATTTTCGTGGTATAATTTCACAACAGTCGTTCACTATTTGAAGTGATGTAACCTCTGACTATGTACACCTAGAGAATCCACCCACACCACCAAAAACGCTAGGAAACCTCACACTTTGAGTCATGCATACATTTTTCATTCCACTATACCTTTCAGTGCTTCGCTCTATTAAATTTAATAAGATTTCTTAGCCTTGTAAAATCTGCATTTCCCAACAATTAAACTCTGAAGAGAAACTCGTTCAATTACTGAAAAAGGCTTTTATTGCATTAAAACCACTTAATCTCCATTAGAGTCGGCCGCCTAAATGCAATGCGCCAACATGCCCAATGACCACTGACCGCGCAAAGCTGCAACCACTCGCAGCAAAATGCATTTCAGCCGAAAGCCAGCAATCATCAACTTTCTGCAACAACGAAGCACTCAACTTTCGCATGCTGCCTCTTCTTCTTCTTCTTACCGCTATGCAGCTCGCTCCGAGATGCTGACTACGAGTGCCTCCTGATGCCACTGTCACCTATAAAGCAGCACAAACATCAAAAGCAACAACAAGGCAGCGCAATTTATAATTTAAAATTCCATTGCAAATAAATAGAAAACGGTTCCGTAATGCTGGGCACAGACGCACAACTATGTGTAATAAAACTTAAGTTGCAACTTTTCAAATGAAACCACAAGCGTCAAGTAGCTTTTCAGGTTATGGCTGTTGGAGCAAAATCCGAAAGACAACAACGCTCTAGCCGAGGGCACAAGACATTGCGACACAGCAACAAATTCTACTAACTTCAGTTGGAAGTAAAGCGAATCAAGTGGCACTGAGAGGCCAAAAGAGAAGGACTGAAAATATCGAAAGTATGCGGCGAACTTTACAAGTTTATTATTTACAAGTTGGCACAGGATGGCAAAAAACCGAAAGAGCCTTGAGTGTGATTGTGTGTGTGTGTGTGTGTGTGTGAGGCCTGCTTGTGGTTATCTGCCGAGGCCGGAACTTGTGCCGAGTGAAAGATGCTCGAAGAGACAACAAAGCGAATGCAAAATATTTTCCGATATTGTGTGCAAGTTGGAGTGCGGAATGAGAGCGGGGGCGCAGGTGAAGTCGAGATAATGAGACTGTGAGACGGCAAGCATTTCAAACACGCGGCAAAAGTGCTCGTTGTGCGCACACGAAAGCCATTCGCATCTGCACGAATCATAAGTTGACGGTGTGTGCTCGCATTCAGTGGCATTTGGCACGCATTCAGTGCCGGCAAAATGGCTTTCAGGCTAAGCACCTAAAAGTCTGACAAACACACACACACACACAGAGTAACTAGTCAGACGCCTATTGTCTTTGCCGCCGCCGTATTCATAAATACGCCGCCGCCGTACGCAAGATGAGTGCAAAAGTTTTGATGGCTGCATGGACGGCTGTTAAACCTTGCTGCTTGCCGACAACAACAACAACAACAAAACCACATGAAAACAACAACAGCATCTTCAGACAACAAGCAACGTCATTGACTTTGAGGCGGCGAAACTTTTTAATATGTTCATCATGCTTACAAAATGAATTATCACGGACTAAAGTGGCGCTAACATGTTGCACGCACGCGTCCACCGCCCGACGCCATCACTCAGCGGCGCCCACCACGCGTCACTGCCATTGCTCGCGCGCGCTAAGCCTATAAGAAAGCTCATTAAAAAGTCTTCAGATTCAATTTAAACTTTTCACAACAGCAATCGAACAGACGCTGCCCCCCGCCCCTTCCTCCTCCCCGCCTTTCAACGTCAATTTGTTTGATATTTTTCCGCCGTTTGCTGAAAAGTTACTTTGCATGTATTGCACGTTCGACAGCTCGCACTGAAACAACAGTTACAAGTAAAAGCAACAGCGAAAAATAAACATTTTCACACATCGATGAATTTGCAAAAAGTTTGCAATTAAACGGATTTTCTGCATCAACTAACCAACGCGCTGCAAAAGTTGGGCAGCTCCATTTGTTATGTTGGCGCGCCCGATTCCGCCAAGTCACGTCTGACACGACGCTGGCGGAGGGACATATAGCACTTTCTAATCTCGGGTAATCTTTACGCAGTCTCGAAGGAATCCATTAAAGTGCCAGCAGCAGCAGCAGCACAACAACAACAGCTGCACTGGTTTTAGAGCGAAGCGCGCGTACTTCTCGAAATTTGTCACTCGACAATAAATGGCCGCGATTCCAGACGCACGCACACCGTCCAGCACAGTGAACACCAGCACACCGAACACCCAATGAAATTCAATGAAGCCAAAAGTTGGCGTTCGTAATGCTGACAAATAAAAATTGTGCATTAAAAGTGTTTAATGCCGCCATTAAAGTGCAAACACACCGGCTGCGCAGTAATTATTGTTTTTATATGAAAACAAATGCAATTAAAAACAAAGTTAACAGCAACAGTAGATAAGTGAAAGTGCAGCCACACGCAACTGACATCGGTGTGGCAGCCAACCTGCTCGCAGTCTTCAATTCAATGCAACATTGCGGCAAGTTGTAAAATTGTCCGTCACTTTAAAGGCTTTAAACTATATTTGGGCCACTATCAAAATTCCAGTTAACAAAATAGACCACCGAGTTAGTTCTGCAATATTAGTTTGTACTTTTATGACTAAAGAAGAGTGCTGGACTTTTACTTTTTAAATAAAATCATTGGCTGTAAATCAAAGACCGTTGCCGATTACACTGCACAACAAAATCAAACTTTTTTTTAAATAACAAGGTTCTGACAACGGATTCTGGTAGAGGGGACCAAAACAAGACATTTTCAGTTTTGGCTTAATTCTGGCGTTCAGGTTAATATCTGAGCTTTGATGTATTCAGAGACCTATAGTAGAATTTTATGGCGAATATTTTCGTGGTACATTTTATCCTTAAAAAGTCCTGTTTTACAGGACATTTTTGGCATTTTAGAAAATAAGGGTCAAATTGACCCATACAAATAGGAGTTACAAGGTTAAAATGCTCCACAAAAATGCTCTTCGTAGTATTTTACATCAAATTGCTGAACACATCACATACCTAAAATGTGAGGTTACATGGTTTTCGTATGCCGATTCACCTTAAGAATGAGCAAAAAGGGGAAAACTTTGTCCCCCCTAAAAAAAATTCAGACGTGAACTTTTAAAACGCCGCTACACGTATATTTTTTTTTGGTCCCCTCTACCAAAATCCGTTGTCAGAACCTTGTTATTTTTTTTGTGTTGTGCAGAGTTACTGGTGCGTTGGACCACAAGTCAGGTTGAATCCCTGCTGAGTCAACTAACATATTTTCTAACTGATCTCACATTAGGCAATGCCAAAGCTCTAAGAGTAAAAATCTGACCATTGAAAAGAAGCAGACTTTTCCTAAAGTTGCAAAACAGTTCTATAACGAAAATTTCAAGTCAAATTTCATTAAAGATGTCATTGCTACTTGACACTGTCGTAAGGTTAGGAATTAGGTTAGATTGATAGCTCTACTTAGCCAAATATAGCCAAATACGGGGAGGTTAATGGGGTTTTGAAAATACTTTTTGATTATTGCTTCGTAGAAACCCAAAAATTGACAACCTCACAACTCCTTTTGTATGGGAGACGCCCTCTGGTGGGGTATCTCTGAACCTTAATTAATTTTGTATTTTTTGTACTGAAGAAGGTTGTCGATCGCTGAATAAATCATTCAAATCGGTTTAGTAGTTTTTGAGATATGATGGTTCCTTACTTAACATACTACATTTACAAGTGCGGAACCAATTCCATAGAAATGGCCAATTTTGTATGGCAACCCCCTTAAGACTTGAAGATAGCGGGTAGGTATGTTTGGAAGAAACATTCGGAAGAGAAAATAAATGAGTGTTGGTCTTACATTTGATACACCTGGGGCCAACCTGGAAGCAGTTAGAAGCTATTTTATAAAAACAGTCATTTTGTATGGGAGGCCTATTAAGGGTTGGAGATAGGGTATAAATATGTTTGAAAGAAATGTTCAGTAGTAAAAACTAGTGGGGGTCAGTCATAGATTTTAACCCTCTAAGAGCAACTTCTGAGCAGCTGTGGAGCAATTTGTCAAATTTCGCAGCTTTTTAGTGAAGTTTGAGCTCAACCTCACTAGCCCCACATTTTTTTGGCTCATGTACTTTTTCACCAAACCGCATGAAAAGATAGGTTTTTCAGCATAGATAATCCTTACTAAGAATCTCCATACAACACTATATTATGTCTAATGTTGTATTCATACCATTAAAGGCTTTTAAAACTAATAATCTAGGAAAGAAGGAACAGCAAATAAACAACAATAAAATTCAATCTATGTCCTGTGCTCTCAATGCGGACAACTATTATTCATACATATTATTTCATAACTTAATCCACACTCACTTTCAACGAGGGCCATTAAAATTCTATTATATTACTCAAGGCAAAGCTTTTCCATGCGCTCATATAACATCGATTTGTTTCTATCACCCCAGCCCACTCTATGACTAGAACCGCCTGACAACACTATTAATTATCTGCTACAATTTGACCGACTCTTATCTGCTTCATTATTATTGCTCTCATTATTGTTAATAATATGGTTGGCGTGCTGGTGCTCACAAAAAAAAAGTCGTTAATGTTTTTAATTAGTATTTTACGTCACTTATTACTGGTGATTGCAATTAACGCGTCACTGCACGCCATTTCGTGCCATATTACGCAACTGCAACAACAACAACAACAACACAAACAACATCATTTCATATTTAATTACGCTCAGTCCACACACACGCACCCACACACACACCAACATACCACCACACCGCATGACGCGTGGTTTATTAAATGCCGCATGTTTGACAGTTACACATCAGCTGACAGCTAGGAAGTTGAGCGCAATAATAGTCGCCCGTACTGTGAAAAAGTGTTGGCATTTTTTCTTTCACCTTCTCGCCGCACTAATGTCCACATTTGTGGCGGTCATTAGTGGCGCTTGTTGGCAGTGCGCGCTTCGCTTTGCTCTTTTGTGTGGCTGCGTGTGTGTGTGTGTAGCTTCGTGTACATGTGTGTGTGTGAGTCTTCAGCCTAATGGTATGCAATGCGCACAGCATCACAGCATTGCATGGAGCTAATGAGTTCTTGTGAAGCAGAGAATGACTTCCAATCGGGAACCTCTTCGCGGAATGCTCGTAAATTTCAATGACAATCAAGCAGAAAGTTCTCAATAGGAGAACTAATTCTTTACGGACGAAATTATAGCACAAAATTATCTACAACGAAACCAAACACAACTAATTTATGATTAAATTTATTTTTATTTGTATTGAAACCCCAATTACGGTGCCAAGTTTGGACAAGAGTAATTTCTCAGGATTGTAATTGGATAAACTATACTTTGGAAGAGAAACCTTGCACATGGCATGAAGAAGTTTTTATCCAACTTAAGATTTCTTACTAAATACATTCAAATGTAAGCAGCCGTACTTGATTCAGCGATGCAAAACTCAACGGTTTAGCTCAACATGGGTCAATCATGGCAGCACAGTTCAAGGTGCAAATGTAATGGAAGAAACAAATCATGTTCACAGAAATCTCCACTGATGGTATGACACGAATACTCTTAGTGGCAGAAGAAAATCATATTCTGAGAAGAAAAAGAAAGAAAATCATATGAGAATAAGAAAATCATAAGAAGAATAAGAAAAGCATAAGAAAAGCATATTCTGGTGAAAAATAGTTATTTTGCCAGTGAGAAGAAAGTATTTCTTGTGAAGATAGGATAGGCAATCCATGCTGTGGCGCTTTTCAGATTTGTCGACGATTTACTGCTTCTTAGAACTTCAGCACTGCTCTGATGATGAAGATTTACTGCATCTTAGAACTTCAGTACTGCTCTGACCCCGGATTAGAAAACTATCGAATGACAACAACTTTCAACACTGTTCAGAAGACATTTTTGAAGAGCAAAAATTACCCGATTTTAAGTAATCGCCAATGTTTTAACTTATTGCAGGGATAATTTCCGCATTACAAGCAAAAAGTTGCCATTTCCTTTACTTATTGGAAGAAAAATTGAGGCGTCTTCTTTCTTTCCAAATCATTTGGACACAAAACAGCAACAAACAAAAAGATTGATTAAAACATTTGGAAGAAAAATTGAGGTGTTTCTTTTCTCTGAATTATCTTTTCAGAATTTCTTTTCATCATTTGGACACAAAAGAGCAAGAAACAAAAAGATTCATTACAACATTTGGACGAAAAATTGAGGCGTTTGTTTTCTCTGAATTCTCTCCTCATAATTTTCTTTTGAATCACTTGCACACAAAACAGCAACAAACAAAAAGATTGATTAAAACATTTGTTAGAAAAATTTTGGTCTTTTCTCTGAATTCTCTTTTCAGAATTTCTTTCCAAATCATTTGGACACAAAAAAACAACAAATAAAAAGATTGATGATAACATTTGATGAGAATTAACACTAGAAAGACCGCAAGTTTTCCATACCCACAAAGACTACATCTTAGATCCGCTGATATATCGAAAAGTACGCATCGGATTTGGCTAATTGTATTTGTAGAACCCTAATTGTAGAACCCAATAAAAAAATAAAAGTCATCAAAGCAAAAGTTGATAGAAATACTAAAGTAAATAAGGACATTTAAAAATGAAAAACCGTCAAAATGACCAAAATTGTATTTCTAGTGTGAAGAGTTCTAACATTTGTTTCTATATATCGCAAAAGCTCAGTATATTTTGTTGCTGTTAACTGTTGCAAAAAAACAGTAAGGTCTCTCTTCATGTCAACAGTTTGATGCTATTTGATCGCTGCAGTTCAATGCAACAGAATCCTAACTCAAATTGTGTCACTTTTGAAGAAATAAATTTTTTTAAATTTAATTTTAAGCAAAATTCTGCCAATTTTTGTATATATTTTTAATTATTCAAATTAATTATGAATTTTCAAAATTTTTCTTTCAACTTTTTAACTGTCATTTATAATAATTAAATTCAGAAAAAGTGGAATAACTTGAAATAATTCGGTAATTATTGAATTAAAATATCATCAAAACAGTCACAACTCAAAATTTTGGATTTTCTAGAATAAAATTAAAAAAAAATTCTTGAAACTTATCATAAAGCATAATCTGTAAGGATTTTCTACTGAACGGTCTATACGTTATTTAAAAAAATGTTTATTTAAACCCAGTTTTTTGCATTTCCTAAAAAATCAAAAATTTTGAGTTGTGTCACTTTTGTTGTGCGTGTGCGATATGTTTGAAACTTTAATGTATGAAACAATTTTCCAGCTATACAGATAACATAGTTGTACTGCACTTTCTTCTTCTTCTTCCTTAGCATGATAGTCCTGGATGGACCACATCTCTACTGCAATTTTGTTCTTATAAACTTATCATTTGTTTCTAAAAAATAATCAGAATGGCAGTAAATCATTAAAATCCCATATCGAGTTTATCAAAACTACAACTAGACCAACTCAGACTCAGCATTGAATACTAGAACAAGAACACATTTTGTTTCTCTCGCAAAACCACGTTTAGCTGTGCCATTAACCAGAAATATTTCATCTAAATTTGCTGCTAACAAACCAACACACACAGACACATTCAAAGTCATATTGAATTCCACCTCAGCGGCAAAAAGTTTCAGTAGATAGTTGAATGGTTGGTTGTATGCATTCACACCTTTTTCCGCAGTGCCATCATTAAGCGAGAAGAAGGAGCAAAAAAGTGCGCTACAAAAGCACTGAAAGGCTGTCAAATCAAATTACGCAACATGTTGCTTGTTGCAACGTAAATTAATTACGAGTGCACTTCCGTGCGCACTTTTATTATGCAAATTATGTGCGCGCTTCTGCCATATACACACACACCCATATATATGTATGCATGTAGTATGTATGTAAATGTTGTGCAGCAGAGACAAACGTGAACACAAACTGATGCAAGAATGCAGAAAATAGCTCAAAGGTGCAGTGCTGACGTCAATTTTATGACAACGTGCAGCCAGTTGGAGTTGCACAAACAACATTCATACAAACATACTCAGTGCCATATGTATGAGTAGAGTGTATGTACATATGTACATATTAGGGATCGCAATTTTTGGCCATTTTGCGATCCCGGGATTTTCGGGATTGAAAAGTCAAATCCCGGGATCCCGGGATTTAATCCCGGGATTCATATAACAAATTTTTTAATAAAACAATTTTCCCGAATTGCATAAATACTTGTTTATAATATATTTATCATAAAAATGGACACATTTTAATCACATTTGGGTAGTTTCAAGATTTTTTATCTTGAATTTAATCACATTTTGTTTAACCCTTCAATTCCCATGTCCAAAATAGTGAAAAAGAAAATTTTCTTTTTAAATAAAAGAGCTTAGATACGTTTGGATAAGACAAAAAAATACATAAAAAATGTTTAAACTACCCTCATTTTTATATTGAAAGAAACCACACAAACTCGCACTGCTTTAATTACGCGTGAAACAAATGAATAAATTTTACAAATGACGTATCGCTAGTGTTGGTAGGAAAATTAAATAAACAAGTACTACTAATTGACTTTGCTATACAAGTGTTAGAATTTTAAAATTAAAACCTATGTGGTAGGAAAACAAATATTAAGCATCTGTCACCTACAGGTGACACTGGGAATTGAAGAGTTAACTTAAAAGTTTTTCATTTGACATTTAACTTCAGTTTCATAGCATTTTTTTTTATCCAAAAATGACACTTAAACATAACTTATTACTTTGCAACCGATGTATCATAAAGTGCATATATATGCATATTTGATCAAAAAAATAAAATAGTTAATTTGTTTGTGCTTTTAGTTTTACTTCGATTATTTCGATAAAAAAGTTAAGCGTTTTGATTAACTAAAAACTGAGATCTTAAAAATACAAAGGCATTAAGTGTTTTGTTCTCTTATCTAGAGCGAAATTTATTGCAAATAAACCCTGCTGAAGAGAAACATCCTTCAAATTCAACACTTGTTGGTTGAATGCTTAGTAAATAATCATAAGCCTTTTGCAAAAGACGCACTCTATCCCCTCCCTTCTCCCTCAAATAAGGAATTGGGTTTTTGTGCCTTAAAATTTATTTCATTTGAACTTTGAAGCATCTTTTGCAATCCCGAAAATCCCGGGATAAAAGAATTTGAATCCCGGGATTTTCGGGACTGGAAAAAGTCCGGGATCCCGGGATCCCGGGATCCCGGGATTGCGATGCCTAGTACATATGTATGTACACCAACAAGTATGTGGCATGCGTGCGTTTGAGCTTTTTGCTACTCGCACTGCAGAACTATAAATGCTGGTCCAGGTGTAGAATTGCTGCCAACATGTCGCCCACAGTCATCTGCTTATACACACACACACACTTCCAATTATATTCAACATCGAATCAATTTTGTTGTAATTTACCAACATCGGCTGCGTAACAAAACAGTTTTAATTGGATAATCTATGCAAAAGCAGTGAATTTTCGGCATGAAATATTTATTGTAATTGGATTCAATTTGAAAATCAAGACATCATTTCATTTGGGCTAAGAATCATCACTACGAGTTGAAGCTAACTTCATTAACTGGTGTCAAATGGTGATGCATTAAGCAATTGTAATGGTTTTCTTTTCTATTCGATTCAAACAATGTTGTGATTTATTTCAGAAGCAGTAAATTATCAGCTGCAAACAATAAGCAATGAGCAGTTTGCTTACAATGAGCAGCAGCGTTGGCAATAAATTCAACTGATTGTTCATTAGTCGAATGTGCACCCGGGTATCCGGCAGCCAACAGTCAGAAATGTCATTAAGCATTTAAGCTGTGAAAAGTAATGTGACGTACAGTGGTCGCCTGTGATGCAAAATGTAAGCAAAGAGTTAAAAGCGAGTGACGGCCTTCAGAAAATTTGTTTAGTATACAAAGTGTAAATTATAAATTTAGTAAAATATATTTAATTAAATGACTTACAAGCACTTGAATGAATTTCAAATGGACTTCTTTAGGTAATCCCTAGAAACATGTGAAATTAATTCAAGCTTTAGTTAATAGATGGATGGATGAATGGACTTTCATAGAATAACAATCATGTAGCCTGAACATAAAGCGAATAGTTTTATGTTTTGTTGCCAGTGCTCCCAAAACATCTTACTTCGTTATCCAAAAATCTCCTAAAAATCCACTTAGGATCAGGAAAATCCCCTAACATAAAATATAAATCTCCTAAACTTTCGCATTTACGATTTTTCCTCCTAAAAATTCTCCTAAAAGGTCAAGAATCTCCTAGATCTAGGATTTAAGGCTTGATTCCAGGTATCGAGTAGAGTGACGAGGCATCAACTCGAACGAGTACTCGTTTCGTCTAAACAGTAAGGCAAGTTGCTGATTGAGTCAGTGACCGATGAAAGTGGCGAGAGAGTCACTAGAATCACATTTTGTTTGCTAGACCGAGCACTACTTTACCGTTACATTTTTCTCTTTTTCGCAGCGATTCGCGGAATCGCTCGTCACATGCGGAATCGCTCGTAACATGCGGAATGCGTCACACACCACTTTTCGCTCGGTTAAGTTTAAGTGCGCGAGTTGCTTAGTTCATTTTGTGCATTGTAAAACCGAACTGACTCGCCACGTGTCAAAATACGTTTGAACAACTCGTCACTTTTGCTCGCTATCCCAATTCTTTCGGGCTAGTACCATTTTGATGTCTCGTCACTCGACTCGTTACGTGTAATTAAGCCTTTAATCTCTTGTTCTGGCAACACTGGATTAGCCTACCAGGCAGGTAGTCCTTAGTGATGGAGCTGCCATCAATCGCCGCTAAGGAACGACGCCTCCAATGCTCCTACCCGCCCATAGCGCCAACTGTATAAAGAAGGTGACAACAGTGGTTGGGGACTTCGGTAAGATCGGTTTGGTGCGCTGCTTTCGCTAATGACCGCTTCTTATTTTAGGCGTCGCTGATACACAACGCTTAGCTGCGCGAAAATTTTTTTTTTTTTGTTAACCACACAGCCCATAATTGCACGTAATATTGCGTGAGAATGAGTGGGTAATATTACTCAAGTATGACAGAAACTTAGCACTTAATCCAGGGGCATGAAGCTCGATGAAAGGGTAATTTATGCTGTGTCTATATTGGAAGAATCAATTGGAAAGAGTCCTTTTATCTATAAGTGTTACTAACTGAAGAAGACCAGTAACCAGTTGTTATGGCCAGCTCAGTGATAGCACATCACTTCCACACATCTAAGACTGAATCGAGATCAGTGATGACCATTCTGATCCTCACAAGTTGCAGAATGACGCACTGTTGCTGGATGTAGCAGATTCTTGCTTTGATCGAGACAAAGTTTTTCTTCATTATATACTAACACTTTCTGCTTCTTCATACGTAAAACAAAATTAAAAACCCGCATTTGTCAATTCGCTGAATCTAAAAGACTAAATTACAGTCACTTCTCACTTCTTCATCACACTGTCGAAGAGAAAACCCATTTTGCCACAGGTGCCAGCAGCAGCCAACAGAAAACACAAAACTGCATAGCAATAACAACAACACCAACAGGTACAACTATGCAACGTCACTGCGTTGCAGCAATTATAAATTTAAAAAATTTCAATGGCATAACATAAAAAGGACAAAAAAGCACAGCGGCACATAGAGAAGTTTTTGATTTCAGCTTTGCTTTGTATTCAATGGCAGCGAGTTATGCGGCAATGAATGACCTCAAATCTTTTCAAACGCTTTCGAATGCGAATGCAAAAGGCCAAAACGCTAATGCTGCACAGCCGAGTGCGCAACAAATCATTTGAAAGCGGCTGACCTGCACACTGCAATCACAGACGCTGCTTAGATCAGATTTTCTAATTAAATCTTCACAGCATAATTGGTGTGCGTGCGCACTGGTTGGTGGGCGAGTCAAATTGAACGTGAATGCGAATGCGAATGTGAACTGCCACAAACACTATGAAATACCCACAACATGCGGCCATCTGTTCCACACCTCGCTGTGGCGGAACGTAAGCCTTGCCTCATCTCATTGTGCCAACTGAAGTGCAAAATTGTTGCTTCCTTTTCCGGTCATCGCGCACAGTTGACAGCAGCTGCCAGCGCCAGAGCGAGAACAGCTGCTGCAGAGCCACGAAACTGTTGCCAGCAACAAATCACAACAGACACAACAGACTGACAGACAGACAGTCAGGCAAATAAAAGACGCACAACGCTGTTGTAGCGTATAAATCAGCTGGAGTGGGGGAAGGGTAGAGACAAATAAATATTGCAAATATATTTGGTATAATTTGCCGCGTGTTGCTGAACAAGCAGCAACAGGCGGAAGCTCACAACATTTCCGCTGCTCCCTTTGCTGTGCTGTGCCGCATAATTTGGTCTTATTTGGCGAACTGACTTTAAAGAGTCGAACAAGTTTAAAAGCTACAAAACGCCCGCAATTACTTAGCAACCAGCCAGGCAACAAGAACAACAATTACTAAGCAACAATGTCATAGCAACAACAATGATGATGACAAGCATAATAACGAAACATTATTCCACTTGGTTTGCTGTCAATAGAGTTGGGAAATTACATACAAAAAGCAACAATAAAATAAAATAATACATATTAACAATATCGAAGATGAACGAGCAATGTAGAGCAGTAGAGATGTAGAACAACAAGTACAACAACAACAACAACAACAACAACGACAATGTCAATACCAATAACCAGTCATATCAGCAACACAACCAGGTATACATACATACGTACACTCACAGTGTTTGTTGTTGCTGTAGCTGTTGTTGTTGCCACGCAGCAACGCAAATGAAAATGATGAAGATGATGCAGCTAGTAATATTTGTGTGCTGGTGACGTTGATGGCGGCGATGGCAGTGATGAAAAGCAACGCAACGACATTGACAACAGTTGGGTGATATTTAGTGCCTCGGGGACACCGGGCCATGAAAAAGATGGGGGGGAACAACGAAAAAGCATGTGCTGCGACTTGTGTTGTTGGAGGTTGTAAGGCAGCTAAAACAACAAGAATAATCTTAGTCAGTCAGTCAGTCAGCCAGCAGCTACAACAATAACGAGCATGCTGTAACTTTGGCCAAATAAAACGAAACGAAACGAACCACAGTGAAGTGAAACGAAATGAAATGGGGGGCGTATACGCAACCCACAACTCACATAACACGTTCATGATGTATGCGCACAATGGAATTATTTCAGAATTATTGTCATGTCAGGCACAGGATGCAGCACAGCTGAGGCACAGCTTGAGTGTAGCTGGTGTAGTGGCGCTAAGGTGGCGCCGACAACCAGCCAGCTGAATCGAATGGGAAATGAGGAAAGCGAATTGCCCGAGTAGCGCACAAAAATCGATATGTCTGCGCCGCTGTCAGCCACACATTGCTTATACAAGAAAGTAATTGCCAACTGTCTCCACTGTCTTTCACCGCTCGCTGTATCCTGCGAACTGCGTTGACTCTTATTTCTTGGGCGCTCACTCGTGGCTGGTTAAATTTTTCTCGACAGCAAATTCGCCCAATTATCTTTGATTTCAACGTACGTACGAGTGTGGGTGCAATGGTACGAAAAAAATATGTTCGTATGTTACTTGCTCAAGACATGGGTTCACGGTTTCCGCGCAATTTGTTACATTTCCGTGGATTGAAACGACATTTTGTGATGCCTCGCGGAATATGTCGCTTGGGTAGAAGTTGTTGAGAATTTATTAAAAAATTCCGTGAAAGCGAGTTCCTTTCGTCAAATTGTCAGTGAAATTCAAAGCGGCAAAAAAGGGAGAGGCAGAAAAAGAGGCAAGACCAGCACAATTTTGTATCTGATTGACAGCAAAACTTTGCTACTTCGCCACTTGCTCATTAACAGTTTCTCACAGCTGCACGCGCAAATTAATGTTGCTCTCTTTGGCTACACACTGCAACAAAATGTCAAGTTTAAATTGCTACTTACGAAATCTCATAATTTTTTTTATTTGAAATGGGTATTTTGATAGTTGTATGATAAAGCTAAGCGGGGAGGAAAGGGACTGGGACGCGTACCGATCCAGTTTCAACGCCTTCAAGAAGGCTATTTGTAAAGCCAAAAGAGAATCATGGAGAGTCTACTGCGAATCCATAGACTGTGTCAATGAGGCGTCCAGGCTAAGGAAAGTTCTGTCTAAGCAGCATTGCGCTCTTAGCTGCATCCGCAAGCCGGACGGATCATGGACAGAGTCCAGTAAGGAATCGCTTGAGACTCTAATGGAGGCACACTTTCCTCAGTGTCAGGTTCCTACTGACTCGGATAATCTCCGTGAGCAACTCGGAACCACTACACCACCGGAAACTGTCGCCAGAATAGTGGACAAAGATAAGGTCGAATGGGCAATAAGGTCGTTCGACCCCTACAAGTCCGCGGGCCCTGACGGTATCATTCCAGCAATGCTACAACAGGCCGGAGACTGTATTCTACAACCCCTGGTAAACATCTTCAAGGGATGCCTACTAGGGAATGTAGTTCCAAAGCAGTGGAGAGAGGTCAAAGTAGTTTTTATACCGAAGGCAGGAAAGCCCAGCCACACTACGGCTAAAGACTATAGACCTATCAGCCTCTCCTCATTCTTATTGAAAACGCTGGAGAGGTTACTGGACAGACATATAAGAGACAACCGGGGACTATCTTCTGAACTCTGTAGTGCACAACACGCCTACCTCCAGGGGAGGTCGGTAGACAGTGCACTGCACAGCGTTGTGGATCCCATAGAGAATTCTTTGGCCTCAAAGGAGTACACAATGGCTGCTTTCCTCGATATAGAGGGGGCTTTCAACAATGTCACCACTGAGGCCATAACAAGAGCACTTCGTGCACATAGCGTGGAAAGCTTCGTCATCGGTTGGGTTGAAACGATGCTGCAAGACAGGATAATCAACTCAACGATAGGACCGGCTTCCATCAGAAGGAGAGCCACAAGGGGAACACCCCAAGGTGGGGTGCTATCCCCTCTTTTATGGCTGTTGGTAGTTGATGAGATTCTAAGAGTCTTTCAGAGAAGACGCATTAGAATAGTGGCCTATGCGGACGACATCGTCATCATGATACAAGGCAAATTTTTGCCTACTATCAGTGAATTGATGGAATCCTCATTAGCCGAATTGTCAGTGTGGGCGAGAGACAACGGTCTAGGGATAAATCCCGAAAAGACCGAACTGGTCCTGTTCACCAAGAAAACGAAGATTCAGGAATTTGCTCTTCCCTGTGTGGAAGGGCATCCCCTGAAACTATCAAAAGAGGCCAAATATCTTGGCATAATTCTGGACTCAAAACTTTCGTGGAAGCGGAACATTGAGGAAAGAATGAAAAAGGGGCTTAATGCGCTGTATGCCTGCAAGCGAGCCTTCGGTAAAAGATGGGGATTAAAACCGTATATTATCCATTGGATGTATACGGCGATAATCAGACCCATCATTGCCTACGGTTCTCATGTGTGGTGGCCAGCCATGGACAAAAAGAGCAATCAGAGCAATCTGGGGAAGGTGCAGAGACTTGCCACGTTGGCGATTACAGGGGCGGCTAAAAGCGCTCCACGAATGGCTCTGGAGATGTTTCTGCACCTTCCCCCAGTGGACCTGTTCGTAAAGGCCAGCGCAGCAAAGACAATCCTCAGATTGAGGGAGTCTAACCAGCTGAGGCAAGGCGGCTACGGACATTCCAGCATTCTGAACGTTCTTATGCCTAGCTCTACCGGACAAGGTCTTCTAGATAAGGCCACTGACTTCCTGGTAAAGCGCAGTGACTTCGAATCGAAGATTCCCATTGACTACCCCTCCAGGGACAACTGGCAACAGCCCGAGGTGGAAGGCTCTGCAGGAGTCTACTTCACCGACGGCTCGAAGACAGAGGATGGAACTGGAGCGGGTGTCTTCTGTGAAACGCAAAATGTCTACTGGTCTTATAGACTACCAGACTATTGCAGCGTTTTTCAGTCGGAGGTTTTCGCCATCATGAAAGCAGCGGAACACATAAAACATTCGGCACTTAGTATGGCCGTCATTTGTGTTGATAGTCAGGCTGCTCTTAAAGCAATTGAATCCACTGTAGTGAAGTCAAAGGTAGTACTAGACTGTCGGAAAGCACTAGGTGGCATACGGCAATGCAGGGTTCGTCTGTGCTGGGTTCCCGGACATAGTGATATCGAAGGGAACGAGCAAGCGGACGAACTAGCCCGTGCAGGGTCAGCTATGCCGGCGTGCGAGGCGGTCAACACGGTGCTACCACCGATCTCTGCTATGATGGGTTCAATAGGAGAGTGGCTTACACGAGCCACGAATAGAGCCTGGACAACCAGGTGCGATTGCAAGATTGCACGCACCCTATGGCCAGCACTCAACACGAGGAAAAGTAAGTGCCTTCTGCGCCTCGACAAACATGCTGTACGCATGGTTACGGGGGTAATCACAGGTCACTGCGCCATTGGTGTCATGTTATGCAAATGGCGTTTGGCGACCGACGATTTATGCAGAAGCTGTGGAGATGAGGATGCAGTCGAATCGGTCGAGCACCTGCTATGCCACTGCCCATCACTACAAGGACGACGGCTCCAGACTCTTGGGGCAAGGTTCTTTGACGGGCTCGAGGAAGTAGCAGATGCACAGATAACCGATCTACACAATTTCCTCGCAAAGACCAAATGGTTCCCAAAAGATCCCGTTTGGATCTACAGGGATCCAAACAGATAAGAGAAGGACATCGGTTTCCGAAAAATGAAGGGATTCACAATGGACCCAACAGGGTCTCCGAGTGGAAGTGCCTGATGCACACACCCCTTCCGTAACCTAACCTAACCTAACCTAGTTGTATGATAACTTTGACTGGGAAAGGATTATGAATAATTAGTTTGCATTCTGACTTTGTGTCAACTTTTGGACTATAAATGTAAGATTGTGAAAGCTTGATCTCATAGCATTGAATTATTAAAGGATTTCCTTCTGTCTCTGAAAAGAAAGCAGCACTAATCTGTAGTATTAGTAGTAGAATTTGATTTGTTTGTCTTGTAGCGAGAAATAAATTGATTAGACAATTACTGTTCTACTTTTCTTCAAACAGTTGAAACTAATGTGTCAGTCTGAAATTGAAAATGAAGAGGAGGAAAAGACTATAAGTCTATTATTTGCCACTTCTCGGCTCTCTGAAGACGAAGATGGCTAGGCTCCCTAAGCTTTGCTTCTTCAACAACTTGGATAACATTAGTTCAATCAACATCAGAGACTTACTGTGGTTTATCTACAAGACAAATTGGCTTGTGTAGGCTCTCCGACCTTCAGTTCGTAAGACAGATCACTCTCTCCTTGTGATATCACAACTGGCACATTTTAAGGCCAAACTGTGCCAGTCGGCAAGTCCCCCTGCCCAGACAGCCACTTAACCCTAACCTAATGTGCTAGAAGCTGAAAATGTTTGTAAAAATACACAAATATCTCAAGCTAATTAATTTTTTACATTGCCAAGAAAACAGTAGCTTATACAATGAACAAGCAATCTTCAACTAACAACTTATCATCAGATTTCTACTTCAACCAAAAAGCCCATTAACTAATTTTATAGTTCATTAAATAAGTCTAATCAAATTACAGACTTTGAGAAGGGTCATTATTTATGTGTAAAGAGGTAAAACTTGCAATCAATCCATTATTACGAAGAGGGAAAACCAGTGCATACTGAGAGAAAAACCATCTAACAAACCTTAGTAGATCCTAAAAATTAGAAATATCAAACGTTAGATTTATGCAGAGATTTGCAGGACTGAGAAATCCTGTGAGAAGTTCGACAATAGGTCGACAATAGACAGGTGCGGATTCAGAAAAATATTTCGGGGGGGTTTCAAAAAGTAATTCTTTAATATTTGTAAAATGCCTTTTAATTTGTATGTAGTTTTATAGGCGATCCAAATATTTCGGGGGGGAGGTTTCAACCCCCAAAACACCCCCCTGAATCCGCCACTGACAATAGATTTTGATTTTTACTTCGTAGAAACCCAAAAATGTACAACCTCACAACTCCTATTGCATGGGAGACGCCCTCTGGTGGTGAATCTCTGAACATTCATACGTTTTGTATTTTTTGTACTCAAGAATGTTGTCGATTGCTGAATAAATCAATCAATTCGATTGAGTAGTTTCCGAGATATGATGTTTCCTAGCGTACTTAACTAATACATTTACAAGTGAGAAGCCAATTCCATAGAAAATGGCCAGTTTTGTATGGCAGCTCCCTTAAGACTTGGAGATAGCGGGTAGGTATGTTTGGAAGAAATATTCGGAAGAGAAAATAAATGAGTATTGGTCTTACATACGATACACATAGGGTCAACCTGGAAGAAGTTGGAGACTATTTTATAAAAAGGATCATTTTGTATGGGAGCCCAATGAAGGGTTGGAGATAAGGTGTAAATATGTTTGAAAGAAATGATCAGTAGCAAAAACTAGTGGGGGCCAGTCATAGATTTTAACCCTCTAAAAGCAACTTCTGAGCAGCTGTGGAGCAATTTGCCAAATTTCCCAGCTTTTATGTGAAGTTTGACCTCGATGCCAACTCACTCTAGCTCCACAATTTTTTGGCCCATGGACTTTTTCACCAAACCGCATGAAATGAGGTTCTTCATCATCGAGAACCCATTGTTAAGACTCTTCACATAACCCGAAGTCATGTCTAATGTTCATGTAGATAGGGTCATATGAATGAAAAGAGGTGAGAATGGCCTGTCTGTCTGTACAAAGATCGACAATCTAACCAATTGCACACAAAGAATTTCATTTTGAGGTGTTTTGTATATAAATTTTGAAATTTTGAAATATTTTTAAATCATATTTGCTACCCTGAAACAGATATTAAAGGAGCTTGAACCCCAAGGCCCTCTTGTTTAATTGCTAGTTCTTGCTGGTTTTTCTAACCACAGAAGCCTTTTATCTACTTCAAAATATTCAATAAAATTTGCAAATGGACACAAATGCAAATTCAAAGTTTTAAAAGAATTTCAATCCACAGAATTTGGAAACCTACAAATATTGGAAAGCTACAAATATTTGTTACATTGTGCTATCACCGTTGAAATGAAAAACGTATTCCACCAAAGACTCCAAGAAAATCTTTTCGTATTATAAAAAACTCTGAAAACAAACTTTCTTCACTTACTTTTTTTTTCAATGTCAGCACTTTGCTTTGACGTTGTTCTTTCCCTGCCATCGCTATTGGCGATTTTTGCGCAGCACATCACTTCAATGCTGGGCTCCTCGCGTACCATTTGCCCTTTCACATTGCGTGCCGCTTCTATTCAAAGCCTCGCTTTATCTGCTTCGTTGCCACATTGCGTGAAATTCCATTAACACAAGTTTTAAAATTTTTTATTTTCTTCTGCTACGGTTTTTTCTTCGTACGCCGCCTGACAGTTCATTAATACGGTGGGCAGTCTACAGCCGATTGCCGAAAGTATCCATGTCAATT